>JAFEMH010002252.1:0-361779 GCA_022495995.1 Adenophora triphylla var. japonica | reverse complement strand
AACCTTGAGGCTCGGAAAAAGAACAAAACACACGAGTCTTGCCCTCCAAAAGTCTTTGCACTTCCCGAAAGAGCTTGTGGAATTATCCTGAAATTGACAAGTCTAATCTTGAAGAAGAGGATGTAGCTCTTATCTCAAAGAAGTTCAGTTCAATCTTGAAAAATAGAAGGATAAGTAAATTTCCTAACAAACCTACTCTCAGTGCTCTAAGTAGGTTTAGGAATATAGGGTTTAGGGTTTGGGGTTTATACCCTGAACCCCAAACCCTAAACCCTAAACTATAAGCCACTAAACCCTAAATCCTAAACCCTAAACCTTATACCTTAAATCTTATACCCTAAACCTAAACCCTAACACATACCTAAATCTTATACTCGAAATCCTAAAACCTAAACCTAAACTTGATACCTAAACCTTATACCTTATATCCTAAACTCTAATAGCCTAAACCCTACACTAACCCCTATACACTAAACCTTAAGGTTTAGGGTTTAGTGGTTTAGGAGTTAAGGTTTAGAGTTTAGGAGTATCAAGTTGAGTTCAGGGTATAGGGTTTAAGTCGTGTATAAGATTTAGGGTACAGGGTATAAGATTTAGGGTATAGGATTTAGGGTACAAGGTATAATGTATAGGTATATATGATTTAGGGTTTAGGACTTAGGGTTTAGGGTTTAGGGTAATTTTTTTAAGGTTTAGGGTATAATGTATATCTTACTCTAAAGCCACTGAGAATCATCAAAACCCATATCATATACCCTAAACCTATCTTTTTATATAATTTTTCTAAAAAAAAATCACTAATTAACAAAGTTTAAAATATTATTTTCGAGTCAATCAAAAAATAAAAATAAATAAATGATAGGGTGATCCGTCCCTCTTTTGATTTTTCTTCTATATCACTTTCATTGTTTGTTTAGTTTTTTTCTATCTTTTTTATATACATTTTTGTAAAAAAAATTACTAATTAACAAAGTCTAATAATTTTTTAAGAAATAAAAGTATATGATATAGAAACATTTACTTTTTTGATATTATGTATTATTACTAGTTATTATTAATATTATTATTAAGTGTTATTATTAATTATATAACAATAATTATTAATATATTTAATTATTTAATTGAATAATTAACAGTAGCATCATTATTAGTATTATTGTTAAGTATTATTATTAATAACTTTTAAAGAAGTAAAAGTATATAATATAAAAATATTTACTTTTTTGATATTATGTATTATTACTAGTTATTATTAATATTATTATTAAGCATTATTATTAATTATATAATAATAATTATTAATAACTATTCAATTAGAGAAAATGGTTTGTTAGGTGAATTATGAACCATTGGATTGAATTTTTATGTTATGTGTTTAATGGTCAAGATAATGTTTGGTTTATGATCCGGCGTGAATATTGGTAATCCGATAAAACAATACCACGTGGCATTGTTTTATTGGATTATATCATTCTGTGGATTCCCATTGTTATATTAATCCCGAACCATTGATTATAAACAATCCATAGCCCAAATTCATTTTAAACAAAACCTTTTTCACCCACTTTTCTCTTTTCTAATAAATCACCACCTCCCTCTTTTCTCTCTCTTCTCAAGCGGCTCAGCGCCTCCTCTCTTTTCTCATCTTACTAATCTAAACATGCCACTTCTGCCGCCTCCCACTACGTGCGCCCCATCCCTACCCCAATTCTCGTCACATACCGCCACCACCCCTCTACCCAATACTGCCTCCCTCTCCCTCCCACTCCCTTCCCCAACCCCGACCAGCCGTCGCAGGTAACTTGTGCACCAAGCCCAGGCCAAACGCCCCGGGGCCGAGTCCCTTGGCTTCCAGCTTCCTTCCCACTTTCTTTCACCCCACTTCCACCCTCTACACTTGCCGCACCTCTTCTAGATCTACCTTCATGAGGATACCTGAACCAAACCTTCCAACTAATTCAGAGGTAACACTTTCTATTTCTCCTCTCTCTCTCTCTCTCTCTCTCTCTCTCTACTCTCTCTCGCCTGCTGTTGCTTTCTCTCGAGTGCTAAGATCTAGATCTTTGTATGTGCTCATGAATGTGTGTATATTTATGTTTGGTTTTGCACTAGTTGAAGGTGGAAAGCACGGTGTTGATGTTGGAAGCGACTAGTCTCAGTGGTCTCTAGGTGGTGGTCTCCGATTGAGTGGTTTAGGTGGTGGTTTTTCGGTGGTAGTTTAGGTTTCCCATTTAGAATATTTGTAAAATAGTTTTTTTCAAATTTTGTAATCGATCCTAAATTAAATTTAGTAGGGATATTTTGATATTTTGACATTGTTAATTATTGTATTTTTCTTTTTTCAATATAGATTATTTATAATTGCAGTTTATGTTTTTTTTTTAATAGTATTTATTAGTTTGTGATAGTATTATAATATATTTTGTAAAAAATATTCAAGCATATATATATATATATATGTTTAAAAAATATAAATTTTTAAACATTTTATACATACTATATAGCTTAAAAATATATATTAATATATATATATATATATATATATATATATATATATATATATATATATATATATATATATATATATGCTAAAATATATTAAATAATATATTTTTAAATATATATATATATATATATACATATATATTTAATAAAAAAATACTAAAATTAGCTGACCGGAAGATATATGTCGCTAAAATGGTTCCGAAAATAAAGCGACAATTTAAATAGAGACGACAGAAAATCCAGTTATGCTAATCCGTTGATGAGTCATATCAGTATGTGTAATTTACAGCCAGGTATATCTGTCTCTACAATTTAGAGAACGGACATATACGTCTCTACATTTAGAGACGGCCATATCATCTCTAAATTAGAAACGGACATATCCGTCTCTAAAAACGGCTACAAAACAGCGACGCCCAATTTAGCGACGAACACACCCACACTGGAATAGCTACGGAATAAATGTAGAACTAAACTACAATTTAGCTATTCTGAAATCTTCATTTAGCTCACGAGATTTGCCAGTAGCTAAAATCCGGGATTTTTTCTTACAGTAGTGTAAGTAGAATAAATATGACTTAAAAAAAAAAAAAAAAAAAACTAAACACCATATATATACTCCTCTAGTCCCAAGCCATAAGCTTACTCCCTTTTTGGCTTTGTAGAGAAAATGTGTGGAAAGGAAAAAATGCTTGTGAGTGTAATTTGAAAATAGGAGAAGAGAATGAGTGGAGGGAATAGTAAATTATAATTTTGGTGTTGTGAGTATTAAAATAATGTAGGAGAGAGAATGAGTGGAGGTGAAATAGTAAAGATTCTTTGCCAAAAAAAAGAAAGTGGAAAGCTTTTAACGGCACAAAATCTGAGGGAAAGCCCGTTTCTCGTCGCGTATGGAGAAGCGGGAGCAGTTTGTGAGCATGCTTAGCCCATGACAAGCTGGATATCCTTTCCAGCCACGGATTATCGGAAGCTTGAATATGGATATCCGGAAGCTTGAATGTAGATATCGAAACTGGAAGAATCAATAAAGTCAAATTTTTGCGATTAACAGCTCGCTTACGGATATCCATATTCAAGCACAGATATCCGAGGAAGCTGAAAGGTCTCCAGGAAAAATATTTGGTTTTGGATGTCTTTCCAAAGCCGGATTATCCGTATTCAGGCTTACGGATATCAGGAAAACTTTCAGAGATATCAGAGCGGCTAAGAGTATGTCGCGCGACAAACGCAGCCCCCGTTTATCCTGCCAACAAGGCTCATTTCTGTGGTTTGACTCTTTAGCAAGGACACCCTAAAATGGCAAAATGGGAGAGAAAAACTTCCTTCACCGGGACGGAGGGAAAAATAATACACTATATATACTTTGTATAAAAGAGGATTGTATAATAGGAGAGAGAAAGCGTGGAGAGAAATCGATGAATTATCGCTTTGTTAAAAAAAGAATTTATTACCCCTCTTTGTCTCCGTCTCAAAATAAAATGACATTTTTTGTTCTATAATGTGTTCATAGATGATTTTTGTCAAAAAAAAATCATATTTTATTTTATACTTGCATAATGTATTTTTCAAAAATATATTACTTAATCTTAAAATGATAAAAGAAAACTTTAAAATGCAAAGTTATCATTTTATGTAATATAAAGCGAGATTTGATAACATATACCTTAAAGCGTAAACACATTTTTTAATAAAAATAGTAGTATTGGTAGAAGCTCGAGTTAGTTGATAGTTAGTGTTAATAATTAGAGTCTAGTGATCTACAAGCCTTTACTTTGTATTATTATAGTATAGGAGTTTGATCATGTCAATAACATTAAAAAAACAAAAACAATGTTATAGAATAATCTATATTTTGGAGAAAATTTTAGTACTTGTGCCTTTATATATATATATATACTAGTACATATGCCCGTGTCCGAGGACACGGGTCTTTTTTTTTTAATTAACATAAATATTATAGTTACAAAATGATAATTAATTTAAGATATTAACAATAAAAAGTTGTTTACAAAAAATAAGATATAAATTAACATCATCTAATTAGCATATAGATTTTTAACCATTATAGTTACAAAATGATAATTAATTTAAGATACACAATAAGCCCGTGTCACAATGCACACGTTATTTTTTTTTTTTTAATTAAGCTGGGTGTCCGGAAGTCCCAGAGACACGCTTTTTTTTTTTTTAATTTAAAAAAAAAAAACTTAAGGCAAAATGGAAAAGAGACGAAAATAGAGGGGGAAAATGGGAATTTCGCTGAAATGGGTACTCTCAATTTGCGATTTTGCTTCATCACAATCTTTAGGGCTTCATTTGAAATCGCGAAAGTTTAGATCTTAGCTTACGCGCGATTTGAGAAAGCTAAACAGAAGAGATTTATGGAGTTTTGAAAGGTGATCCGGGCTCGAGATGGGTTACGGAATTTAGAGATTAGGTTTTTGGGGAAAGAGAAATGAATTGGGAATAGGCTTCAGTGGAGTCCTTCCATTCTTCTACGGGAGGAGAAACTCAGTGGCTTTTGATACGAGTTGTTGGAAGCTTCTCTTCTCTTCGGTATCTGATGCCTCGATCTTCTTCTCTCATCTTCATTGGCGAGTCGATTCTCTCTCTCTCTTTCTTTTTTTTTTTTTAAGGGTAAAATGGGAAGCAGACATAAAATAGTGAGAGACGAAATGGTAAAATACCCATTTGATGCTTGTAGAAGAGTACTGTTCAAAAGTGCCTCCCTCATTTATACTATAGATATATATATATATATATATATATATATATATATATATATATATATATAGAAGATGAAAAATAAAAGATGTGCACACAAAAAGCATGATGACATCAGGTGAGTATGAATCATGCATGTTACTTCAAAGTGTTTTTTCGTAGTAATCTAGTTGAGTATTTTTCCAATAAACCGGCGAACATGAAAGGTGCTTATTGAGTTGCCGTAAACCATTTTGAGTTGTAGAAAATGACAATCAAATGCCATGCAAACACATCTTCTACTTCTACCCCTGATATATACAAATGGTCCAAAATTGCACGCGCCTTAACATGGTTAGCAGCTCATTGGCCTCCAACCTAGGAGTGCCACGGCTCGATTCCCCCACCAGGTGGTTAGAGTGAATGACATTGCCCTCCCTAAGATAGCCCAGCGCCCGTGAAGTGCATCGGGGAGCGGTGAAATGTGTTGATCCCCTTTTAAAAGTAAAGAAGAAAAAAAAAAATGGGTCCAAAATTATGCCCTCTGTGTGAATCAATAGCGGAGTCAGAATTTATATTATATGTTACTAAGATTATACTGAATACAAATATTATAAATTTATGATATAATATCTAAATCTAATTTTAGTTTAAAGGGGGATAAAATATATAAAGACCCAATTTAAGAAAAAAAAAAAAAAAGGGGATAAAAATATACTACTGTATAATTTTTAATAAAGGTTTTGACCAATAAGTCCATAAGACAAGTTAAAACGACCAATAAGGATAGATATTTTCGAAACTCGCTAAAAAGTCCTTAGAAATTTTGTGTACCAGATTGCCCCTCTTCCTCTCTCAAGCGTGCGTGCAGGCGCGTGCCTTAGCGCTAAGCGCATTTACTACCTATGCTCTCTCTCTCTCTCTCTCTCTTTCTCTCTTCCTTTTTTTTCTCTTAAATTTTTAAAATGCAATATCTCAAAATATAAAAGTCGAAAAAATAATCTGAAATCACTGTTTTAATCGTATCGCCAAGACGAATCAAACAAGTTTACTCATCATATATTTCAAAATTTATAAATAAAATAAAATTATTTTTCACTTGTAAAAATCTGAGAAAATCATTTATCATTTGTTCACACATGAGTATACATGTATAATGGTTTTCACATTTATAAACTGAGAATTCTATTTCACAGTTTTGATGTAAATAACTGTATAATGATTTTCGCATTTATAAACTGAGAATTCTATTTCACAGTTATATAAAAATGTGAAATGGTTTTAACATGTATATGAGTTTAATAACTGTGAATTGAAATAATTGTGATGTGTATTTCATAGTAATTTTGCTTAAATAACTGATAAATTTTTGAACTGTGATGTGTATTTCACAGTTATTTTGGTTAGAGTTTGAAATCTATTTCACAGTTTTGATGTAAATAACTGTATAATGGTTTTCACATTTATAAACTGAGAATTATATTTCACAGTTTTGATGTAAATAACTGTATAATGGTTTTCACATTTATAAACTGAGAATTATATTTCACAGTTTCGATGTAAATAATTGTATAATAGTTTTCACATTTATAAACTGATAATTCTATTTTACAGTTTCGATGTAAATAATTGTATAATGGTTTTCACATTTATAAACTGAGAATTTTATTTCACGGTTATATAAAATGTTTGATGTAAGTAACTGTATAATGGTTTTCACAATTTCGATGTAAATAATTGTATAATGGTTTTCACATTTATAAACTGAGAATTATATTTCGCAGTTTTGATGTAAATTGAAAAACTTGAGATGAGATTGGTTATTCTTGATGTAGATCTGAAGCATAAAGCATGGATAAGGTCGACTTTCATAGTGTATACAGTGGGAGAGAGAGATTTTTTCATTTGTTTAATGATAGAAAAAAAATTGTAAAGGTGAAAACTTCTGCAAATCTCCTTGCCCACGGAAAGTTGAGAAACTGGAATCATATGTAATGCTTCAAAACATTTTGAGAGATAGATTTCATCGGTTTTTTCTGACATAATAGCAAATCTGAAGTTGAAGGACCTCTGTCTTAATAGCAAATCTCCTTACCCAGAATTTCTTGTTATGCAGAAAAGTTTCCCCAGCTAGCTTATTCTTGATCAAAAACGGCAATGAGATCTGGAAGGCATCCACTATCAGACCAACTTGTGTCTTGGAAAGAAATGGTCAGCGTTCGATCGGGCCGACTAGCTGTTAGTGCTGTCTTTGCGCATAGAGAGAGAAAGACATTAATTAAGGACAGTTTGACCATTTAAATTGTTATAAATAGGGTTAGGGCTCTACGGTCGTTTTGATTTCAACTCTAGGATCCTAATGTAGAATTCGAAATGTACTGTTTTTATTGGTAAATTCCACCATATCTCAAGGTTTTATTGGTAAAAATCTCTTTTTAACAATGAACGCTATTTTTTCACAATTTACTATTCCCTTCGTCCCAAAGTACTTAGTTCTAGAATTTTTCACACATATTAATAAAAGCAATCAATACATATCAAACATATTAAATTACACTTTAAATATTTCAAGTACATAGTCAATTAAATGTCTTTATACTGACAACTATCTAATCATTAATAAGGGTAGTTTAGGCAAAGTGTGTCAAATTTTAATGGAAAACTTCAAAACTGCAATTATATTGGGATTAAAAAATTCTCTTAAAACGATAAATATTTTAGGACTGAGAGAGTAGTATAAAATTGTTCATTTTTTATTGGTACATTTAAGAAACAATTTAAGAAACAAAATGAGGGCAACCGTCCCTCGTAACCTAAAAGGTAGGCTCCACCAATGGTGCAAATCACTGACGGACCTACGTGGAGTCTAATGGGACCGTAGTGTCACGACCCTAAAATTAGGCACTATTTTATCACACGTTGAGCACGTGAGGTTCGGGTGGTAATATTTCATTTTGTGCATTTTATGTTATTAGTTGGCTTTATGTGTTTATTTTTATGCTTGGATGGATTATGTAAAGTTAGGGTGGTCATTAACTAACTTATGTGAATGTAGGGTGAAAAGGAATTAAAATTAATGCTAAGAGGTCTAATTGGAATAAAATGTAAAGTGGGTGGTGAAATGATAATAATTGAAATTTTTATTAAAAGGATTATATTAGGTTGAGGTGCTTTGTTGTAAAGTAGAATAGTTAGAGGTGTGAATTGTTAAGGCCAAGTCTTGGAGGAGCTTTACTTGAATATTTCATCTTTATCTTTGTAATTAAACAAGAAGCTTCATTTCTTTTATTCCTTCTTCATCAGTATATTTTCTTACTCTCAAAAAGACATGGATCTCTTAAAACGCTAACCATCTTCTAAAAATTCTACCACCTTCATTACTTCTCCGTTTTCAAAACCGTTTGCAAATTCTTGTTCGTGGTGGCGAGGGGAGCGTATCCATCCGGTCAAATAAATATTCCATTTTTCACTATTTAAGTAAGTTATTATGATTTTCTTTCAAAAAGTGTTCATATTATGATTGTTGTTGTTAATGATATGATTTAAGAGAAATTTGATGTTTTTGGAACACTTTTACTTGGTAAGAATGGTTTTGGAAAAGTGGAATTGAAATGGGTATGGGGTGGTTGTTGAAAGAGCAAGAATATGGGTTAGTAGTTATATTATGGTGTTAATTCCTTGATAACTCTAATTGCATGGCAAATTGACATAAAGTATGGTATCAAAATGGTGTTGGTTGGTGGTGGATTGGAGTGGATAGAGTATGGAATGGTTTGGGTTGGTATTATTGATGTTTGGTACTGATTTGTATCAACTTAAAACAGAGTAAAACTTGGTACATGTCAATTTGGCTTGGTGGCTGAGGTTGTTCAAGCTTTGTTCTGAATTCTGAACAGAGGACACGACTCGTGCTCTGGGGCACGAGTCGGGCACGAGTCATCCCTTGGATGTTAGCCTAAGTCGTGCCTTATAGGGGACGAATGTATCTGATGGGGTGTTTAAGGGGCACGAGTCGTGCCCTGGGGCACGAGTTGTGCCCTACCCTGCAGTCTCTGAACAACTTTCCAAGGCTTAGAAACCTATTCAGATTAGAACCAAAGTGAACCCTCTTTAACTTAGATTAAAGTAGAACACTTTAGCTACATAATGATGTCTTACTTGGTAAAAATGGAATAGTGGAAGTACTTTAAATATTGTTCGGAAAATGCTTGGCAGCCTTGATTCGTAACATAACCAAAGTAACTCCAACTTGGTAAATGGAACTTGGACCTTTATAGAGGTTATATATTATTGCATATTGTTCATGAAGGGCTGGTTTATGATACCTAGTACCCTTACTTGAGTTCATATGCATTGGTTGTTATATACATAGTGTATGAAATGTATTGTTGCACTATGGTATTGATTGAACATGAGTATGCTTTACCATGTTATATATTCTTATCCCTTTGGTGGATTTCATTTCAAGTAACTATTATGTGCTTGAACTTGTGTTAATCAGCTGATGTTTAGGGGTATAACGGAATACGATCAATTATGGAAAGTGTGACCTAATGTGATCGGATTACGTTATACCTGTGACTGTCCCCTTCTGTGGCCACAGATTGGGGTTATAGCATTTGTATTAAGCCAAAAGCCTTACAGAGTTTCTAGTATCTTATATGGTTCCCTGAAAAACGGGTCTTATAAGATGTGAATATGCTCAAGCAGTTCACAAATGAGTGGAGTTCTATCTCCCGATGTTGTACGACTTATTGGTCAGACGGGAAAAGGTAAACCAAGGTAATGTAATGTGTTTACGGCTTTTCCAATGTGTTATATGCACCTTGTATGTGTTGCATCTTACTTGGCATATTGTGCATTCATAATAACTTATTGAGATTTATTCTCACCCTTCTCCCTTTAATGTTTTAGATCGGACTGAGACAGGAGGACCCGGCCAGTGAGGACGGTGCGGAGTTTGTACTTGTCTTTTGGGTTGTTGGGTACGTTATGTTATAGATGGGTTGTATTTTGAGTATTACTCCTTTGTTGGAGTTTGTTTATAAAATAACTTTTGTAAATGTTTTATTTGTGGACTTTTGTAATGTGTAACTAAAGTTAAGTTTCAAAGTTGGTTTATCCCTTTTTCCTCCAAGTGGAGATGACCCCAAGTTAGTATTTGAATGTTAAGGTTAAAGTTTAGTTACTTTTCAAGTTAAGTCAAATGTTTTCAAAAACTACTGGTGGTTTTTCTTAGTTTGGATTCTCCGGCTCGGGACACGTGTTAGGTTCCGGGTTGGGGTGCCCACAGTTGGTATCAGAGCCTCGTCTAGAGGTCAAGGGTAGATGTATAGTTTAAGGGGGAGTGTGTGATAACTAACGCGAGTATTTGATGCAGGTGTTTGTTTCAATGGCTGGGAATGAGGATGATCAGCATCGGGCACAGGGTAATGTTGGCAATGAAGGGGGTGATAACAATACGAATGCTGAAATGATAGACATGTTTAGGGTCTTCTTACAGAACATGGCAAATCAAGGTAGAGCTCAACAACAACCGGAAGGGAGGCAAGGGCACGGACTTGAGAAATTTGTGAAGATGACACCTCCAAGTTTCAATGGTGATCCGGATCCGCTGAAGGCGGAGAGGTGGCTCGAGGCTATGAACAAGATCTTAACAGCAATGGAGAGCCCTGATGAAGAAAAGGTAAGGTGCGCTGTCTTCAAGTTGGAGGGAGCGACAGAGCATTGGTGGCATATAGTCAAAGATAGTTGGGACCGAGATCATACACCGCAGAATGGGATAATTTCACTCGCAAGTTCCGTGACCATTTTATTCTGATGGTGACTAGAGACAGAAAGGAGGTGGAGTTTCTTAGATTGGAGCAAGGAACAATGACCGTGGCACAGTACTCAGCCAAGTTTACGGAGTTAGCTCGTTATTGTCCCCATTTGGTGCCGGAAGAGGAGAGACGGGTATATAGGTTTGTGAAAGGGTTAAGGCTGGAGTTCCGTAAGCAACTTTTGACGCACGACTTCACTGACTTCCAAGCGGCGGTGAACCGAGCCTACCGGATCGAGAACGACATTGAGGAGCATAAAGGCAAGTCGGAAGGTGGAAGTGGAAGTAAGCAAAGATTTCAAGGTCAAGGTTCGGGTCAAGGTATAGGGCAACCAAGGTTCTTAGCTCCGAGGGTAGTAAGAAGTAGAAAAATGACGACTTTAGCGGCTCGTGTTCCTCCACGACAGTTTGGGAATGTTTGTGGTTTTTGTAAGAAGCCGGGTCACTCAGAAGATAGGTGCTGGAGCAAGTTGGGAAAGTGCTTAGAATGTGGAGGAGATGGTCATTTCAGGAAGAACTGTCCCAAGCTTCGAGGCCAAGCATCCGGTAGTGGACAAGGCGGACCGAGAGGAGGAATTAAAAGAGATAATGAAGGAAAACCTAAAGATAAAGTTCAGGGCCGCGTGTTTGCCTTAGGAAGAGGAGAGGTTGATCCTAATGCAGTCATTAGAGGTATTGTTCCTGTCTCAGGAGTTAAGGCCCGCATCCTTATAGATCCCGGGTCTTCCCATTCGTTTGTTGCGTCTCATTTTGCATTCGCATTGCATAAATTACCTGATTTTATGCCTTATGTGCTTGAGGTTTCGAATCCTATGGGAGAGTGCCTCACTTCTTCTTTGATCTATAATGGTTGTGATATGCAAATTGGTGGGCATATATTTCCGACGGATTTAGTAGAGTTACAAATCCGGGACTTTGAAGTTATTCTTGGTATGGATTGGTTGAGCCATTACCATGCCTTGGTTGATTGTCGTAGGAAGAAGGTCTCATTTGATATACCTGATATGCCTACTTTTGTGTTTGATGCCGACAATCTATGTTTGGTATTCATGTTATTTCTGTTTTAAAGGCTAGAAAAATGCTTTCTAAGGGGTGTACGGGGTATTTGGCTTATGTGGTAGATTCCAGTAAGAAATCCCCTGAGTTAGTTGATGTCCCTATTGTTAATGAATTTGGTGATGTGTTTTCAAGTGAGTACTCTATGCCTCCTGATAGGGAGGTTGAGTTTTGTATTGATCTAGTGCCCGGTACTTCACCTATTTCTAAAGCGCCTTATAGAATGGCTCCGGCTGAGTTGAAAGAGTTGAAGACTCAGTTGCAAGAGTTGTTAGACAGGGGGTTTATCCATCCCAGTGTGTCACCGTGGGGAGCTCCTGTTTTATTTGTCCGAAAGAAAGATGGTACCTTGAGATTGTGTATCGACTACCGTTTGTTGAACCAAGCAACCATCAAGAATAAATATCCTCTCCCGCACATTGATGATTTATTTGATCAACTCCAAGGTTCCGTTATTTACTCAAAGCTTGATTTGAGAAGCGGATACCATCAGTTGAAGATCAGACCCGATGACATTTCCAAGACAGCTTTCAGGACGAGATATGGTCACTATGAGTTCGTGGTTATGCCTTTTGATTTGACTAACGCTTCGGCCGTATTTATGGATATGATGAACCGTATCTTCAAGCCGTACCTTGATAGCTTTGTCGTGGTTTTCATCGATGACATTCTTGTTTATTCTAAGTCCCGGGAGGAGCATGAGACTCATTTGAGGATTGTTCTTTCTCTTCTTCGTGAGAAGCAGTTGTTTGCCAAATTCAGTAAGTACGAGTTCTGGCTTGAGCATATATCTTTCTTGGGGCATGTGGTTTCTAGTTCGGGGATATCAGTTGATCCTTCCAAGATTGAAGCCGTTGTCAGTTGGAAGCAACCTTCAACCGTGACAGAGGTTCGTAGTTTTCATGGGTTAGCGGGGTACTACAGAAGGTTTATCGAGGGTTTCTCTCGCATTGCAACTCCGTTAACTAGATTGACTCGGAAAGATGTATCCTTTGTTTGGGATTCTAAATGTGAAGCAAGTTTTAATGAGTTGAAGAAGAAATTGACATCAGCTCCTGTTCTTACCCTTCCAGACGGTTACGCGAGGGTTTCTCTCGCATTGCAACTCCGTTAACTAGATTGACTCAGAAAGATGTATCCTTTGTTTGGGATTCTAAATGTGAAGCAAGTTTTAATGAGTTGAAGAAGAAATTGACATCATCTCCTGTTCTTACCCTTCCAGACGGTTGCGAGAACTTCGTTATTTTCAGTGACGCCTCGAAGGAGGGTTTGGGATGTGTGTTGATGCAAGGTGGGAAAGTGATTGCTTATGCTTCTCAGAAGTTGTCACCGGTTGAACAGAATTATCCTACACATGACATGAAATTGGCTGCGATTATTTTTGCGTTGCACAAGTGGAAGCACTATCTTTACGGGGCAAGATTTGAGATCTTCACGGACCATAAGAGCTTGAAGTATTTATTTACACAAAAGGAGTTGAATAACCGACAACGAAGATGGTTAGAGTTCTTGAAAGACTTTGATTGCGTGATTTCATATCATCCGGGGAAAGCCAATGTTGTTGCGGATGCGATTAGCCGAAAGGCTTACTTGTCAACTTTGATTTCCCGAGATTCAAGACATGAGTTGATTTTTGCGAATGTCCGAGCCATTCCAACTTTGTATGGAGATTTGACGGAAGCTTAATCAATTGATCCGGAGTTGAAGAAAATATTGGGACAAGTTCAAGATGGTAAAGCCGGGGATTTTGTGTTGAATAGAGATGGACTCCTAACTTTACAAGGCCGGATTTGTGTTCCTTCATCACCGGAGATCAAGAGACGTGTTCTAGAGGATGGTCATAAGTCTAAGTTCACTGTTTGTATCAGGACTTGAAGCGTGGATATTGGTGGAATGGGATGAAGAGAGAGATAGCGGATTTTGTATCCAAATGTTTAACTTGTCAACAAGTCAAGGCCGAGCATCAAAGACCGGCGGGGCTACTTCAACCATTAGACATTCCGGAGTGGAAATGGGAAGGGATTTCAATGGATTTTGTAACGGGTTTGCCTCTTACCGCGAAGAAGATGGATGACATTTGGGTTATCGTGGATAGATTTACGAAATCGGCTCATTTTCTTCCCGTGTCAACTAAATTCTCGATGGAGAGGTTAGCTCAGTTGTATATAAAGGAGATTGTTAGACTTCATGGAGTTCCCGTTAGCATCGTTTCTGATAGAGATCCGAGATTCACTTCTAGATTCTGGAGGGTATTGCATGAAGCTTTGGGGTCCAAGTTATGTTTCAGCACGGCGTTTCATCCTCAAATAGATGGGCAGACGGAACGAACTATTCAGATACTTGAGGATATGCTTAGAGCTTGTGTGATGGATTTTCAGTTGTCGTGGGAAGATCATCTACCGTTGGTGGAGTTCGTCTACAACAACAGTTACCAATCTAGCATTGAGATGGCTCCTTATGAAGCGTTATATGGTAGAAGGTATAGATCGCCTATGTGTTGGGATGAAGTGGGTGAAGCCAAGCTTTGGGGTCCGGATTTGGTTAGAGATTCGACGGAAAAGATCAAAGTTATCCGAGATCGTTTGAAGACGACTTAGAGTAGGTAGAAGAGCTATGCCGATAACAGAAGGCGGGACTTATCTTTCCAAGTTGGCGACTTAGTTTTCTTGAAGATTTCTCCGAGGTCCGGGATCGAATGGTTTGTGAATAAGGGGAAACTAGCTCCAAGATTCGTTGGGCCATTTGAGATTATAGAGAAGATTGGGGAACTAGCTTACCGGTTGGCGTTGCCTCCATCCTTCTCCTTGCTTCATGATGTATTCCATGTGTCGATGTTGAGGAAGTATTGTCACGATCCTTCCCACATTTTGAGTTCACCTCCCGAAGAGATCCAAGCGGATATGTCCTATGTTGAAGAGCCTTTGCGAATCCTAGAATTCCAAGTGAAAGAGTTGAGAACGAAGAGCATTCCGGTAGTGAAGATCTTATGGAGGAATCATACCATTGAAGAGGCTATGTGGGAGTTAGAGTCGGAGATGAAGGAAAAGTATCCTTCGTTGTTTGAGAGTGCAAGTAAGTTATTTCAAAATTCGGGGCGAATTTTCTTTAAGCGGGAGTGAGTGTCACGACCCTAAAATTAGGCACTATTTTATCACACGTTGAGCACGTGAGGTTCGGGTGATAATATTTCATTTTGTGCATTTTATGCTATTAGTTGGCTTTATGTGTTTATTTTTATGCTTGGATGGATTATGTGAAGTTAGGGTGGTCATTAACTAACTTATGTGAATGTAGGGTGAAAAGGAATTAAAATTAATGCTAAAAGGTCTAATTGGAATAAAATGTAAAGTGGGTGGTGAAATGATAATAATTGAAATTTTTATTAAAAGGATTATATTAGGTTGAGGTGCTTTGTTGTAAAGTGGAATAGTTAGGGGTGTGAATTGTTAAGGCCAAGTCTTGGAGGAGCTTTACTTGAATATTCCATCTTTATCTTTGTAAATAAACAAGAAGCTTCATTTCTTTTATTCCTTCTTCATTCATCAGTATATTTTCTTACTCTCAAAAAGCCATGGAACTCTTAAAATCCTAACCATCTTCTAAAAATTCTACCACCTTCATTACTTCTGCATTTTCAAAACTGTTTGCGGATTCTTGTTCGTGGTGCGAGGGGAGCGTATCCATCCGGTCAAATAAATATTCCATTTTTCACTATTTAAGTAAGTTATTATGATTTTCTTTCAAAAAGTGTTCATATTATGATTGTTGTTATTAATGATATGATTTAAGAGAAATTTGATGTTTTTGGAACACTTTTACTTGGTAAGAATGGTTTTGGAAAAGTGGAATTGAAATGGGTATGGGGTGGTTGTTGAAAGAGCAAGAATATGGATTAGTAGCTATATTATGGTGTTAATTCCTTGATAACTCTAATTGCATGGCAAATTGACATAAATTATGGTATTAAAATGGTGTTGGTTGGTGTTGGATTGGAGTGGATAGAGTATGGAATGGTTTGGGTTGGTATTATTGATGTTTGGTACTGATTTGTATCAACTTAAAACAGAGTAAAACTTGGTACATGTCAATTTGGCTTTGTGGCTGAGGTTGTTCAAGCTTTGTTCTGAATTCTGAACAGAGGGCACGACTCGTGCTCTGGGGCACGAGTCGTCCCTTGGATGTTAGCCTAAGTCGTGCCTTATAGGGGACGAATGTATCTGATGGGGTGTTTAAGGGGCACGAGTCGTGCCCTACCCTGCAGTCTCTGAACAACTTTCCAAGGCTTAGAAACCTATTCAGATTAGAACCAAAGTGAACCCTCTTTAACTTAGATTAAAGTAGAACACTTTAGCTACATAATGATGTCTTACTTGGTAAAAATGGAATAGTGGAAGTACTTTAAATATTGTTCGGAAAATGCTTGGCAGCCTTGATTCGTAACTTAACCAAAGTAACTCCAACTTGGTAAATGGAACTTGGACCTTTATAGAGGTTATATATTATTGCATATTGTTCATGAAGGACTGGTTTATGATACCTAGTACCCTTACATGAGTTCATATGCATTGGTTGTTATATACATAGTGTATGAAATGTATTGTTGCACTATGGTATTGATTGAACATGAGTATGCTTTACCATGTTATATATTCTTATCCCTTTGGTGGATTTCATTTCAAGTAACTATTATGTGCTTGAAACTATGTTAATCAGCTGATGTTTAGGGGTATAATGGAATACGATCAATTATGGAAAGTGTGACCTAATGTGATCGGATTATGTTATACCTGTGACTGTCCCCTTCTGTGGCCACAGATTGGGGTTATAGCATCTGTATTGAGCCAAAAGCCTTACAGAGTTGCTAGTATCTTATATGGTTCCCTGAAAAACGGGTCTTATAATAAGATGTGAATATGCTCAAGCAGATCACAAATGAGTGGAGTTCTATCTCCCGATGTTGTACGACTTATTGGTCAGACGGGAAAAGGTAAACCAGTGTTTACGGCTTTTCCAATGTGTTATATGCACCTTGTATGTGTTGCATCTTCCTTGGCATATTGTGCATTCATAATAACTTATTGAGATTTATTCGCACCCTTCTCCCTTTAATGTTTTAGATCGGACTGAGACAGAGGACCCGGCCAGTGAGGACGGTGCGGAGTTTGTACTTGTCTTTTGGGTACGTTATATTCTAGATGGGTTGTATTTTGAGTATTACTCCTTTGTTGGAGTTTGTTTATAAAACAACTTTTGTAAATGGTTTATTTGTGGACTTTTGTAATGTGTAACTAATTTTATTTGAGGAAAACACATCTCACACATCACACATAATTTATTTGAGGAAAACACATCTCGCACATCACACATAATTTATGTTTGCGTAATCACAATGACAATTTAAACATTAATTCAAGTTTTCCCAAACACAAGGACAATTAGTCGGCGTTTCATCTCTTCGTCTTCTGGAGATAGATTGTCTTTCGTCAATAATGTGTTCAACATTCTTTTTTCCATCTTCAAGGAATTCATTTGTAGCTTTTGGCACTCCAATTCAATTTTCTCAGCAATTAATGAATATTCATTGGATTTGGTGAGTCTCAATGCACAAAGTTCTGCAGCCACTTCAGATTCAGATTCAGATTGTGTTGCCTTACCTTTTGCTTTCTTTTTTGAGTTATCTTTACCAGTTGGACGAGAAATAGTTGAACCTTCAGCAGTTGGAGTTTCTTGATCATCGTTCACATCATCTTCAGAAGTCCTTGATCTTTTCGTGCTGCCACCACTTTCTAGATCATCGTTCACATCATCTTCAAGACGAGATCGTCTTGCATCATGATGAGACGTTACAGCCCACCTTGGATGTTTACTCATAACATCATTGTAAACAATCAAGTATTGAAATTTTCCACCACCCGCTTCATAAATTGTATGAGCTTCCATTTCAACATCTTTCTGGCTCATTTCACTTCTTTTCCTACGATTTGCTTCTTCCAGAGCAGCAACCCACTTGCCTACATTTTCATTAAGTCTTTTAAAACGACCTTTTAGTGATTCAATATTTCTTGGGTTGAGCTCGTCTTGATTTTCTGCTTGAGTTTCGTGATACAATTTGTGCACACGTGACCACATCGCAATCTTTTTTTGGTTTTTTCGCATACACTATCTTCGCTAACAAAGATATAAGCTGAAATAAGAGCTACATCTTCTTTCACATACCAACTTGCATTCTTTGCTCCTTTCTGATTTTGGTTTGGGTGTTGAACATTTCCAAACAAATTGCGAGAGACATTTTCTCTGGTGGAAAGTTCTTCAGAGGTAGGATTTTGAGTGAGGTTTGGAGAAAATTGAGAACTTTGATAATATTGAGAATTTTGTTCACCTTCTGAGTTTGGAAAATTTTGTGTGTGTAAGTAAGATCCAAAGTTTGAAAAATTTTCGAAACCCTGATAATAGTTGGGGTTATTTGAATCCATCACTTAAAATGAAGAAATAGAAGTGTGATGGAGAATATGTATAGAAAAAGAGAGTTGTAGGTTGTTTGTAAAAAAATAGGCTCTATTTATAGATAAAAAAAAAATTATGAACTTTGATATATTTTTTATTTTATTATTTTATATAATTATATAAAATATATTAGTTTTAAATATATATTTATATAAATACATGCCACCCAATCATTGGGTGACATGCGTCAAAATGTAACCAACCAACCCAACCCAACTCTCAGTAGGCCAGTCGCCCAGGTTGATCTTTTACCATGACTTTCTATTTTATTTTTTATTTTTTTTGGAGTTTGTCCTTAGTGGTGACCCTCTCTCTGGAGTCACCAATGGCTCTAGTCTAAAAAAACAAATTACTATTTCAATTTTTTAAAGATTAGAGGTATTAGTGCAATATATTTAACTTTGCACTCCTTCAATTGAAAAAAATTATACTCCCTCCGTCCCACCGGAATAGATACCAAATTTTTGGGCACGTGAATTAAGAAAAAGTAAGAGAGAGAAAAAGTGGAGAGAGAATGTTGTGAGTGTAAAAATAAAATAGAAGAGAGAATGAGTGGGAAGAATAGTTAGGAGAGAGAATGTTGTGAATGTAAAAGTAAAATAGAAGAGAGAATGAGTGAGGTAAATAGTAAAGATTCCCTTTCATTTTGGACAGTATCAATTGAGATGGGACGGATAAAAAAAAAATAAGTATCAATTGGACTGGGACAGAGAGAGACAGAGGGAGTATATACTTGTTCCGTTTCACTAATAAAATTAATTTTGCCCCCATTAAAAAAATTATGAATCCGCTACGGGTGGAAATAGAACATCGCTAAACTACTATGGTCAATTAAGGGGCACATATTTATCATCTAGATCATTAGCGAACCGTCGTAAAAGTAAAACATTAATTTCGGTCAATGTTATTTATGACCACATTTATATATTTTTGTTAGAAATTTACTTAAGTAAGAGTGAAAGACTTGATTTTGGTCAGTGTTATTTACGACACTTTATTATGCTTTGGTCAAGAATTTTCGGATGGAGGAAGTAACTACCAAGGAAGGAAGAAGTAAATTAAACCTCCCCGCTCATAATAAACATTTTGGTGATTCTAATCTATATATTACTCCATCAGAAAATTTTGGGGGAAACTAGTCCGGCTTTTTGAACCGGTCATTGAACCGATTTTTAAAATAAAACAGGACTTTTTATAATATTTGGGAGAAACTAGTTTCTCCCAAAACCAACTCTTACTCCATTCGTCTCGATTTAATATTTTTAATTTAACTTGACACGAGAATTAAGAAGAAAAAAAATGTTGTGAATATAAAAAGTATAGTGAAAAAGAGAAAGTGGGTAGGAAATTTTTGTTGTGAGAATAACAATTGAGTCTCATTATTCATTTTAATTAATAAAACAACTAAAAATCTTAAACTGAGATAGAATAAAAAGAAAATAAGGACATTAAACTAAGATGGAGAGAGTATTATTTCAGAAATAGTGTTGACCCTTCATCAATTGACAATTTCTCGTGATTGAAATAAACTTTACCGTTAAAATTAAAAATGGATGGTGAAAGTAAGTTTAAAAAGAAAATATGATATCATAAAAATATAATCCCTTCATCTTATGTGATTTAGTACAATTTATTATTTTGGGAGTCTCACTAGAATTGAATTTAGGACGTTCTACCATCTTTCTCATACAGCCATTTCACTCTGGACTACCTTTCTAGTTTGTACGTTGTCCCACAATATCTATCCACCATATGTTGTCAATTCATACACATGGAAATTTTAGAAAAGAGCCCCCAACCCCATACACAATATCATAAAAGGACACACTATTTTCAAAATTGCTAAATAAATCTTCAGACAAAAATGCCATAGCAGTAGACAAAGTGCCCGTCACTAACTCGAACTCTGTGCGCATGCTTAGGCCTTTTTTGCAGACATCCCCAACTTCAGACCACCCAAATATCATTTTTGTTTTACCAAAAATTAAACTCTAAAAACACTTAAAAACTGTAAAAATTCATCCTCATATTATTTTCTGAGTGTTGAAATTTTGGTTTTGAAAAAATGAGGTTTGATCGACTTTTGATCAAGAATTTCATAAGGTTTCATTTTAGGAAATGAAATTGATTGCATATTAATAATCTATATTTGGAGTAGATTAATTTGATATATTTACTTTCTCAAAATCAATTTGTGGTGAATGAGAAATTAAATGCTCAAAGTATGCAAAATGAAATGAATTTATGAAGAGTTTATAGGATATGAAAGATTTATCTCACATTGCTTTAAGAAGGATAGTAATGCTTGTTTTTAAGTGAAACCATCCAAGGAAGAAGTCATCAAGTTGTTATCTCCTTGGGCCAACCAAGTGGACCATTGGGCCATGCATACAACTAGTGGCCCAATAGTGCTAATTTTGGACTAGCTTCAAATTGGCACATGAACCGTGAAGGGCGGAATGGGCGATTTAGGGCGCACTTTGCACGTACGCATCAGTCGCTGGTAGCTGTAGAGCCTTAAACTTTTGACGAAAGTTGGCTCGGTGCGGCTCTAGGATGGTCCGGATTGGGGCAGCTTGGTTTGATTGGATCTTGGATAGCCCAGGTTGTTGCTTGGGCGGTTTGGGCTGATGGGTTGGAGTGCGGGCCCATCGAGAGATGGGCGAGCAGGTTGGACTTAGTTTGGGTGCATGGGCTGATTCCATCTGGAATGGGCCAATGGCGCTGCTCCACCAGGTGCAATGAACTAGGTCAGATAAGCCGGTTGGTTCATGGATAGGTTTAAATGGTTAGGGCTGGAGACACGACCCGCACCTATTCCAATAGATGGGTTGACCCATGCGATCTCAGCCTTCCATCAAACCTAGATTCAACGGTGCAGTTCCACCGGGTAACAATTGTGGTTATTCCAAGAGGTACCACAACTCTTCATAAACTATATAAACCCCCCATCAGATTGTCAAACTCACTCATATTATTCACAATCACTTCTCTCTTCACATAAGAAGCACATATTCATATATTTAACCGAGTTAACGAACTCAGTTAGATATTTAACTGAATTTGAAATTCAGTCACAGAATTCCAAGAAATTCTAACGACATCTGTTAGAAGATAGATTATCTTGTTGCATAAGTCTTCTTCAAAGTCTGAAAGTGTCAAACACAGTTGTGTTCGCCGAGTTATAGATTTGAAGTGCTTCTATCAATAACAATAAGTTATTTTATCTGAGAGAAGATTGCCACCTAAAACCGTTAGCACCAGTGCGGGGCAATATCTTCTTGCGGAAATTGTGTTCAACGTAAGACTCGAGTTCCTATATTTATTCGATTTGGTTTTATTTCCGCATTTATTATTTATGTCTATTCCCTACTCTGTTAATTATTATTATGGTTCATTTATTATTTGTCATTTCGTTAGTTTCAAGAAAGCATTATTTATTGTTACATACAATTTTCCTAACAATCGCAAGAAGATATTTACGTTTTCTTGATTTTATGACAAACATGAGCCAATGATGATGCACAACGGAAGGACATGATCGTGAGAGAATTAACGAAAAGAATGACGGTTTCCAAGAAAGGATAATTAGAAGAGCATTGGAAGCTTACTAGAAGATAATGAGAAGGACAACAATAATCACGCAAGTGATTCAAGATATTTGTTGACACATGGAACGGACTTCAAAGGTGGCAGCAAAAGATGTTATACATGTAGATCACTCTCAGTCTGAAGTAGAAGAAGATTACATGGCTATCCGGGATGACCACCCTCTATCTGAAGAAGTTTGTAGAAGAAGATAACCCAGCTATCCATGATGACGAGCCAGATCCACAAAGACAAATAACCGAAGAGGCATGGGATCATAGAAATCTCATATGTAGAATGTACATATTGAGTGGGCTAAGTAATGTCGTTACCGAAAGAAATATCTCGTAGAGACAGCCAAAGAGTTGTGGAACTCTTTGGAATGAACCTTTAAGGTTCAAGAAATCGGTTCCAAGATCTGATGCAGATGTGGTAAACTCAGGTCACTTAGCAAGAGATTGTCATATTCCAAAAAGGGAAATGGACAACATGAATCAAAGCCAACGTCAACGAAAGGTTTAATAGGCTTGATTGAGAATTAATGGGGTTTGAAGCCAACTTAGCAAGTTGAAGGTCAACCCAAGAGAATGGTGGATAGACACTGGAGCTGGAGCTACCCACCATATACGTGCTGATAAAGAGAGCTTCTCACCATACACTCCTTTCAATGGAAGGAAGTTGTAAATGAGAAACTCTACTACTTCCAACATCATATGACTTGGAAGGGTTTTGCTGAAGATGACTTTAGACATAGAACTGACTCTAGTGAAAGTGCTGCATGTCCCAGACATTTGCAAGAACCTAGTTTCCAGATCAATGTTGAGCAAGGCTGAATTTAGATAAGTGTTTGAGTCAGATAAAATTGTATTGACCAAAAAAAATTTATTTCTTGGTAAAGGGTACCTTGCTAGAGGCAAAGAACAGTGGTGTTTCTTATGTTTACCATTTGGAAGGTTTTAATTTATGGCATGATAAATTAGGTTACGTGAATTTCAACACAATTAAGACGTTAGTGAGACAAGAATTAATTCTTATGAATAAATTCGATTCAACTGACAAGTGTGAATTTGCGTGGAAGCTTAAATGACTAAGTCATCATTTTTTTCAGTAATAAGAAACACGACACATCTTGAGTTAGCTCACACAAATAATGTAATCTAAAGTTAGTGCAAATTCAAGGTGGGAAAAAGTATTTAATTACTTTATAAACGGTTGCACAAGATATTACTATAAATATCTCTTGATAAGAAAGGATGAAGCCTTGAAGGCTTTCAGACTTATAAGAGTGAAGTTGAGAATTAACTTAATATAAAGATTAAGAAAATTCAAAGTGATAGATGAGGAGAATATGTTGCTCTGTTTGAAGACTTATACGTCTCAAATCTAACGGAGTAGCTAAACGCAAGAATCATACTCTTAAGGAAATGATGAATGCAAGGTTCAGGCTTAACCAATAAATTGTGGGGGTAGCAATACTCTCGTCGAACTACATTCTTAATAAGATACTGAAGAAAGGAATTGATAAAACTCCTTACGAATTATAGGATAATCGTAAGCCGTGTTATAAATGATGATGAACGTTCGGGCCGGCCCGGCCCGGCCCGGCTCGTTTGAAAGCAGCCCGCGGATCACGGATATTGCCCAGCCCGTTCTCTCTCAGCCCGCGGGCCAAGCCCGGCCCGGCCCGCCCGTTTACCCGAGGACCGGCCCGCCCCGTTTACCCGTCTGGCTGGGTTGGCGGGTTTAGGCGGGCTTTACCCATTTTTTTTTTCTTCAAAATATTAATAGGGGAAGGGGGGATTCGAACCTGGGTTGTTTGAAGTGGGGTGAAGTGTAGGTGATGCTTACCACTTGGACAGAAGCCGACTGTTTATAAATATTCAAATGTTAAATGTTTTATTATATTTTCAACAGTTTTTATTAAGTTCTTATCTGTGTATTAATTTTTTTTTGATAGAAAATACTATTTTAGATGTTTGTTAATACTGATTTTTTTTTTCAATAAATTTTATAAAAAAAGTTAAGAATTTTTAAAGAAATAAAACTTAACGAAATTAAAAGAAACGAAAGTATATAAAAGAAAAAAGGGACGGTACCCTTAAATTTTATTAATTAAAAGAAAATTACAAGAGGGGGACAACCAACCTTACCCTTTTATAAATAAGGGGGGACATTTAGGAGCCTTAACCTCAATACTAACTAGGAAAACAATCTAGGAAAATACAAGAAAATATTAAACATAGTCTTAATTAAACAATCTAGGAAAATAAAACATAATAAAATGCAACAAAATAGAAAACATAGTTATAATTAAACAATCTAGGAAAACAAAACATTAAAATACAAATGATTTTCTCCGTTCATAGATTTGAATACTTTCTAGTTTCCATCCAAAGTATAATCCCCATCAAGATTGTCTTCGTCTGCGCTCGATTCGCTGTCATGTTGAAGCTCTCGATCATTCCCTTGCTTCCTTAGAGATGCATCGTCCCAATCGGCAAGACAAATTAGCCGCTCCATGAGCTTCGGGGTTAGTTGGTTCCTCGCTGGCGTAACAACTCTTTTAGCGGCACTGAATGCGGATTCTGAGGCTACCGTCGACACTGGAGGGGTAAGAAGATCCCGTGCCATGATGGAAAGTATAGGATAAACACTTTGGTGTGCTTTCCACCATTGTAGGATATCTAGGTCCTCAAAACTTGAATCGGAGGGGGGGTAGTAGGTACTGGACAAGTATTGGACCAACTCATTAACTCCTTCCGTTGAAGGTCTTCCACTTCCACTTCCACTACGTCCACCCAATCCCTTCTTAAGGAAACCCCAACCAAATTTTGGCAACTTTGATTTTCCCTTTCCACTCGTATCGGCCATTTCTTCATGGTTTGAAAGTTTTGCTTTGTAATAGGAATACAAGCGGAATAAGAGGGTTTCAACTTCATCATGTTTCTCCTTCGTCACTTTTTCTACTTGAATGGGGGAAAGATTTGGTCTCATGTTTTCATAAAAAGCATAGAGCAAACTCCACATGTTAGTATGCTTGATCCTCGGATCCATCGCGGTCGCCATTAAGGAAAGTAGAGGGAAATCGGTGTAATACTTAGAAAATTTCTTTTCCATATCCACAACGGCATCTGCAAATATATTATGATTTCTATTGTTCACAATGAGAACACTTAGGCCATAAAGCTCACGACATAAGAGATGACTTGTGGGATAGTACGTTCCGGAAAGTACTTCGGTTGCCCTATAGAAAGGCTGAAGCAATTCTATGAGCTGTGTTGCTATTTCCCAATCATCAATACTAACTTGACGGTCAACTTGATAGATGTCAAAATATTCAGTGATCACCACCCTATACTCGAGTGCTCTCTCCAACATTGTATAGGTCGAGTTCCACTTGATATCTTCTACTGCTTTTGGGGCTTCAAGAACTTCTTCCCCGCAGCATGACACATCTCCATATAATTGACTAGCCTTTGTCCACTCCCCTTTATGGTTATACAAGCTTGGTTAATGCTGTTTGTGGTGTGGCGTAGGGACTTAAGCAAGTCTTGAACACATAGGTTGAGAATGTGGCAAGCACACCTAACATGAAACAACTTGCCTTCTATGGGAGGAGTAAGGGATTGAATCATCAATGAGGCAGTACTGGTGTTATAGGTGGCGTTATCATATGAGCATGAGAAAATTTTATTCGTGATAACATACTCACCTAAAACATTGAGAATGTGATTTGTGCATTGCCTAGCTGTATGAGGATATGGCATGGTTCGAAATGATAGAATTCTCTTCTCTAACAACCAATCCTCATTAATCCAATGAGCGGTAATACAAGTAAAATTCTCGGCAGAAGAACTATGGTTAGCTTTCCAACCATCAGTTGTCAAGGAAATACTACCCTTGTGGCTTTGAAGAAGATTGGCTAGGGCAAGTGTTCCAGATTGAAAAAGAATTTTAATGTGCCTTGTGATGGTAGTTCGGGACATAGGTTCAAATCCGGGGTTGAGACTTTTGCAAACCCGATGAAATCTCTCATCACTCGAAACTGACAAGGGTAATCGACAACTTACAATAAACATGGCTATGATATCAGCTTTGATTTTCAGTGTGTCTTTTTAGTTGAGAGGTACCCTTTTTGCTAGGGCGAGCTAGGTGTTTTTTACAAATTTTACACTCAGCTTTTTCTTCACCATGATCATTGATAATCATGTTATAAAATTCCTCATACTTGGAAGCTTTAGGTTCCCTAGCTTTCTCCTTTCCCTTCCCCTTCCCCTTCCCCTTCCCCTTCCCCTTCCCCTTACTTACGCTAGGAAGACTACTAGTAGCAAGAGTTTCACCAGTAACTCTTACATCATCATCATCATCTTCTTCTTCCTCCTCCTCCTCATTATCAGCATCATCATCAATTTGATGATAATTTCTAGATGTGTTTTGATATTGAGATGGTTGGGAGTCAAGCATAAAGTTTGGAGTAGGATCCGGAGTGTAATATCCGGGAAAAGGAGGGGTTGCTATTGTATTTGAACCTTCATTGATTAAATCATACATAATATGTTCATTTGCATTATTTTGTTGTTGTTGTTGGTATAGTCGTGGTGATGGAGGGGCAAATATTCCTTCAACAAAATCCGCCATAATAACCTAATTAAAGAAATAAGTATTAATACTTCGAACCATCATGGATTGGCATAAAGAACTTAAAAGTTAAATGAAGGTTCTTTAAAGCAGATTATAAGCATATCAACAAAGATAATCATAATGTACACCAGGTAAGTTCCCAGGAAAATAGGTGAGCCACAAGGACTACTTAAGTACCAAATATTTCCTTCGACAGAACTCTCCTAGACATGTACAATTACAATATCAGCTTGATTGCAACATAATCAATACTTTGTATACTGACTTGTTTCTCACAACAATTGTAGATAATAATAAAATACACAATAATAGAACCAATTGTAGATAATAATAAAATACACAATAATAGAACCAAATTAAAGAAATAAGTATTAAAATACACAATAATAGAACCAACTTAAAAATATAAATTTACCTTAACAAGGGTTTGATGATTTCTTCTCAAATATAACTTGCCCAGCAACTATCTTTGAGACTTTGACTTGAGAGTTGAGAGAGTTTGAGACTTTGAGTCAGTGAACTTAACTAGTGAAGGAGTTACTTCAAGAAATTTTGGTGTGAAAAATACAACCAAAACATCACCTATTTATACTAAAATATATTACATTTTGGACCAAAAATACCCCCCAAAAAAATTATTGTGGAGGGGCTAAAATGTCAAAAAAAAAAATGAAAAAAATTGAAAATTAAAAGTAAATCTATCAACCTGACAAAGTATTTCATTTTTTGGAAATTACTATTTAAATGACAAGGTATTTCATTTTTTTGGGAAAAAAAAAAAAAAAAAGGGAAAAAAGTCAAAAAAACTGTTTAAACACGTTACAAACAAATGAAGATGAACAAAATTCCAAAACTGGGCAAAAGGCATAGGCGGGCTGGCGGATGGGCCAAACAGGCTTAAAAGCCCGGCAGGCTTGGCCCGGCCCGTTGGCCAAAATCCTTGATCCGGCCCGTGCAAGGAGGCAGGCTGGGCTTGGCGGGTGTGGGCGCGGGCTAGGCGGGCTGGCGGGCTGGCGGGTCACGGGCTGGCGGGCTGCGGGCTGCCCATGGGCTTCGGCCCATATTGTTCATCTTCAGTTATAAATACCTTAAAATGTGGGGGTACACCTCAAATGTGGGGGTACGGGCTAAAAGTAAGAGTATTAACAGTTAAATGAATAATTCATCATTTATAAGTTGGTTGATCTCCCTCCAGGATGCAAACCGTTAGGTTGCAAATTGGTCCTTAAACGGAAATATTGAAAGATGAATCTATAAAAGGAAAACTCTTGAAAGATAGGTCCTGGAAAGGTAGACTTTCAAGAAGTGTAGTCAAGGGAGTCATAATTCAATAGATAGATTTCTAAAGGAAAATAATCTTGAGAAATAAATTCTGATGAGACGGACTTGTGGATCTGAAAAGGCAGATCTCTTGACAAATGAATCTCGAAAGATAGACTTTCGAGATATAGAATCTGAAGAGATAGATTCTTAAAATGATAGACTCTTTAAATGGTAGAGTCAAGAGAGTTAGATAAATTCTCATGAGATATACTCTCGAATAAGTAGATTCTTGAGAAGTCTAAAGAAGGTAGATTCTTGAGAGGTAGACCCTGTAAAGTAGATTCTTGAGAGGCATACTCTAGAAGGTATACTCGAAAAGTCTGAACACTTAGAGATGTTGACAACTCGAGAAGTCGGACCTGTACAGAGATGATGACCACTCAAAGAAACTGACCGCTAAGAGAATTTGATCACTCAAAAAACTAATCATCCTAGAAAGATTAAAAGTCTAAATGGAATAGTAAATCAATCATGGTACTTGGAGTACATAAAGATATATTTGTGATTACGGATTAAAATACATTAGATATTCAATAGTATGAAAAGGATATGCTAATTGAATATCAGACACAAATAAACTCCAAAGTGAAAATGTGTTCACAATTGATGAAGGAGCGGTGTCATTGTAGTCTTCCAAGACAACATGGATAACTCGATTCAATAAGAAATCTAAGTTAATAGTTTTAGACAACGCTTAAGGAAAGCTGAATGGTCTAATGAATTCTTGGAAAAGATTCCTTATTGGAATAAGTTTATGCCTACGTGTCCTAAAGCATTGTAATGACAGTGAGAAATAGGAAAAGGCATAGAACAGTATGGTAAGTCTAGACATAATGGTCAAAAGACATAATATCATAAGACAATTGATCTCAATTAGGACTATCACATATCGAATAAGTGAAGTCAAAATCGGATCCGCATACCAATGGGTATGAATAGGAGATCAAATTGTTTGGTAAGGGGAATGAGGTTTAAACCCACACAAACAACGAAGTTCATAGTGGACACTCAACCTTGAGAAATGGAGATCCCAGGCCCTTGGTTCAATGAGACAATTAAATTATGGATATTCTAATAGTACACTTGAAACCTATTATAACCTATTCTCGGAAGCCATCAAGTGCTAAAAGTAAAATCCTGATGACGTGTGGTGAGGGTAAGCTTATAGCTTTTAATGATTCCTATACCTAAGTGGTGGAGTATAGCAGGTTACTCTTTATATGAGATCACATATATAAGTGAGAAGCAATAAGGCCGCTTCACATGAAACACTTATGAAATCAAGCACGGTCCAAGGCCAAAATGGACAAAACGTGAGAACAAAACGTGTTAGAGCTATTATTGTGTGAGTACTATTGTCTTGGTATACACTATACAGTCACCGGTTCAAAGCATCGCGCTACCGAATGGCTAGTATATCTGATAGTATTTCACTATGGGAGGTTCAAGGCCACAAACTACCTATCCCGATGCAATAATGGTTCGCCAAAACTTCCAGACAAGTCTGCATTCATGCATGCATTTAATTTGTCATTCATGTGGGGGATTGTTGGAATTTTGATTTTGGAAAAATGAGGTTTGACCGACTTTTGGCCAAGAATTCCATAAGGTTTCATTTTAGGAAAATGAAAATTGATTGCATATTAATAATCTATATTTGGAGTAGATTAATTTGATATATTTACTTTCTCAAAACCAATTTGTGGTGAATGAGAAATTAAATGCTCAAAGTATGCAAAATGAAATGGGTTTTATGAAGAGTTTATGGGATATGAAAGAGTTATCCCACATTACTTTAAGAAGGAAAGTAATGCTTGTTTTTAAGTGGAACCATCCAAGGAAGGAGTCATCAAGTTGTTATCTCCTTGGGCCAACCAAGTGGACCATTGGGCCATGCATACAACTAGTGGCAATGAACCGCGAAGGGCGGAATGGGCGGTTAAGGGCGCACTTTGCACGTACGCATCGGTTGCTGGGAGTTGTAGAGCCTTAAACTTTTGACGAAAGTTGGCTCGGTGCGGCTCTAGGATGGTCCGGATTGGGGCAACTTGGTTTGATTGGATCTTGGATAGCCCAGGTTGTTGCTTGGGCGGTTTGGGCCAGTGGGTTGGGTCTGGGCCCATCAAGGATGGGCAGACAGTTGGACTTGGTTTGGGTGCATGGGCCGAGACCCATCTGGAATGGGCCAATGGCGCTGCTCCACCAGGTGCAATGAACCAGGTCAAGCCGGTTGGTTCATGGAATAGGTTCAAATGGTTAGGGCTGGAGTCACGACCCGCACCTGTTCCAATAGACGGGTCATATAAGATGGGTTGACCCATGAGATCTCAGCCTTCCATCAAGCCTAGATCCAACGGTGCAGTTCCACCGAGTACCAATTGTGGTTATTCCCAAGAGGTACCACAACTCTTCATAAACTATATAAACCCCCCACCAGATTGTCAAACTCACTCATATTATTCATAATCACTTCTCTCTTCACACAAGAAGCACAGATTCATATATTTAACCGAGTTAACGAACTCAGTTAGATATTTAACTGAATTTGGAATTCAGTCACATAATTCCAAGGAATTCTAAGGACATCTGTTAGAAGATAGATCATCTTGTTGCATAAGTCTTCTTCAAAGTCTGGAAGTGTCAAACACAGTTGCGTTTGTCGAGTTATTGATTTGAAGTGCTTCTATCAATAACAATAAGTTGTTTTATCTTGAGAGAAGATTGCCACCTAAAATCGTTAGCACTAGTGTTGGGCAATATCTTCTTGCGGAAATTGTGTCCAACACAAGACTCGAGTTCCTATATTTATTCGGTTTGGTTTTATTTCCGCATTTATTATTTATGTCTATTCAGTACTCCGTTAATTATTATTATGGTTCATTTATTATTTGTCGTTTCGTTAATTTCAAGAAAGTCTTATTTATTGTTATAAATACAATTTTCCTAACACTGAGAAAATGAAAAATGATTTTTTTTTAAAATTGATAGTTCAGTTATCAGTCCTTATTTCTCTCACATGCACATTGAGTTAAAAAATAAGAATGAAATATGACGAGCAGTAACAAATCAGAGCATACAAGCATATTGTTCAATAATAATCAATTTCCCATTAATCAACGCATAAGACACATATTCAATCATGACTTTACGAGACATTCAATCAAGTACTAACTGAAATTTGAGAAATAGCTCAAAATCCATAGTAAAACAAGTTATTAAAATACACGATTTAGGGATACTAGGTGAAGAACAAAGTGAGAGAAAGAGAACCTCAAAGCCCTAAAACTGTTTAGAAAGGTGCCTTCATTGGCTATACAAGGTGGAAATCGTAGTGGGTGGCCAAGAAAAAGCGATAGTTAGATCTTTTCAACTGTTTGTAAAAGTATGAAGATGCATCAAGTCCCACAGAGATGACTTTGACGTTGGTGTAGTGGAGATAGTACACATGAACAAAGTCGGCACAATGAGTCGAACGAAGATCGATGGTTGGCATTTTCTGAAATAGGGAGGGGTCGAGAGAGACATAAGAGGTTATGAAAAGAGCATAAGGGAGGAGTGTGCATGTTGCTAGAGTTTATGGGGGATAAATGTGTGATGATGTGTCACCATTTCGCGGGAAAAATTCGATTTTTGCGTTTCTTTGAAAAACCAAATAAAACCCGGAAAAAGACGGAGTCGCCACGCCATTTTTGTTTTAAGGGCCAAAACTTTGAAAAATACCCGAGATTAGAGATTTGGGTTCGGAGGTCATGTTACACGCCGGGAAGGACGTTAGTGTGCACCCGGAATGCCTCGTAAAACGAGTCTTTCAAGCTGAAAATCATTTGTGTGTGTGTGTGTGTGTGTTTTGGCCAAAATAAGTTGAAACTCAGAAAAGTAAAAATTGGAATGTCTTTTTAAGACTTTAAAATGATCCCATGATTTTTTGGAAGATTTTTGGATTGAGATTTGGTACTCAAAAGACCTTTTGAAGTTGAGAGTCACTTCTGCCAGAATGAAAAAGGCAGTGGACCTTTGATTTTGAAATGGATTCAAGGGTCTTAAAACTTCATACTCTGGATAAACTCAGAGAATGAAAGTTGTTCCAGACACCTTAAATAAGATTTGTGCGAAGGAATTTTCCATTTTGAAGAAGATTTGAGGGGTCAAACCCTTCTGGAAATCTCAGATATGCAATCTGGATTTCCAGAAGCTGATGAACTGGCCTCTAAAAGAAAATTTGAAAAGAGGAGTTTTACTCACCCAATAAATAAAGTAAAAATATGTCTGGAAATATCTGAATGTTGGCTACAAAAAGTGTTTTGCAGTCAATACCAAATTCCAAGTTTATCTGTGTCCAAAAATTAAGATAATGGACTGGGGTCTTGGAAAATTGCTACTGGACAGCAACTTCTCAAGAAAGGAAAAATGATTTAAAAGGGGTTTTTTTGCATCCATGCTTGTCCCCATTTCCCTAGGTTTTGGTTAGTGATCACTTGACATTTTAGTGGTGAATCAACTATACCAAACCATCCTTGGGGTACATTAGGACTAAGCACTTCATTTGCTTGGGAAGAGGAATTTTATCCTTTGAAAATGAGATTTGATGCTTGAAAATGGTTTTTAGGGTTTTGAAAATGCATTTGCAAGTAAGTAAGAACACATTGAAGAAAATGTTGATCCTTGTAGAGGATCATCCATGGAGATGAACTTCCATGGTGATCCTCTTGGATCTAGGGCAAGAAAATGAACAAACTACATTTTGTAGCTTGAAGATGCATGCATGGATGAGAGATTTAGGGTAAGAAGAGGGAGGTTATACCTATCTTCCTTGATTTTTTGTTTGAAGGCTTGAATGTAAGAGTGAGTGGGTTTGATTTGAGTGAGTGAAAGTTGGGAAGATTCAAGAGAAAAAGGTGACAATTCTTAGAGAATTCTCACTGTTTTCTCGAGTATTTTCGCCAAATGCTGTGAATTGTGTTCTTGTTCCCCCTTATTTTTGTGACTGGAGGGTTCAATTTATAGCCCTCTGAATTTTACAAAGGTATCCGCGCGGATCGGACCCTTCAGCGTGCACTGTTCATTAAATGCAGCTCCAGGCTTTGGACACAAGGAATAATCTTTTCAAAATTCAAATTAATCAGCCAGTTTTTGTTTCCAGCCATTTCTTTTTTTGGTTTTTCTTATTTCTTTTGCTTTTTTGATTCCTTTCCTTGGTTTATCTTTTTTTGGCAATCCCTAATCTACCCTTACTTGGTTAGAAATGTTAGGAATGTTAGGGATTGTTAGGAATGTTATAACTTTCGTTAATTTTCTAACGAAAATACTAATAAGCTCAAATTGGAGCACTTACAGTAGCCCCTCGGCGACGGCGGTTTCGAAGGAAGCGGGGTCGTCGATAAGAGTAAGGCTCCATATTTGGCGGGATGATCGAGTGATCGGGTGGCTGAACCTATTTAATAGGCTACCTACGTATCCCGAATGGGAATCAAGCCAGTCGTAGTTCGGGTCTTCGACCCTGGAGATGATGGCGTTTTAGGTGCCTCGAACCTGATGAGCGAGTTCTGCAGTCGGTTCTTTGGAGAGAAACTCTGCTGGGGATAAGAGATGACCATTTTCGGTCTGATGGCTATCCGCTCTGCTGGGGATAGGAATGACCATTTTCGGTCTGATGGCTATCCGCTCTGCTGGGGATGATTGTGATTTATCGCTTTCCTAGTGTTGTGTGTGATAGCGTCTTAGGTGCCTTGAACCTTGGAGATGGCGTCTTCGGTGCCTCGAACCTTGGAGATGGCGTTTTAGGTTCCTCGAACCTTGAAGATGGCATTTTAGATGCCTCGAACCTTGATGATGGCATTTTAGGTGCCTCGAACCTCGAAGATGGCGTTTTAGGTGCCTCAAGCCTTGAAGATGGCGTTTTAGGTGCCTCGAACCTTGATGATGGCATTTTAGATGCCTCGAACCTTGAAGATGGCGTTTTAGGTGCCTCGAACCTTAATGATGATGATTTCCTTTGATGGTCTGGGATAGTTGGTCCTCTAGTGGACTTCATTTTGAAAGGATCGGTCTTACGTCTGCTGCCGAAGGATGACCGTGCTAGTCGAGTGGCTGGACCTAATGATAGGCTACATACGTATCCCTAGTGGGAATCAAGCCCTTTCGTAGTTCGAAATCTACTCGAGATTCCGTTGGCTTTGCTGGGGATTTCGTTAGCCTTTGCTGGGGGGAAATCAGACGTATTTGTAGGGGAAATCGGTCTTACGTTTCTTGTCGGGGTAATTTTGATGAAAGATACGGGATCTCGTTATCTTTCTCGGGGAAATCGGTCTTACGTTTGACTGCCGTTTGATGATTTTGATGAAAGATACGGGATCTCGTTATCTTTCTCGGGGAAATCGGTCTTACGTTTGACTGCCGTTTGACGATTTTGATGAAAGATACGGGACCTCGTCATCTTTCTCAGGGAGATCGGTCTTACGTTTGACTGCCGTTTGATGATTTTGATGAAAGATACGGGATCTCGTTATCTTTCTCGGGGAAATCGGTCTTACGTTTGACTGCCGTTTGATGATTTTGATGAAAAGATACGGGATCTCGTTATCTTTCTCGGGAAATCGGTCTTACGTTTGATCGCCGTTGATGATTTTGATGAAAGATACGGGATCTCGTTATCTTTCTCGGGAAATCGGTCTTACGTTTGACTGCCGGGGTAATTTTGATGAAAGATACGGGATCTCGTTATCTTTCTCGGGAAATCGGTCTTACGTTTGACCGCTAGTTTGACGATTTTGATGAAAGATACGGGACCTCGTTATCTTTCTCAGGGAGATCGGTCTTACGTTTGACTGCCGTTTGATGATTTTGATGAAAGATACGGGACCTCGTTATCTTTCTCAGGGAAATCGGTCTTACGTTTGACTGTCGTTTGATGATTTTGATGAAAGATACGGGATCTCGTTATCTTTCTCGGGAAAATCGGTCTTACGTTTGACTGCCGTTGAATGATTTCCTTGAAAGGGGGTTGACTTTGGTTAACTTTGGTTAACTTTGTCAAGTTTGGGACTAAACTGCAGGGTCCTGGAATTTTAAAGGGCAAAAGGGTCATTTTGACCCTTACAATCCTATCCGCGCGGATAGGAGCGTGTTCCAGGGTTTTTAAATGAGGGGCCGCCCCCTTTCTCCTTCTCCCCTACCACTTTTACAGTTTGTCGAGAGAAAAGAGAGAGAGAGTGAGAAATCCGCCATTTTTGGCCTAAAAAGCTTGAAAATTCCTCCGATTTTTTCTTTTTTTCAAGCAATGGAACACGGGGAAGGTGTTTTTCAAGGTCAAGGACGTGGCCCGGTAGCGGAGAGACGATTGGAGCTCGTCCGAATGAGGAGGCATTATACTCTTTCGCAATCGATTGCAGAGGAGCCATACCCCGATGCTTGACAACATTGGGCCACCGATCCGAGTCTCCGAACGGTATTCTTCGAATCCTTTTGATTCCTTTGTCGATTCTTGCTTTAAATTGATTTTTGGGTGATTTTACTTTTTTTTTTCGAAAATTATGCAATGTTCTTGGCTTTGAATCTTAATTTTGATGTTATGCATGTTGTAATGAGTATATGGGTATCCCAAAATATGCATTTTGCTTGGAAAAAGAATTGGCATTTTCGCCATTTTTTTTTTTGTAAATTCGAAAATTGTGATTTTTCTTTTTGAAATTTGAATATTGATCTTGATGATATGCATGTTGCAATGAATTTGTTGGTGTTCCAAAATGTGCATTTTGCTTGAGAAAAGAATTGGCATTTTGCCAACATGAGATGATGATATGAATGTATGATTTTTTTTGAAAAGTGGGACGGATTTTTCCTCCCGTTGATTGAATGCATGTTATTTTATGAAAACGGGACGGAGTTTTTACTTCCGTAGGAATGCATTTTTTTTTTCTGATGAATGCATGTATGCATGTCTTATGAAAAATGGGACGGAGTTTTTTTTTTCTGTTTTTTTGTTTCCGTTGACTCCTTGTATGAATTTTATTTTATATGTATGAATGAATGTTGATTGGGATTTGATGAAAACTGCTTCTTTTTTTGAGAAAAATTGGGGCTGGGTTCATTGCATGCCGTTATGCTGCCGAATTTTCTTCAAAACTTTTGTGTTGAATGATGCATGTATATGCTTTCTTTTTTTTTTTTTTGTGCAAATGCCAATGCAAAAAAAAAAAAATTTTTTTTTAACATTTTCTCTTTTTTTTTTTTTTTATCGCAGGTGGAAACAACTACGTTACGGAGCAGTGAATAAGATGAAGACTCGAGGATCGGTGGAGTCTCGTAGTTGATTTGTGGGACCGGCTTCCGAATGCGGGCCGAGGAGCTTTGGCCGAGTCCGAGATGCATTGTTGTTGAGACCGGGCTTTGGGAGTTCATTGAGTGCTTGAGGGGATTGGTCAAGTTCCCTAAGAGCAAGGGCCTCGATGTTTGCTTTGGCGCAAAGATCGGTGGGATGCGACCCACACGTTTCACTTCTTTTGGGGCGAGGCTACGGTTACGCCTTCCGACTACGCCGCGATCACGGGTTTGTCCTTTAATGGACGCAGCATTGAGTGGCGGGACGGCTACAGCGATGCGGATCTGCAGGCTCTTCTGGGATTTTCCCCTATTCCCAAAAAAGGGATGGGGATGGAGTATGCCGTGGTCTACGGGAAGATTGTGGAGACCATTGTGAGGTACGAGGCTGGGGAGGAGAGGATAGGCGCCGAGCAGATTGCTAGGGCCTTCTTATGGTTTGCTTTTTCGAGCACTCTTTTTGGACATGCTGAGGGGACGGCAGTCTTTGCCTTGTTGAGGTCCTTGGAGGACATGGAGATGGCTGGAGATGTCTCTTGGGGAGAGGCCGGGCTGGCAGAGCTTTACTTTGCTCTTGATAGATACAGTCGGAAATCTGTGAGCTCCTTGTACTGCTTTGAGTTTGCCCTGGAGGTATAAGCTCTCTCTTTGCTTTCCCTTTCTTCTTGAGCACACACTTTTCTTTTGCACTGGATTGATTTGATTTTTACCTTTCGCAGGTATGGGCGTTGGAGTTTTTCCACGTCACGATGTGGCGACAGCTGGCGGAGTACGTCGGGGCGTATCCGTCCATGCGCTCCTGGTCCAAGCATGCCCGAGAGAAGATAAGCTCCAGGGGGCGTACGACTCTCAGATACGCGGATTGCCTTCCTTTGACGGAGGCTGAGACGGATGAGAGGATGATATTCTATCCCTGGGATCGTTTCGAGGTGGCGCAGCTGAAGGGCGCTGAGATTTGGACTGTGCAGCGGAGGATTCTGAGAGGTCTGACCTGTGATGCCTATTATCTGGGAGAGAGGGTGACGCGCCAGCATAGCGTGAATTCGCCTTTGATGACACCGGTGGAGCCTCCCGCCGATATGATGCACCCGAGTGACAGATCTGCGACCTGGGATGATTACCGAGCCGGCCAGCACTTCTCGGCATTTGTGGCGATTGAGCCGTACCCCGTATTTGTTTTGAGGAGGCTGAGGATGCTCCAGGTTCTGGATAGAGAGTGGTTAGGGGTCCCGCGGTACCCTCGGACGGACTTTTCATATGTCCAGGATGGGGTCCGATTGAGGGTGCAGATCCCTCAGCCTGAGCGGCTTTCACGGGCTTTCCGGCCTCGTCCGGGTATGAAGGTATGGCTTTTCCTTCCCACCTCTTTTCTTGCTTCTGTCTTTTCTTTCCTGTCATCATTTTTTTGCTTCAACTGTTTCTGACGCTTTTGCTTTTGTGCAGTTTTCGGAGGTGGTCGTGGAGAGGTTGACGAAGCAGGTGATCGGGGCTAAGAGATTTATCAGGAGGATGGTTGCTTGTGGGGCTCCTCAGGCTAGAGCGAGGCGACCACGGCCGGAGCCTGTCAGGCGGGAGGCTTCCCCTATTCCTTCAGAGACTTCTTCTGAGACTCCTCTTTCTCCTCTCCTTGACCCCCGCGTGGTACTACCTTCGGACCACGTCATTCTCGGAGATCCTTACGGGCAGGGACACGTCTGGCAGCATGGTGGATCTTCTTCGCACGTCCAGGAGTCCGACGCCTTCACCTTCGGATATGATTTCTTCGCAGACCTTGGCTTGCCCTATCAGAGCGTGTCGGTTGGTCCTGACGAGCCTTCTTCCGGGGACGAGGACGATGATTCTGAGTCTGAGATTTTCATGGCTCCTGAGGAGGCGGGCCCGAGTCGCAAGAGGGACCGGGGGCAGACGTCGGCCGCTGGGGACTCCGATTGATTACTTGAGATTGAATTGATTTATGAGATTTGAGATTTGTACAGATACAGCTTATTTTTTATGCACATTTTTTTTTTTGCTCTTTTCTTTTTTTTTTTGGGATGTAATAATTTAGGGTTATTGTTACCTACTTTTTTTTTATTTTTTTTTTGCACACTCCCTTTATTTTTGGAATGTAACAATTTAGGATTTTATTTTATAAAAGCAATGCAGTATGAATGCAATGTTGCATGAGCCTTGGTTTTTTGGCAAGGGTGTTAGTGTTTGGTATGTGGACTGGTTTGGGGAGATTTTTGCACAGGTTTCGAGCAATCGGGACGAAATATTCCTCTTTTGGTGCGCAGCTTTGACTTTGTGCATTTTTCTCGATGAAAGACAATCGTGTCCGCGCGGATGGGATCGCATCCGACATTGTCCTTTAATTTTGCTTCGTATCCGGTTTTCCTTTATTTCAAATTCAAATATCTTCTTCAACCACCAGTCCAAACAGTCATTTTCGGGAAGAAAGAGAGAAAATCCATGGAAAATCTTAGAAAAACTCCATCAAAATTGTCCCAAGAATCCCAAATGTCATTCTTTAACCAATTCAAGGATTGGTCCCGGGAGATTATGCATGAGAGGAGGTCATTCTTTGAAGAAAGGTACAAGGTGAAGTGCTTGTGGTCTCTCAAGGAATTGATTCCGGATTATGATCTTTTGAGGGCTTCTTCCTCATTCTGGGACACTAGAAGGCATGTCTTTTGCCTTTCTTACAATGAAATGGTCCCGACCGTTGAAGAATTTCGGGCTTTGCTTGGTGGCCCGGAGGTGGAGGAGATAGCGGTTCCTTTGCCTGGAGGGGCCTCTTTTGTTGATAGATTGTGCAACCTCCTTCATCTTTCCCCAGAGGAAGCACAAGGTATGATCTGTGGTCCCGATCATTTTGATATTTTTGGTCTCCCTAATAGATTTAGGGGCTTAGGCTTGCTTGACGATGCCTATTGGGATGCCTTTTCACTTTGCATGTTCGGGACCTTGTTCATGGTCTATTCTTTTGGGATTTGTCATCGGTCTCTGCTGGATATAGTTGTTCACTGTCGCTTGGGCAGAGACGTTGTACCTTTGATCCTGGGGGAGACTTTTCATGCTCTCGATAGGCTGGCTACTGGGAGACGGTATATGCACGAGGGCAGCCCGTTCCTCTTGACTCTGTGGCTGATGGAGCGCTTGGGGATTCTTCGGGAAACTCCTGATATGATCAAGCCTTGGACATTCGCCAGGAGAGGGGTTGCTGTAGATTTTGATGACCAGGGCTCATGGGAGCGTTGGATGGCTGGTCGCCAGACAGAAGATATTAGATGGTCAGTGCCTTGTTGGTAGGTGGAGACTCGGAGGGTACTTCAGGACGGATCTCCCGTAGTTATGCTTCCGGGCTTTCTACCCAGCTTCTACATTCCGGCTTTGGTTCTGAGACAGTTCGGCCTGGAGCAGGTTCCTTTGGAGGATTTTGATGATATAGCCACCAGGGTGGTGGCTTCTGCTTCTATGGATGATCCTTCGGTGTTTTCCTTTCTTTCCCGAGCATGGAGGTATGACGTCTTTCCTCCTCGGGTTATCCTCAAGCGTTCGAGACCCGTGTTCCTCGACCACTTGGTACCCGGATTGGTACGAGAGGCATTTGGGAGAGACTCGCATGGCTATTTTGAGACGGCGTGAGGCCATTGTGGGTGCGGAGAACCCGACAGCTTCCGAGAGGAGGAGGGCCGAGGCGAGGGCCAACCCTCATGACAGAGCGGAGACGCCGTGACCGACTATGAGGCTTATGTCAAGAGACAAGAGAGGAGGACTCCTATGCTACCCGCCCGGCTACAGGAGATGAGAGATGACGCTAGGGCTACCAAGGCCCCGACAGAGGCCGGTTTGATAGATCCCGTTCCTATACCGTAGCTTGGTAGGAGGAAGACCAACATTTTTCCTGTTCGTAAGAAGAAGACTCGAAGGGGGAAGAAGAGGGGAGAGGCCGCTTCGAGTGGCATGGAGTGACTCCGAAGTTTCCGAGTATCCCTTTCTTGTCGCGTACACATTAGTTTGATTATGTATTTTAGATTTCTTTTAGCGAGGTTGCCGCTTGTAGGAATGAACCGGGCTTAGACTCATCAAAAAGTTTTTAACTTGTAATGAATATTTGAATTGCTTCGTAGTTTTTCGAGACGCTTTCATGGTCCGATCGGTGTATTGATGTCGAGTATGACTTTTTATTTGTGCTTTTAGACCGAACCGTTTCCGCCGCCTACGTTCCCCTCATTTTGAGGAGCTCAGGTCTTCGTAGTTCAACCCGATTTTTTTGTTTTTTGTTTTTTTTTGTTTTTTTTTTTTTTTTTTTTTTTTTTTTTTTTTTTTTTTTTTTTTTGTGCAACCCCGTTTTTTACCTAGGCCGCCCTTTTCGGGTTTTCAACCTAGTTGGGTATTACTCTTTAGCACTCTTTTTTTTTTCTTCTTTTTTTTTTTTTTTACGCGTAGTATCTACGCGCAGCCTTGTCACCATTCACCGGGTGTACAAAGGGATTCCCGTCGAGGTTTGCAAGTTGCATGGCTCCTCCGGAGAAGATATTCTCGGACGACGTATGGCCCGACCTGCATGTGCTCCCATTTGCCGAGCGGGTTGATACGGACCGGGGCTTCTCTTTAAGACGAGATCACCTTCTCGGATCTCCCGATGCTTTACTTTCTTGTCAAAGGCTCGCCATTCTTCCTTGGTAGGCTCGGATGTGTTCCATTGCTTTCAATCGGCGTTCATCTAGCAGGCCAATTCATCATGGCGACTGGAGCCATTCGACCTCGTTGATCCGGCTTTCCAAAGAAGACACTGAGTGAGGGATTTCTAGCTCGATTGGGAGTACGGCTTCCATTCCGTATGTGAGGGCAAACGGTGTTTCCCGCTTGCCGTTCTGATCGATGTTCGGTAGCCCTGAGTGCCAGTGTGTAACTTATCGGGCCAATCTACGCCTTGGACAGCCATTTTCCTGATGATGTTTTCCAAAGTCTTGTTTGCCGCCTCGACGGCTCCGTTGGTTTGGGGCCCGTAGGGAGATGACTTGTGACGGGTTATTCGGAATTCCGCCAGCCTTTCACATTCCCCTTCGAAGTGGAATCCATTATCTGAGATGATTTCGGCTGGCAACCCGTATCGGCACATGATGTTCTCTTTGATGAAGAGGGCTACTTTCCTTGAATTGAGGATTTTGTAGGATTTTGCTTCAACCCATTTGGTGAAATAGTCCACGGCTACTGTGACGAACTCGTGGTCATATCGCCCGATGGTGTGATTTTGCCTATGACATCAATTCCCCAAGTGACGAAAGGCCAAGGGGTTGTCATGCAAGATAACTCGTGAGGAGGCAAGTGATTAAGATTTGAGTATCGCCGACATTTGTCGCAGCCTTTTGACGAACCGGATGCGCCGGCTTTCATGGAGATCCAAAAGTACCCCATTCTCGCATGATTTGCATCGTAGCTCGAGCATTCATGTGAGGGCCGCAGTACCACCATGTATTTCTTTCATGAGTTCGGTAGCCTCTTGTTTGCCGATACATCGCAGAGGGGGCCTTGATAACGCTTCTTGTATAGCATGTTTCCCAAAAGAACATAATGGGAGGCGAGCCGCTGTGGCCGAGAGACTTTTCGCTTGATTCCTTCTTTATATTACCCATCTTCATTTTTGAAGGAGGCTTCTCCATTCTTAAGGTACCGATAGATCCGAGCGTACTGTGGATCACCGTCGATTCGGCTTCGCTTCGATTTCAAAGCAATAAGCGGGATTTTCTCTTCTCCCGACTCGAATGGTTTGACGGACTTCTCCTTCGGGTATTTCAACGAGGGAGGCTAGCGTTGCTGCAGCATCCGCAACTGTTGCGATCTCTCGGGCAAGTAATGAAAGCCGATCTCCTTGAATTGAGTTACTAGCTCTTCCATGTAAGTGTGATATTTCAGTAGACCCGGTCCACGGTCTTCCATTTGTTAGAGACCCGATTGATGATGAGGGCGAGTCACCATACACCTCCAATTCCTTGATATTTCTTTCAAGGGCGGCTTCCAACCCGGCTATGCAAGCTTCATATTCGGCGGCGTTGTTGGTGACTTCGAAGTTCAACCCATCAAGCATGGGGCGTGTTCGTCGCAGGATCGACCGTAAGCATTCCTATTCCGTTCCCTTTTGTTTGACGCCCCGTCGAAGAAGAGTTGCCGCGATTTTCTCCTTCTAGAGCAAAGATTCCATCATCGGGAAATTGAGGTTCGGGTCCCTGACTCATCACTGGGAAATCGGCCAAATGTTCCGCCATTATGCGTCCTTTTACGGATTTCCTTGAAACATAAGTGATGTCATATTCGGCCAAAAAGAATGACCATTTTGCCAACCTCATGGAGATGGAAGGCTTGTCGAACGTATATTTGATGGGATCTATCCTTGAGACGAGATGTATCGGGTGAGACCGCATGTAGTGTTTCAACTTTCCCACTACCTGCACTCAAACCTCGCGCAAGTCTTTTCGCAAGCGTAGTAATTGAGTTCGCTTCCTTGGAGCTTTCGCTACGAAATAGATGGCGTTTCGACCTTGGAATCTTTCTTCTCTTGAGCTAGCATAGCCCCAATTGCCGTATCCGTGACAGCTTAGGTATAGCAATAGTGGCTTTTGCCGATGTGGTGGGCAAAGAATCGGGGGATTCACGAGGTATGCCTTGATCTCGCTCAAAAGCAAGCCGACATTCCGGAGTCCATTCTCGTGTAGGCATTTTTCTTCATCAACTTGAAGATCGGCTCGCGTATCGAGGTCACCGATTTACAAAGCGGCTTATGTATTGCAGCCTTCCCACGAAGGATTTCACTTCGTCGTTGTCCGGTGGCTTCATTTCAACTATCGCCTTGATTTTCTCGGGGATCTACTTCGATCCCCGTTCGTCACCATATATCCTAGCACCTTGCCTCGTCTTACACCGAAGGTGCATTTGGCCGGATTCAGCCTCATGTCGTGGTCTCTGAGGCGGCCGAAGAATTTTCTCAAATCAACAAAGTGTTGGCCATCCGATCCTCCGGAGTGTATTATCATGTCGTCCACATAGACCTCAATTTCTTTGTGGATCATGTCATGGAACAGAGCCGTAGCTTCCCTCGGTACGTAGCCCCAAAGCATTCTTTAGTCCGAACGGCATGACCGTGTAGCGCAGGTGCCCCAAGGGGTTGTGAAGGCCGTTTTGGCTTGATCCTCTTCTCGCCATTTTGATTTGGTTGTAACCGGCAAAACCGTCGACGAAGGATTTAACTTCATGGTTGGCCGTGGAATCTACCAAAATGTCGATGTTTGGCAGGGGGAAATCGTCTTGACTCGGCTTTGTTCAAGTCTCTCGAAGTCTACGCAAAGACCGGATCTTTCCGTTGGCCTTCGTCACCGTTACTATGTTGGAAAGCTATGTAGGGTATTCAATGACCCCGATGAACCCCGCCCGAGCATCTTTTCTATCTCCTCTTTCACTTGTAGGGACCATTCGGGCTTAATTCTTCTTAGCTTCGCTTTACGGCTTCGACTTCCGGGTCGAGCGGTATTCGGTGCTCAACTATGGAAGGATCGAGGCACCGGCATATCTTTATAGGACCATGCGAACACATCCACGAATTCTTTTAGCACTCAATTAGGGCATCCCTTTCAAATTCCCTTCGAAGAAACTACCAATCTGCGTCTCTTTAGGCTCTTCCGCAGCTCCCAAATTCACACTTGTCAAAATCTCTTCGGCAGCTTGGGCTCGATTTTCCTGTTTCCTGACAACCCGCTTAAAGATTTCTTTGATATATTGTTCATTTAATGTGTCCGCTTCTTCATCTAGTGAATCGTTATTAACTCGTTTTTAGATCATTAGTTAATTCATCATTAGTTAAAGTGGCAATTAAGGGATACTCGTAAAGGTTCGTCATTTCATTGAGAATAAAAGGGAATACAAGATTGGCTACAATTTCGTGGTCTTCGTGCGTGAGGCCATCGGACGACTCGAAGACTCAAACTCAACAACGAGAGACTCAGAGGACTTTACAAAGGTTGAGACAAAGGGACGGGGACCAATCCAAGTTTGGTGATCATTTCTTCTTTGGTCGCGGACGGGCCCGAGAGAGTTTCCCAATTCTTTAGCGGCATTCTGTCGGGGGCCTCATGACTCGGGGGCCGTCTCGTTTTGTTCTCCTTCCTCGCCATTGCTATCATCTCTTTGTCCGAACCGTAATCAATTGTGTTTGGCGTCCGAAAGCCGAGCATGTGGATGTAGGGATCTTCCTCACCTCGGGATTTCTATTTCGTTACAATCCGACCGCTCAATCCAGATGTAAGGACGTGTGCGTCTCGATGTGCCGGAAAAATCTCATGTCCCATACTCGAGCGGAAAGGCTTGGCAGTGCTCAAGAAGGAGGACGTCCCACACGACGTTCATAGATTCGAGTTGAGTATGACGATGCTTGTCGATCTTTATCATGAAAATTTCCCGCTCGGGCAGTGGTCGAGAGTGGGTTTGAAGAATGGTGACAAAGCCGTGATTAGGGACCGGGGGCTCAGTGTGCTCGTATCATGGCGGTGTTCAATGTTTCCTTCCAACATGCCTCCAAATGTTGGAAATGACAATTGAATTTGATGAATCGGACTTCTTCTGAGTCTCGCTCGCTGAGTGCGTTGACATAGTTGGCATCACCGGATTCTCGGGGATTCTCGACGAGACTTGCCCCGATAGTCCCTCGGTCGACTCGGAGGAGGTAGCCCCGTGTCCGGCTAAAAGCATGCTTAGTGACGGTCTCTCGCTCGCTCCCTATGAGGAAACCTGTCGCCCCTAATGACTTCAAGGTCCCCTTGTCGGTTAATGAATTTGACGCATTGGTGGAGAGTGGAAGCTATGGCTTTCATGTGATGCAACCAAGGGCGCCCTAATAGTGGCCGAATTCGGAGGAATATCCATTACATGGAACTTCACTGGCACCATTTGGGTTTCGTACTGCAGTTCCGCAGAGTCACCGTCCCCGTGATGGGACGGACGTGCCATCATATGCTTTGACCGACCGGTAGATGGGATCACGTGCCTTTCATTGATGCGTAGGGCCCGCATCATACCGAGGGGAAGGACATTAACGGCTGATCCGTTGTCCACCAATACTCCAGTGGAGCGATACGGTTGCCGAGCTTAATGGTGATGTACAAAGCTTCATTGTGTTGGGAGACATCTCTTGGCAAATCTTCGTCGCGAAGGTGATCATGCCGCCATATAGGTGGGGATCATAGATTTGGTCCTTGCCTCGGGATAGAGAGTCATCAAGCCGCCACTTCGTGCCTTTTTCTTGCGAGGTAGAACCTTCACGAAGCCCCGGGTTATACCGAGGCCGTTTGTGGCGGTTGCCATCTCCGGTCAACATGTTGATTGAGTGGGAGCGCCAAACCGGCGTTGGTCTTTCTTTGTCGGTGTGCACTCGGGAGCCGGTCAAACCGAATTTTGTTCCCGCGGGGATAGATTCGATCGCGTAGAGTTACCTGTGTCCACAGATTCGGTGTCCGAAAGTCTCACTCCGTCGTTGGCAAGGCTTTTCGCTCTTTTACCCCCGTTTGCTTTGGGGAAGACCGGCCGGAGTAGAGTACATAATAATCAAATCCCCGCATGGCTCCCCGAGCGTACCCACACTAGTATCACCGGCCTCGAATCTCTCCTTCAATTTTTGGCCGGGAGGAAATTTTCTTCTTCTTAGGAGGACGGTCCTCGTGTATCCAGTCCCGATAATCCCTTTCAAGGCGTCGGGATGCGTATATCCCACCAAATGTGTTCTACTACCGCGGTGGATTTGGGACCTCGGGTTGAGCGGTGCCGGAATGACTTTGAGTGGAACCGGTCCGGGAGATCTCGTTGTTGGGCTCATCTCGGAAGCGAGTGGTTGGACTCCGCCGGATAATGAGAGGTATTAAGGTCCCTGGGAACAGGCATATGTTTGTCCTTCGGGTATCCCTGGGCCAGTTGGGAGATTGTTAAGGTCCCGAAGTGGCGTGTGGCCTCTTCAATCCAAAGCTTGCTGCCCGTTCCAGCGTTCCTCCGTGGCTTTGATGGCCGACCATATTTCTTCAATCGTTTCTTCGATCTTCATCACCCAGCCGATATTTGCGGGATCATCACTTTGAGAGGGGATAACCGACGGTATGCCGAACTCTTTCATCCTTGATCGCTGTTTGGGGGCCGGTTGCCCCGTAAGTCGACGGGCAGGAGTCCCGGCGGTGGAAACATAGGAATCTTGGGGTAACATCTTGATGTATCCGGACGATTAAGAAGAGGAGGAGAACCTTCTTCCTTCTTTGCGGTAAAAGTGCTATCGGAATTGAGACTCGATAGTCAAACCATGACTTGCGACAACCTCCGTAAGGTCGCTAATTTGAGCCTCATGTCGAAGTCTCATCTCGTTCTACCAACCTGGATCCAATACTGGTTTGTCGAGGGATTTTGGAGGACGGAGTGACGTTATCCCTATCATTACCGGCCGACGCAGACATTCTCAAACCCGAGTCGGAACAAACGGTGAAGCCGATGACGCGCTTGACTCTTCCCAACTAATCAAACGATGACCCGTGTCCGGAACCAACCTTTGTGAGGAGCCTGCGGGGAAAAGGCACGAGGGTTCGATGTCCGGGAATGAAGGAGGGTAGGTGTTTGGGCTTTGGGCTCATGCAACATGCGCTTATTTGTTCACGTTTACTTAAAACATGTTTTATTAACCTAATCGGTTGGAAAAGATTGCTCTTCTTTTTCGCAAACTACTCTGGATCCCGGATCGCGGGCCCCGTCACTACGTCTATAAGCCCCTCGTATTCCACCCGTATTTCGACCTCCCAGTGGACAGCCCCGGCGAGGGTCCTATAGGGCAAGCGGGTCCCACCGACCGAAAGAAAACGATCCTAAAAGCTCCGGCGGGTAATCGAGTCTTAACGAGCATTCGATGTAAATTACGGACAAAGCCGACGTCAAAGTCAAGATCATGTCCGAGGCTCGACGAAAAGCTCGGCATGATTTGACCGATAAGCGTCCACGATTGATCTTGACTTGTCGTCGCTTAGCCGTAATTAGGCATGGAATAATCATTAATCCTTGATGACTCGGTCATGCCGGGAGTCGTGTATAATTTGTGCCGCCGAGCCGAAGTCAAGGCGCCTGGTCAATATCTTGGTCAAAGTCTGCGGCGAAAAACCGGCAGAGCTTCGACTGACAGTGGTCCCCGAAAGATATTGAGTCGGTATGCCGACAAAGGCTTGAAAGGAAAGGTCTATACACGTACAGGCATGACACTGACCAGACTAAAACCAACCGGTCTCGGACAGAGTGTGTCACGGAGAAGTGCATGGTCGACACGAGGCTCCATGGGATGTTTGGGTAGTCCTGTGCTTGCACCGAGAGGCGTAATAAGACCAAACGGGCCGCGACAAGGATTCCCCCGGGTTAGGGACGTAGTGTGCAGTGTACGGTCACGTGCGCGTAGCAGTCTATATTCTTCTTCTGAGTAAAATAGAAATTTTTTTATGTGTCTTAAAAATATGATGCATGATTTTTTTTTGAAAATTTTCTTTTTTTTTTGAAAATCCTTTTTTATTTTTTTGAATTTTTTTTTTGAAATTCAATGAACACATAAGCACATAAGCACAAGAATTCCGATAGTTAGGGACATGATTCCGACAGTCAAAATTTTGACTATTTCCGAGGCGGCCAAAACAACACGAAAAATGTGCAAAAATCAACACACACAACAAATGATTTTTAAAGCCGGGACGGAAGCTTGACCCTCAAAAGCTTTTTCTCTTTTTTTTTTTGAAAACGGTGATACAGGTACGTGGGATTGTTAAACCACAATTTATCCCCGACTCGTGTTAGGAGACGATAACGGGAAGTTTAATGGTTTCCACCAATATACCAAATATCATTTTTTTTTTTAGAAAAAGCTTAATCATTCCCCAGCGGAGTCGCCACTGTGATGATGTGTCGCCATTTCGCGGGAAAAATTCGATTTTTGCGTTTCTTTGAAAAACCAAATAAAACCCGGAAAAAGACGGAGTCGCCACGCCATTTTTGTTTTAAGGGCCAAAACTTTGAAAAATGCCCGAGATTAGATATTTGGGTTCGTAGGTCATGTTACACGCCGGGAAAGACGTTAGTGTGCACCCGGAATGCCTCGTAAAACGAGTCTTCCAAGCTGAAAATCATTTGTGTGTGTGTGTGTGTGTTTTGGCCAAAATAAGTTGAAACTCAGAAAAGTAAAAATTGGGATGTCTTTTTAAGACTTTAAACTGATCCCATGATTTTTTGGAAGATTTTTGGATTGAGATTTGGTACTCAAAAGACCTTTTGAAGTTGAGAGTCACTTCTGCCAGAATGAAAAAGGCAGTGGACCTTTGATTTTGAAATGGATTCAAGGGTCTTAAAACTTCATAATCTGGATAAACTCAGAGAATGAAAGTTGTTCCAGACACCTTAAATAAGATTTGTGAGAAGGAATTTTACATTTTGGAGAAGATTTGAGGGGTCAAAACCTTCTGGAAATCTCAGATATGCAATCTGGATTTTCAGAAGCTGATGAACTGGCCTCTAAAAGAAAATTTGAAAAGAGGAGTTTTACTCACCCAAAAAAATAAAGTAAAAATATGTCTGGAAATCTCTGAATGTTGGCTACAAAAAGTGTTTTGCAGTCAACACCAAATTCCAAGTTTATCTGTGTCCAAAAATTAAGACAATGGACTGGGGTCTTGGAAAATTGCTACTGGACAGCAACTTCTCAAGAAAGGAAAAATGATTTAAAAGGGGGTTTTTGCATCCATGCTTGTCCCCATTTCCCTAGGTTTTGGTTAGTGATCACTTGACATTTTAGTGGTGAATCAACTATACCAAACCATCCTTGGGGTACATTAGGACTAAGCACTTCATTTGCTTGGGAAGGGGAATTTTATCCTTTGAAAATGAGATTTGATGCTTGAAAATGGTTTTTAGGGTTTTGAAAATGCATTTGCAAGTAAGTAAGAACACATTGAAAAAAATGTTGATCCTTGTAGAGGATCATCCATGGAGATGAACTTCCATAGTGATCCTCTTGGATCTAGGGCAAGAAAATGAACAAACTACATTTTGGAGTTTGAAAATGCATGCATGGATGAGAGATTTAGGGTAAGGAGAGGGAGGTTATACCTATCTTCCTTGTGTTTTTGTTTGAAGGCTTGAATGTAAGAGTGAGTGGGTTTGATTTGAGTGAGTGAAAGTTGGGAAGATTCAAGAGAAAAAGGTGACAATTCTTAGAGAATTCTCACTGTTTTCTCGAGTATTTTCGCCAAATGCTGTGAATTGTGTTCTTGTTCCCCCTTATTTTTGTGACTGGAGGGCTCAATTTATAGCCCTCTGAATTTTACAAAGGTATCCGCGTGGATAGGACCCTTCAACGTAATCGTTCATTAAATGCACTCTGTGCTTTGGACACAAGGAATAATCTTTTCAAAATTCAAATTAATCACCGCTTTTGTTTCCAGCCATTTCTTTTTTTGGTTTTTCTTATTTCTTTTGCTTTTTTGATTCCTTTCCTTGGTTTATCTTTTTTTGGCAATCCCTAATCTACCCTTACTTGGTTAGAAATGTTAGGAATGTTAGGGATTGTTAGGAATGTTATAACTTTCATTAATTTTCTAACGAAAATACTAACAAGCTCAAATTGGAGCACTTACAAAATGATATTTTTGGAATTTTGAAAGATTATAAAAGTATTAGGAGCTTTTGATAGATATAGATTCTCTTTCTTAGACGGGCGGCCTAAGTGAAACATCTTGAAGTTTTTGAAAAGGGAGAATGTCCCATAAGTTATAAAAAAGTTTCATAATATCCCATAAGTTCCTTTACATATCGTATTATCATATTGTATTATTTTGTAATAATACTGTAAAGAATAGAAGACAAACTATTTGATGCTTGAAAGCCTTGGTTCAATTGTATTCACAATAGAGTTTATATACAAGAGTTGCTTAGGGACCAAGCAAGAGAATCCTACTCATATTCTACTTTGTATAATAAGGAAACTAAATACAATAGAATAAGGAAACTAGATATACAAAATAATTAGGAGATATCTAATTCCTTAACATACCCCCGCAAGATGGACGATCGTTGAGTGAGACCAATCTTGACCATTAATGCTTGAAACCGTGCACGGAGAAGTGGCTTCGTGAGGATGTCTGAAAGTTGATCATTACTGGAGATGAAGGAAACCTGTAGTTTGTTGTTTTGAACAAGTTCACGCACAAAATGATAATCAAGACCAAGATGTTTCATACGCGAATGGAACCGAGGGTTGGCGGCAACATACATGGCGCCTAAATTGTCACAGTAAATTACCGGAGGAGAAACTTCCGGACATACGAGTTCATGAATAAGATTTTGGAGCCAAAGAAGTTCAGCAATAGTGGAAGCCACATCCCTCTATTCTGCTTCAGTGGATGATCGGGCTAACGTCCTCTGTTTCCTTTCACTCCAAGAGATAGCATTTTTGCCCAAGTAAACAATGTAACCAGTTGTAGAGATGTATGTGTCAGTATCACATGCACAATCAGCGTCAGTAAAGGCATAAAGTGTGAGGGGGAAATCTCTACAAATGAGAAGCCCATGAGAGGCTGTCCCGACTAGATATCGTAGCACATGCTTGAGAGCTAACCAATGATCTTGCGTAGGCTTGTACATGAATTGAGAGAGTCAATTAATGGCGAAGGAAACATCAAGGCATGTCAAGGACAAATACTGCAAGCTACCCACAAGAGCTAGAAATTCAGAAGGATCTGCCAAGGGAGTTCCCCGGTGAGCTGAGAGGGGAGGTTGAGGAGCCATGGGTGTAGGAACCGTTTTGGACTCAATCATGTTGGCACGAACTAGTAAATCAGTGATGTATTTTTGTTGACTAAGTACAATACCTTGTGCATGAGGTAGAACTTCTACTCCGAGAAAATATGACAAAGACCCAAGATCTTTAAGTGAGAATCGGGACGAAAACTGTGTGATGAAAGAGGATAACAAGTCATAGTGGGGTTCGATGATGATAATTTCATCAACATAGAATAGGAGGTAAATAACACCACGCAGATGATGTAGGGTGAACAGAGAGGAATCCGATATAAAATTATTGAACCCAAGTTGGAGTAGGTAAGATTAAAGATCATTGTACCATGCCCGAGGAGCTTGTTTCAACCTATAGATAGCTTTACATAACTTGCAGACATGTGATGTTTTGGTCGGATCAAGAAAACCAGGTGGTTGACTCATAAATACGTCTTCGGTGAGAGTTTCTTGAAGAAAAGCATTATTGATATCAACCTGACGGAGAGGCCAACCTTGAACTGTGGCAAGTATGAGAATAGTACGAACCGTAGCAGGTTTGACAACCGGACTAAAGGATTCAGAATAATCAATACATGGGCGTTGATGGAATCCTTTGGCTACAAGACGTGCATTGTGTCGTTCAATGGATCCATCCGGGGTTGGTGCCCATTGGTTCGAAAAATCCATTTGGCAACAACTAGATTTTGGGAAGAAGAGGAAGGCACAAGATCCTAAGTGTTATTCAGTAGGAGCGCATCAAATTCTTTTTGCATGGCATTACGCCAAAGGGGATTTTTGAGGGCTTGTGTTATGGTGGTTGGTTCAGTGGTTTGAAGAGAGGCTTGCAGGTTTAATTTCTGGATTGATATATATATATATATATATATATATATATATATATATATATATATATATATATATATATATATATATATATATATATATATATATATTGTTTTGTGACCGAATGACAGGGCCAGAAGGAGGTATAGCATCAGGAGGGGGAACGAGGTTGCTGGGCAGAGGGGGAGACCGCTCGATCGTAGGCGCGCGATCGCGTTGACTCTCTGGACAAAGGGCGCGATCGGTCACTTCCAAGGGGCGATCGCGCGGTCTGGTTTGCTGGGCTTGGTCAGCGATAAAGGAGCAGGTGTTTGGGTAGTTTGGGAGATCCGATTGGGGCTTGGTGGTGATGCGTCTTGATCAGGTAGGTTTGTGGTTGGGTGGGTGGTAGAGGGGGAGGTTCGGCAAGGTGGATTATGGAGAAGATGAGTGGAAGGAGATGGAAGGAGCGGAAGCGAGACAGTACACCAATCATTGAATGTCAGAGAGGGAGTGGATGGAGTAGAACGAGAATTAAAGGGAAAGACTGACTCAACAAATTTGACATGACGAGAGGTGTATATCTTGTTGGTGTTGGGATCAAGGCAGTAGTAGGCACTTTGAGTAGATGAGTAACCAACAAATACACAAGGAGTGGAACGGGGATCAAGTTTGTGAGAAGTGTAGGGACGTAACCATGGATAACAGAGACACCCAAAGCTACGGAGTTTGAGATAGTTGGGATGGTGTTTGTGAAGAACTGAGAAAGGTGAGTGAAGATTTAACGTGGGTGTAGGCATTCGATTTATGAGATAACAGGCAGTGGAGAAGGCGTGAGTCCAAAAGGTACGGGGCATGGAGGAGTGGGTGAGGAGAGAGAGACCCGTTTCAACGATATATCGATGATGACGTTCAGAATAACCTTGTGTTTGGGTGTATGGGGAGGGGAGGTAAGGTGTTGATTGAATGTCGTGAGATGCTAGAAGGGGACGAAGACCAAGATATTCACCTCCATTATCACTATAGATGGTTTTAATGGATCTGCCAAAATATTTTTCTACTATGGGTTTGAAGGTGGTAAAGACGGTGAGGGCATCGTTTTTGTGTTGAGAGGATAAAACCAAATATATTTAGAGTGATGATCAACAAAAATAATATAATATTTGTAACCATCATGAGAGAGAAGAGGGGATGTTCAAACATCACTATAGAGTATATCAAGAGGACCAAAAGACCAAATAATATTATTATTAAAGGGTAACTTGTGACTCTTATTACAATCGCAAGAGTTGCAATGAAAATCACTAGAATTAGGAATTCCTAACCGAAAATTGTTACTAATATGACGTAAAATAGAGAAGGATGGATGACCCAGTCAATGATGCCAACTTGAAGCTGAAGAGACGGAAGCAGAGTGAACAACAGAGTGAAAGGGATGCCATTCATAGACGCCGGATTTAGGATGACCCTGGAGGAGGATTGCCCCGGTGTGATTGTCCTTTACAACAAAATAATCAGATGGGAAGGTGATAGAGGCATTGTTATCTTGACACAATTTAGAGATAGTAATGATATTGCGAGACAAATTAGAAACATGAAGAACATGATTATGTGTAAAGGAAGAGGAAGGAGTAAGGAGAGAAGTAGAACCAATGTTTGAGATGGGTAGGCCGGATCCATCGCCAATGAAGAGTTCATCAGTGCCATCATAGGGACAATGGAGAGAGAAATTGTTGAGATCATTGGTGGCATGATGTGTGGCCCCACTATCAAAGAGCCAATTGGGATGAGGAGCAGGAGAGGAGGTAGTGGCGACATAGAGAGCGTAAGTGGGTGGTTGGCAGTTTGAGGGGTTGGGTCGAGGGTTGTTGTTTTAGGGTGGGGGCGGAATATTGGCGTTGGGGTACTGTCGCCGGAAGGCGGGGCAATAGGAGAGGGAATGACCAACTTCTCAACACCATTGACACTTGCCTTGGTAGGTGTTGCGGGTTTGGTTGTTGTTGGTACGGTTGTGTTAGTTGGTGGGGCGAGGATTGTAGTTGTTGTTGTATTGGCGAGAAGGGTTGATGGTAGTGGATGGTTTGGCGACATAGTTGACTGTAGCGGGGAAAGTGGAAGCAACACAGGTTTTGAGGGAGATGGAGAGTTCACGGTTGATGAGTTTTTCATGAAGTTCATCAAACGTGATGGGTGTTTCCCGGTTCTGAACAGCAGAGATGACGTTGTCATATTCTGGATCATTGATTTGGTCAAGAATGTGATCAATAATATCATCGGGGTCTAAGGGGCGGCCTAAAGAGGCGAGTTGATCCGCGCAGTTTTTGATGTCATGCATGAAGTTGGTGATGGATCGAGTACCTTTGGTGATGTTGCGAAGGCGATCTTTAAGTTGTTTGAGATGGCCTTTGGAGGGATTTGCATATGTTTCGGTGAGGGTGAGCCAAGCGGCATTGGTTGTTTGGCACATGGAGATTAAGGGTACAAGGGAAGGCGAGAGAGTAACAGAGAAAGCACCAAGTATGAGTTTGTCTTGTCGGAACCATGTTTTGAAGTCCGGCCGGTATAGTGATGGTGGTGGGTGGTTTGGCCGGAGTGTCATCGGTGGCGGCAACGGCCAGGGTGGTGATGGTGAGGGTTTCCTCTGGTTTGGGAAGAGTGCCATCAAGGTATTGGTAAAGGTCGAGTCCAAGGAGAGTTGCTACTATTTGAGTTTTCCAAGCTATATAGTTTGTGGATGTAAGTTTAAGGATGTGGTTGAGGGACACCATAATAAGTGGTTTGTTTGGTTCATCGAAGTTGGGTATAAGGGAGAGATCGGAGGAGGAAGCCATGGATGTGGCGGCCGAGTAGGGGAGGGGCGGGTAGGGCAAGAGGTTTTGGATCTTCGCTCTGATACCATGTAAAGAATAGAAGACAAACTATTTGATGCTTGAAAGCCTTGGTTCAATTGTATTCACAATAGAGTTTATATACAAGAGTTGCTTAGGGACCAAGCAAGAGAATCCTACTCATATTCTACTTTGTACAATAAGAAAACTAAATACAATAGAATAACGAAACTAGATATACAAAATAATTAGGAGATATCTATTTCCTTAACAAATACTACAAGATAATGCATAATACAACATTGATGATAACAAGTGCCGCCGGCGACCGAATTTCGGCAATAGATGACCGGATTTTGGCGAGTTCCCGGCCACCATCGACCGGATTTCAGCGAACGATGATCGGGTACCGACGGGCGATGGCTGCGAGCGACAGGTGACGGCGAGCGGCGGTAGTGGTGGCAGGATGAAGTATTGAGGATTTTTGTATCATAAGTTTCAAATACTGCATATAGAAAGTTATATAATATAATATTATATAAGAACTTATGGGGCATTTAAATTAATGAAAAATTTGAGAAAAAGTGATTTGTCTTAAATTAAAATGAACTTTATGGGTAAAAGTCCCTTTTGAGAAATAGAGAATGAATGGGTATCTTAGGAGAATAACCCCAAAGAATAGGGTCAATAATTAACTACTACAGAGAAAAACGTGTAATCATTCAACTAGGCCTGCCTAGACATGTCCAAATAGAATCGGGAACCGACGAAATCGGCGGGTAGAACCGAAATCGGGAGGCGGCGAGGCAGAAACCGCCGAAATCGGAAATCGAACGTAACCGGGAACCGGATTGAAACGGTTCGAATACGAATCCATCATATTGGGAACCGAGGAACCGGCGGAACCGGGAACCAGCGATTGATCAAGGTAAGTTAAATGTAATATTAGCATTTATTTAGTATTTATACTTGTAGTGTAGTGTTGTTTTATTTAAATTAAACTAGAATTTAGATAAATATTGTAATATTTAGCGTCTTTACTGTCTTAAGAGGTTTGGATTTAAAAAAAAAAAGTTAGATGGTGATGAAACCGGTAGAACCGTTGAAATCGAAACCGAAACCGACGAATAGAATCGAAAATCGAAAATCGAATTAATATGGTTCGAATACGGTTCCGACTATTTAAAAATCAGAAATCGGCGATTTCAAAATCGAGAACCGAAACCGGAACCGTTTGGAAACGTGTAGACCTGCCCGTCCCGTTCGATAATCCCAACCCGTCTTCCCATTCCTCAGTTTCATCCCTTTCAAAAACTTCCCACTATACTCGTGTTTTCTGCTCACTTCAAAATGATCCCCAATCCCTAGCCCAGAACCTTATCAAACCCTAGCTGCCTTTCCCCTGCCATGTCTCCGCCGGTCATCTCCGACGACGGCGTCTCCTGCTTCTGTCAGGACATCAACGCCGACAACAAGCCGGAGAATAACCGTGGTGGCTGTCGGCATTGCAGGAAGAGATCAAATGGACTTTTAACCTCTTCCTCTTCTTGTTCTTTGCTTAGCTTTGATTCATTTCCTGTTGAGGACTATGATAAACGGTGGAGGATTTTCACTGCCTCCGTTAAAGGATTCGCTATTGGAGCTGGGATTAAAGGTGGCCTTGCTATCTTTGCTTTACTGGCTCGTTTGCGACGCCGGCGACTGTTAACTTCTATAAAGTAATTTTGTTTTTGAATATTTGATTTTTTGAGGATTTCAGATCTGATCACATGCATGTGTCCTGATTGGTTGAGTTATGGAATTGATGATAAGTTTTTGGGTTTTATGGTGGCTCAGGAAGGTGGAAATGGCGTCTGGTAGCGAGGATTTGATATTGGCAGTGAAGGAAACTATGAGATACGGTCTGTTCCTTGGCTCTTTTGCTGGTACATTCGTTTCTGTTGACGAATTAATTGCTGGCTTGGGAGGACACCGCAGGCATGCCTACTGTAATTTCTTGTTTGTTATCAATTGAAGTTTGAATTTGAAGGCATGCATATGGTTGATGTTACCGAAAGTTAAATATTGAATGTCATGTACTATTTGTGCCCAAAATAGAAAGTCCCAAAATTTAATTTTTTTTTGGCCCACAAAAAGAGTCCTGACATTTCCAAAACTGAAGCTTCATATCTCCATATAGTTTCATAATTTTTCTGCCTTTGTGAAGATATTATGATATAACAGGTCATACAGAACATACTTCATTTTTAAGATATAGAGAAACAAATGTATGATTTTGAGCTTAGCAAATGAGACCCTTCCTTTTTTATTTGAAAACGGAGTATTTTTTGAGTTTACCTTGAAAAGAGTCATTTACTCTTTGAATGCTATTTCAACCATTCATTTGGATAAAGAAAAATGTTTGAATAGTTTGAACAACACGTCCTTCAATTTTTGTTCAACAATCATCGTATATACTTGCCCATGTCTAACAAAATGCCTATGGTGTGACTAGAGATTTTTTAGCCCCTTAATTTTAGTCGTTTTCTATGCACAAGAGATGCTGATAAGATGCCAGAGATAGAAGAGTTTGGTTGTGCCTGGAAGAGGGAGGGGGAGGTTGACCCACCCATAGTTGTTAAAGCCTAAAGGCGAAAGGCGAGAGGCGGGCGAGAGGTTTCTAGAAAAGGCGAAAGGCGAGGCGGTTGAAAGGAGGCCGAAAAGCGAGCAAGGTGGAAAAATAGAACAAACAAAATAGTAAAATAATACATATGTAAGATATGCTAAACTAAGCTTAAACATGTTGTGAACAAGATTTATTCATTAAATAAAGGTCAAAATTTCACATGCAATAGCAGTTTCACGCAACTAAACCCCAAAAAAGAGAATTCTAAGAGAAAGAACACATTTGATGCTCAAATCAGTAAACAAGTAGTCGTTTAAAGTCGTGATTTTTTTTAAACCATGCTAGAAAAGTGAATAATACATGAACTTAAGGTAATATATAATTTCAAACGTATAATTCCATTCCTATAGACTTAGTTTAATATTATGCATACGCCTAATATGCCTTTTAAGTTTTGACAAAGATGGACGTCCCACACCTCTCGCCATAACCAAGAAAGGTGTCACCTAGGCCAAAAAGGGGCAAACAGCCCGCCATAAAACCAAAAGGCGGTCGACCCCTAGAGGCGCCAAAATGGTGAGGCGAGCGAGGAAGGCGCTAGCCTTTCACAACTATGGACCCACCCTTCATTTGCTGTGGCTCTATGTACAGGGAGGACTTAGTTTGCAGCGGTGAATGTTCACTTTTTGGTTAACTTGTCACTCTAGAAGAAAAAATCAACTGCCCGAATGCTTTCAGCGTTTAGTCTTATATCGGGAGCCTCATTGTAGGCTCATTTAACTTGCTCTTCGTTCATAAAATGGTTGGATTGTCCGCTGTCAACCCTGATTCACTCAATATTTTGTAGTGGTTAATAGATAGGGTTTTAAAGAGAACCTTGCACATTGTTTTAATAACAGTTTGTATTATGTAATCTTTGGGAAAATAATACTGGTTTGCATTTCAAGAAAAAAGTGGTTCTGAAGCTGCCACCTAAATGGGTCTAATTGTGGTTTGGTATATGTCTTTAAGTTTTCCTTTTCTTGTGCTTGACGCTCCTGGCTTTATTACCGCTTTGATTTGACTGTCAAATTTCTGCGTTAGTTCAGGACAGCAAAGTGGAGGGCTTTGTTAGCTGGGGCGATAGCAGGACCCTCGATGCTTCTTACTGGACTTAACACAGAACATACAAGCTTGGCCATTTACATTCTTATGCGTGCTGCTGTTTTGGCATCTCGGTGTGGGATAAAAAGCAAGCGATTCGGGCGTATTTGTAAACCTCTTACTTGGGCCCATGGAGACATCTTCCTTATGTGTCTCTCATCTTCCCAAATTTTGTATGTAGTCTGCTCTTATATTCTTAAATGATGTGTCTTTACTGTTTATCAAACTTATTATCACAGCTTTTTAGAGCTAATTCTGCAAGTTGATTCTGAGCTAATATTGTTTTGACAATCTCTCTCCAGATCTGTGCTTGACTTCCTGTGTTAGTAGTGCAGAATACTTTGATAGTTTCATAGTTGTGAAAGGCGAGCGCCCACGCCTTGTCTTTTTGGTGCCTTTAGGGGTCAACTACCCTTTGGTTTTTTGTCTCTCCGCATCATTTCTCCAGTCTCTACTCTTCCTTTGACTTCTTCATTTCTTTTTTTTTTTGGTTCAACCCTTTTCTCAATTTCCTGAACAAAAATGTATTTTCCTCTCTCTGCCAACATGTTTTTATTAGTTCTAGATAAATAAAAATAAAACACCGCGTTATTTGAATGCATTTTCATGTGTTGCGGACATATTTTCAACTTCTACTTCAATAAGAGTTTTATAGAAAATATTTCTTTACCATATGTCGTGTGATCGCTGCTTTAAATTCCCCATGGAGAAATATACACGACAGAACTCTTTACGTGATGGTGTTCAGAAGAAGTGACCTCAATATATTATTTTGGGACCAGCATCCTCTTAAACAATATGACTCACTTTTTCCTGAATATTCCCTATTAATTGTAATTTATTTGCTTTCAGGTCTGCATACATTTTAAAGCAGGATAGTTTACCTTCCTCATACAAATCCTTTCTCAATAAACATGGTGGAAAAGACGTGGCTATACTGCAAGGGGTGAAAGAAATTGCATGTGGCATGCCTTTTACTAATCTCGAGGCAATAGAGAAGTGCTACAAGACTAAGGGCATTGACATCACACTTGATCCTCAAATGCAAGTCCCCTGCTCGGTATGCATGGATGCTAACTTTTCCGTTGTTTCTGAACACCACCATATCGTTTTCTATTTTCTTGGTTCACATGCATTCCAATCGGGTGTTCATATTGCACAAGTGGAAGATACATAATCCCCAAAGTGTTATTCTTTGCCGAAAAAGTAAGGAGAAGTAGAAAAATCTAGAAGTTATACTTTTGCTGATTCTGTATTAGCTTAGGGTTTCCAAACTTCATGCATAACGCTTGACATTTTTCAATTTGTGATTTATAACCATTCTATAGACTCAACATCAAATGGTCTCCTTTCAAGGTCATTATACTGCTGCTGAGCTCAAAAAAATTGGTTTTTTGACAGTTTGATAACCTTTTACTGAACATTTAGACGGAATACATGCACTGCCATCGATTGGTGGATCTTCTTTATGCTTGTGCTGCTCCTATACTTGCTAGTGTGAATAGTCCAATTTTGTATGTTGGAAAGTCAATCTAAGACGATATCAATTCACTGTTTAACAAACATTTGTCATGCTTTAGGTAATAAAATTTCGATCATCAAAGCAATATTGACATTACTACCAATAACAACTTTAGAATCTCATTGAGAGAGTTTATTTTAGTAACTTTAGGGTCAAGGTTTAACCATGTTGACCCCAGGGAGTTATAGATGAAGACTTATTTCTTTTTAATCATCTTAACTCTTAACTTAGCTCTAAGTCTCACAGTTTGTTGACTAATGGTGTCTGAAGACATTTTGCTATATAAAAATCCATCAGTCTTGGTCAAGTTAAGGATTTATGATCGATTTTAAAAACTTTAAAGTAGAAGGTTATTCTCCAGATGCACATATGTCACACTATTGGAGTTTAAAGATGTTTACAACTTCTTTAAAAATACATGGTCTCTCTGATATCCTTTTGCTCATATTAATATCATGAAGCCAGAGATACTCATGGTATTTTACCCTGATAGCTGATTTCACTAAAAAATTCTCCTCATTACAGCTTACTAATACCTCCATCAGCTGACTAGTGCTCTTGTCTTCCCTTTGGTGTTTCATTATCGGGTTGTATACTGAATTGGTGTAATATGCAAGATATATCTAACTAAGAGTTGATTTTTTTTTTTTTTTTTTTTTGCAGATGATACATGGAAATCAATCATGTGGTGGGCATTTTTTTTCGTTTCTTCTCCAAGCATACAAAAGGGCATTACCAGTTTATCTTCCAGTTTATTTGATTCCTGCACTTATAGTACATCGTCAAGGACTTTCAAAACGGTAACAAAATTCACTGATTTAATCACAACACAATGTTTGCTTTTGCTATATAGCAGCTCAACATATTTGGTTGTGGGTGGTTTTGCTATTGATGTGATCTTGAGGTCCTCGCCAGTGAGAGCGGTTGCATGTCAAGTCATCTTTCTCCATGATATTGACTAAATCCTTCTTTTTTTTAATTTTTTTTTATCTGGTAAATTATTAAGGGCTAAATTTGAATCAGTCTAGATTTCATTTTATTGAATTAAGACTGGAGTCTGATATGCATACAGCTTATTAAGTCATTTATGGTTGTTGTATTCTACCTGCAACAAGGGTAGAAAAATAATTCGGCCAATGGTATAATAACCCTTGGTTGAGTTAACCTGAGAAAAGATCAGGTAATATGATTTGATACAGTTGCTATAGCATGTAGGCCACTACTGATGGCAGTAAATGCCAATAAAGCTAAATGGTAGAGAAGAGTTCTTACTTTAAGTACTTGGGAGAATGGTTTGTTAAGTTAATTTACTGGATAAGTCATTTGTTAAAGAATTTTCGGTTTTTGAGGCATTGCTGCATCTCATTTGGACCTATTTATAGCAATGGACCCACTATATTAAGTTCAGATTTGGAAATGCTCTCAGGCATCCTGAAGAAATAGAAAAATGAATGTATGGTACGAAGACACATTAGTGATTCTATTAGACATCTTTATTTTGCAATTCTAGATGACTCTTGAATGTAATTTAATGCCAGGAACTCGTGTCTGCACTTGGACGTTGTCGATTTTTCTTTAGGAATTAGTCAAGAAGTTAGGATCAAACAAGCTCACCTGTTACTTGTTTGTAGTCTTTCCCATTTTTTCTCTGCAAACTCTCATCTGCCACTGCGTCGAGCCCAGTATCATGTTCTAAGTCACTGGGGTCTCTAGTTTCGTATTACTGAGTTTGCAATGTATAAAGGGACAAACGAATCACAGCGGATCCAAACTATAAAATAAATGTAATTTACTTTTCTGTTAGCGCTTTCCCTTTTCAAGTATTTCTATGTTTACTTCAAGCCTGGTGTTTGTTCTTTGTTTTTTCTTTTTTAAAGAAATACTGTTCAAGAAAGAAAGTTAATTAGATAAAGAAAATTTATGGCGATTGAACTCTTGACATCTACACACCAATCATGAATTTGTTTTTTCAATCAATCACAGTTCAAAAATGTTTTATATGATGCCATTCTTTACTATTTATTGCAAAACAAAATTTGGATGCAAAGCAGACATGGTGCGCTCGGGAGTTGAACTCTTAAGCAAGAGAAATCAAGCATGCAACTTTACTAGTTGACCTAGAGACAACTTGCAGAAAATAGCAGAAAGATAGTTAATATTGTTTTTTTATATATTCCAAGAATACCAATACTTTAATTTTTCTTTTTAATGCAAAATTTGGGGCAGTGCATCTGTACGCCCTTGCACATATGTAGATCCTCCCCTGTATAGTATTTTTCTTCAAAAATAGGACTCGATGTTTTAGTGATTACTTGTTCTTACTGTGAGCTGCATACCTATGATGGCCGGTCAGAGTGGAAGGGGCTCTAGAAACTTAAGAAAGAGGTCTCGGGTTTGAGCCCTTCTGGGTGTAGAAAACTATCCTGGGAGAGGTCCTCCTTTGGCCTTTAAGGTACCTCAAGGGATTAATACCATGGGACACCAAAAAACAAATGTGCATAGGTCTAGGTAAGATTTTCATATGGCGAGGAAGAATATGGTAATACAAATTTAGTTTCAAACGTTGGTTATGCACCTAGATGCAGTAGACAGGTTAAATCAATCTATACCTATATTTCTTTCTCTGAATGATCTAAATTGCCGATGGACCTGAAAACCTGCAACTTATGTTTTGTGTTTTTTCTTCTTGTTCTTGTAAAATTTTCTTGCTGTTGTTCATCATGTTACTTTAATACTCCCTCCATCCCAAAATGATCTTCCCACTTCTTTTTGTAGTCAATACGAAGGTACTTTAAGCAATATTGATACACCATTATAAATACTATTAATAACAATTTTTAGATGTCCATTAGGATAACTAAATTAACTTAAAATTATTGCTCAATGTACTTTCGTATTGACAACAACAAAAGTAGGAAGATCATTTCAGGACGGAGAGAAGTGTGTAATCATATATGTCACATTAATGATCGTGTGAACCGTGCAGACCTTACACAATTTTGGCAAAGGGTTTACTGGGTACTGCAAGATCAAGCTTGTTTCTCTCCATGTATTGTTCATCTGCATGGTAAGTCTCGAATCACAATAAAGTTGCTACAGATCAATTTTGTGATTCATAAAGTTAAATGCTTTTGTTTCCATTTCATAATGGATGGACCATGGACATAACCCCCTTATGTCTGGCATGTGGGTGTTTGAAAATGAGACATTAATTTCTCTTTTTAATGGGTTTTTATTATAATATTATTAAAGTTGGTTGAGGGGGACATGGAACCTTGCCTCAATCATTTTTTGTGCCTTGATTGCTACATAAATGTTGTCACTGAAGATTTGAACCCCCAACTTCCTCCCCAATAGAAGAGAGAAGGTAATACCTCTGGAGCAAGAGCTCATTGGTTGAGACATCAGTTTCTCAAGTAGCTTCTCCTACATCCATGGCAACTTGAAGGCTGTCCTCAACCATACTTTGAGCTTAAAAAAAAATCAACTTAGTTTTCTTGGAAACCCAAAAAAGGAAACACATTTTGGGTGGATGGAATAATTGGATATAAGATACTGTGTGTTTCAATCAACAAAGTCAGAAAATATATCTATGTTATAGAATCACCAGTAGTATATGCATACGGAAGTCTAACTATCTGGCAGGACTAATATATAATTTACTCTGATGTCGGTATTGTTCATTAGGATGTGGACATGCTTCCTCTTCAGGCTTCTCAAGAGATGTACAGTCCCTATGGTGGCACTTGGAACGGTACAAGTTTTACTACTCTAATTAAAACTTTATACTCCCTCCGTCTCATAATAGTAGTCTCATTTGACGATTCAAACATTTTAACAATCTATTGTCATTTCTATCACTGACCTTAATGAAGTTTAATATTACTTCCTCCTAAAATGAATGATCAATTTTTGTCAAAATCTGCTTTTGATCTAGAGTAAATTTGACAAAATTTGGCCATACATTTGGGGACAGAGGGAGTACACCATTACTCTCTTCTTCCTTGGTTGACAATTTGGAAGATTAATGAATTTAACCTAACAATTTCGGAAATGAGACTATATCTTTTGGGACAAAAATAAAAAATTCCAAATGGGAACATCTTTACGGGTCGGGAAGAGTATTTCCTTTCATCTCTGACTCTTGGATTAACAATTGGGCACATGGGCAGTTTCCAACTGGTCTGGCTTTGGCAATTGAGAAGAAGAGTAGGCGAATAGAAATTTCACTCTACTGTCTGGCAAGAGCCATCGAGAGCTTCTTTACATGCATGTCAGATATTGGATATTTGCCACAATCTGCTAACTTCAAGAGAGCTGACGTGTTAATCTTTAGCATCTCAACAGCAATTATTATGCATTGCTATGCCATGGAGAGAGATGTTTTTAAATCAAAGTACCTGAATGTGCTTGACTGGGTGTTTGGTGTGCCTCTTCCCCCGTATCAAACAACCCCAAGGAAGAATAATTGAACATACATGAAGTTCACATCGGGGAAGTGACTGAATATCAGGACATTTTTCTCAGCTAAAGCTAAATTAGGGACACATTTTCTGTTTAGCGTACTTTATATAGCAGCTTGTAAGTCATGTCAAGTGTTAAGCTGCACATTGCTGAGAAAGTAACATTAATTGGAGAAAATAGTAAACTCTTAATTCTTCTTTTTCATCTGTAAGAATGTTGTTTTGTTAGAATACATGCGAACAGAGTTAGTGGAAATTAACTTATTGATACAGAGATATATTAGAAGTGCAATAAAATTTCCTCAATATCTTAATCTTTTTATGTTCGCTGCATGCTGAACTAGATATTAAGTTTCCCAAACAGGCGCATTGCATAACACGCTTCAAATGTACCTGCAGTACCTATCGGACGGAAATACACGCACACGAGTATGTACAACACAAGTCTACAACACTATATTCATGTGCCTGCATAGGCAATACACCCGTTTTGAAACAGAGAATAAAATTAGTTGAAAAACTCCCTCAATTAAGAGGTATCGTTGATAACAAATGTGATATGCCCTTGTTCATTCTTCTGTGTATTGTTCCACCATGAACCTCTGTTTTTTTCACCGCAAGGTGCAAGTTACATTTATAGTTTTCAATTCTGAACATTTTATTTATGGTTTTGGTCGTTCTTGAACGTGTTTAAGTAGTAAAACCTCCACACATAACCTTTCAACATTGTACAAAACTTTTTTTTTTTGAAACAGGAATATACGAAACTTTGTTATGGCACCATATGAACTTACTGAGTTATAGACATGTACATTCACGGGCAACCCTTGGTGCTTAATGTACAAATGATCTAGAAACTCGTTGGTACTAAACTGTTCAGAAGGAAGAAGCAAGCATTAGTTAAGGACTCAGTACCCTTCATTCAATCTGTAGAAGAAGCTTCAGTTCAAGCAGCAATTTACGGAAGTTCCCGGTAACTTTTCTAGAATGCACAAACGCCTTCCTGCCCAGAGGTTGCTACTTTTCAGGCAGTTATCAGACCAAAAGTTTCATCATGGTGGGCGGTTCCATCAACGATACTAATCTCTCTGCTGGAGTATCTTTAATGAGAGACTAAAACTGTCTGTATGAAAGGGGTTGAAATGATTAAGATGGAAGACACCACATCTTTCCTCCAAACCTGGTATTCGAGCCAAGGTAACTTTCAGTTATTACATTAAGCTTCTGGCATGGTTTTTTCTATGGGGAGATGCCATCTTTCTCGTAGCATATTATACGTGACCAAATGCTTGAATCATTTAAAACGAAGACAGCACATTAGTAGGGATCATAGCCCTACAAGGCGTCTCAAGGAGCTTGACTAAACATAAGCCTGTGCTACCCCTTACCACAACACCATATCTACCTCTATTTTACAAGTCATTAGACAAAGTTCACATCCAAATTAGACAAACTTTCAGCTTTTCTCCCTGGGATGGAGATAATTCAGGGGATGTCCGTACCTAGCTACTTGAGGATCGCACCTCTAGAATCCTAACCCTAAAAATGAAAGAGCAGCTTCCACAATCAGATAGAAGCATTTGGTACCATGAAATGGCCAAAGCTCTCTATAACCCCTACTACTTTAGATATCTGACTCGTAACTATACATATAAAGCAAGCTAACCACACCAGCCATCTAAAATCTTTGCAACTCAGGTCTGTATTATCTTAACACCGCCATAATGTAATCATAAGATTACGTGATTCAGATCAGGCTTCATACATAGTATTGTAGGGGAGGTCACTACATTGCAGCAAAAAGGATACCCATCTTTACAGTCGGGTGCCGGAATGGAAGATGGTAACAATCAGACGTAATCGAACTAAAAAGACATTACTATCCTAGGATGCAAGTTTATACTCCTTCCTGAGGATAAACTTAAGTCATCAAAATGTTGAATTGAATCCTAATCAATTTAACGTCATCAAAATTAATATCCACATTCAAAAACCCTAAACTAAACAGCATCAGAAAATTAGGCAAAATTCAACAAACCAAACAGAAAGTGCACACTGATATCTTCTATTAAAACCATCGATTGAATCCACAACAGTCATAACCCCCAAATTTCACAACACATTAGACAAAGAAAAAAAAATCCCCTAAAACCCTAAATTCCAAACCACGAAATTACCAAACAAGTTGAATCAAACCTCATCCTCATGAAGAAGCATATTAGGTATACCCTTACTAACAGGAAATTTCCGGCCGGTTTCAGGGCAAACAAGGGCGCCTTCTTCAAGGTGAAGCTCGAGAAGCGCGTGGTGGAACTTCTGCAAGAAATCTTTTGAATCGAGCATTGTGGGCTCAGTTTCGTCGGGAAGTTCCGGGTAACCCATGGAACGGGAGGCGACGGAGAGGGCTTTCCAGTCGACCTCGAACATGTTTCGGATGAAATCAGGGTTCAAATCAACTGGCTTTTCGACAACTTTCACAACTTCGATCTGCAAAGGAAAGCCATTTGTTACACCTTTGATGTTTGACGAGAGCATGTTGTGCGTTAACAGCCTCATTCTTCTTCTCCTCTCTGTTTCTCTCCTGTGTGAAACGCAAAGTAGGGCTTAGTTAAAGGAGGGTAAATACTAAATACAATACAGAGAACGAAAAATACAGGGAACGAAATATTTTAATTTTGCCCTTCCGTCTCGTGTGTTTTTACACGATATTTTCTCCTTATACCGTGTATATTCACACGACACACTTTGCAGGAAAATTCCAATCGTTCACCCATGGACACTGCGAACGATATCATCATCAACAACGAAGCAGGTCTCCAATGGTTGATAGGTTCTCCCTTCGTCTCTCCCCTCACAGTAATATCCACCTTCAGGTGCATTCACACCCACTCCTCCGACCCCTATTCACCTGATTTCGTCAGAGAATCAATCAGGTAACCCTAACTCCCAATCATCTGATTCTTTGTTTGCCTGTGCGTTTGTGATTGATTTAGTTGAATTTTTTCCGTGCAGATGATTTGAGGACACTTTTGTTGAAAGGGTTTGAAGTAATTGGAGGAACTCTATTTTCAGTTTATCTTGTGTAATCTAACACGAGAAGATTCTCGTGTGATTTTACACGAGATTTATCTCCGTCCACCATTATAAGGGCCCTTTCATTTGATTGAATATTCAGGTTTTGATAATCGGTTGTTTCGTGTTGATTATGATGATGGTTGTTGATGTTTTGGTAATGGGTTTTGCCTAATTCTTCACTCATCTCGTATGGATCCACACGAGATGTGTCTCGTGTATATATACACGAGATGTATATCGTGTGTATCCACACGAGATGTGTCTCGTGTGGATACATACGAGGCACATAAAACCCTAAATACCCTAAATAATAGCACATATTTGTAACTCAATTTCCATTTGGATTTTGAGGAAACTCATGTAGATGAAAAACATTTTAAATGTTATTTAGAATGTAGAAAAAAATTAAAAAAAATAAACGAGGTAGCCGTATACCATTTTTGGCAAGATCGGGGACACATAAAACCCTAAACACCCTAAATAATGGCACATATTTGTAACTCAATCTCCATTTGGATTTTGAGTATAGTGATAGAGATGAAAAACACTTTAAATGTCATTTAGAATCTAGAAAAAAATTAAAAAAAAATAAACGAGGTAGCCGTATACCATTTTTGGCAAGATCGGGACACATAAAACCCTAAAAACCCTAAATAATGGCAAATATTTGTAATTCAATCTCCATTTGGATTTTGAGGAAACTCATGTAGATGAAAAACACTTTAAATGTCACCTAGAATCTAGAAAAAAATTAAAAAAAAAATAAACGAGGTAGCCGTATACCATTTTTGGCAAGATCGGGACACATAAAACCCTAAAAACCCTAAATAATGGCACATATTTGTAACTCAATCTTCATTTGAATTTGAGGAAACTCATGTAGATGAAAAACACTTTAAATGTCACCTAGAATCTAGAAAAAAATTTAAAAAAATAAACGAGGTAGTCGTATACCATTTTTGGCAAGATCGGGACACATAAAACCCTAAAAACCCTAAATAATGGCTCATATTTGTAACTCAATCTCCATTTGGATTTTGAGGAAACTCATGTAGATGAAAAACACTTTAAATGTCATTTAGAATCTAGAAAAAAATTAAAAAAAAATAAACGAGGTAGCCGTATACCATTTTTGGCAAGATCGGGACACATAAAACCCTAAAAACCCTAAATAATGGCACATATTTGTAACTCAATCTCCATTTGGATTTTGAGGAAACTCATGTAGATGAAAAACACTTTAAATGTCAGTTAGAATCTAGAAAAAAATTAAAAAAAATAAACGAGGTAGCCGTATACCATTTTTGGCAAGATCGGGACACATAAAACCCTAAAAACCCTAAATAATGGCACATATTAGTAACTCAATCTCCATTTGGATTTTGAGGAAACTCATGTAGATGAAAAACACTTTAAATGTCACCTAGAATCTAGAAAAAAATTAAAAAAAAAATAAACGAGGTAGCCGTATACCATTTTTGGCAAGATCGGGAACACATAAAACCCTAAACACCCTAAATAATGACACATATTTGTAACTCAATCTCCATTTGGATTTTGAGGAAACTCATGTAGATGAAAAACACTTTAAATGTCATTTAGAATCTAGAAAAAAATTAAAAAAAAATAAACGAGGTAGCCGATCTTGCCAAGTAAACCAGCACCAAGTAAACAACACCACCAAATAAACAACAGCAACAACACAATCAGACACAACAGCAACTATCCATTTCATACTCGCATCTGTCAATACCAAATAAACAACACCAAATAAACAACAGCAACAAATCCATAACTCCATATTCAGTACTACAAATCCATAACTCCATAAACAACAACAATACAATCAGTATACCATTACAACAACAACTATCCATTTCCTACAGAAAATAAATCCAACTCCATAATCAGTACTACAAATATACCAAAACTCCATAATCAACAATACATAAATGCGACCTCCTACATGAGACGACCTAAACCCTCGTGTGCCCGTCTAAGTATATCTCTGGCGTACTCGGGGAGACTCGCATCTGTCACTAATGGAAGTATGAGATCTACGATCGCTGCAACCCCAGGCTGCGGTGGAACATCAAGCGCTGGGAGGTGGGGGAGGTGGAATGTCAACGGGAGGATCGTGTATCGGATTAGATATCCGAACATGACTCCTAGCCGAAACCACTCCATATAATCATCAGTCACGAGAGAAGATGTAGTATCTAGTGGTGGCCCCCATCGGGAACGGGCTCGAACTCGTGCATGTCGTACTCCACCCACCCGTCCCAAAATCATCTCCGTCACCATACTCCTTTTGGTATCCCTTCTAACCCTTTGACAAAATACATCTCGTGGGAGTCACGGGGGCCGTGCTGGGATCCTCTCGGTACCCGAACCGCCCGGTAACACGATCGGGCATATACGCCTCGGTGATGTCACAAAAGCGTATAACCCCCTGAAGTGTGAAACCGGCGAGAATCGAGTCCGCTCAGATACCATAAGGAGTCCAAACAACCTGTGAGTAGACTTTGTTAGGCGAGTCTACATAATAACGGAGTGATTGTAACAATTTGAAACAGTTTTAATATGAATAACTCACCCTATCAACATGCATCCCGTCAAGAGTGCGGCGATACCGCACTAGATGATCTAATCCTCCCACCAGACAAGCACGTGACCATCTACGGGCTCTACGCCCACTGCCCGGTGCGGGTCGAAAGTCGCCGGAAATCCGGGAAGTACTCGTATATCCACCCCGAGATGTATGTAAAAAAGTATTAAATACTAATCCAAATGCAACATGTAATTACAGAGGGGGAGTCGACGAGTAAAAAGAAAATGAGTAGAGTAAGATGTACCTCTAGCGGTGTCGCACAACCACCCATCCGCTCGCATCCGGATCCGGACGCCTTCCCCAACTCTCGGTATAAATATGCCAATGTAGCCGATCCCCAGGAGAGAGTGGGGAGTCTCTCAAGATCCATGCATAGAGAAAGGTAGTGAGGGCACCTTATCTCGACTCTTGTCCACGAACATCGTGGAACCCAAGAGGTGCGGGATATGGAGAAGCTTCATGGCCCGGGCATCGGTCCATGTGGCCTATACGGGAAGAAAAGAGACGCCGGACATCCTTCAATAAGTACCCGGTGCCTCCCAAAATGAGGTGTCTAGTGATGCCGGATAGGTCAGGCACTGGATCCGGATATCGAATAGGTGCACCTACACACCGATACTGTAAATTGAAGATGAAATAACACATTTTAGTACAAGAGATGAATGTAGATAGTATAGTCTTGAAATTGATAATATATAACAACATACCCAGGATATGAAATACGTCGTGTAACGTAATGGTCATCTCCCCCCACGGCATGTGGAACGAGTTAGTCTCATGAGACCACCGTTCCAAAACTGCCGTCATCAGCGCATGATTAGGCCTCGAATGGTGGCATCGTGCGGTTCTGTTGGATGCCCGATGCATCAACGAGGGTCAGCCAGGCTCTATCAGTAGCCTCCAGATCATCACGCTTGAACCTGTTTATTCCAAACAAAAAATATAATCAACACTCGAGATCGAGAAAAGTACGAGATGTATAATTAATGGAATATTTAGAGTGTGTGCCAAACAACTTCAAGATTTTAATAAATTCACATAAATGATTATCTTACTTTTGCAGATGTAGCAGTCTCGTATGAAAAGTCACCACTGACTCACTAGTGGCATCCCTCCAAATCTCTCGAGCTCTGTGATCACCAAAGCCGTATATAAGTGAAACATTCTCTGGGCCGCCACCTGGGTCACTCTGAATCTGCCATGATGGTGGCTCCTCCCCACCCGCACCCTGCCTCCTCCGTCCCTGCCCTCTAGCCACATCCCTCCCCCTCCCCCTCCCATGCCTCAAAGGTCTAACATCATGTACCTCCTCCTCCTCCTCCTCCTCCTCATCATCATCATCATCCCCACCCTCCTGCTCCGCCTCCTCATCCCCCTCACCACTATCATCAGAATCAGAAGATCCATCATCATCTCCTACATCCTCCTCACTACTATCATCAGAATCAGAAGATGCCTCATCATCTCCTACATCCTCCTCAATCTCATGCTCAAACCCAAGATCGAGCCGCTCGCCCGTCAGCCGCAAAGTCCTATCATGATCATCTCCTACATCCTGCTCAATCCCAAGCTCAGACCCACGCACGATAGTCCTATTATGTATCCTTTTGCTGCGTTTATCTACCTTAGGTGCCGTCTCGGCCTTCCTCTTTCTATTGGACGCGGTCATACGTTCACGTGCCTACAAAAAAACAAATAAGAGACAATAAATTAGCTATTTAGCATTTATAACTGAATACGAACGATGTAAAGAAAAAGAGTGGACACTGGGCACAACTCGTGTAAAATCACACGAGATGCATCTCGGGTGAGTTTACACGAGATTTATCTCGTGTGAACTCACACGAGATGCATCTCGTGTGAGTTCACACGAGATGCATTCTTCATTTTGGTTAATATCAAAGAAAGAAAAATTACACGAGATGCATAAAAAGAAAGAAAAATGAACGATGTAAAGAAAAAGACGTCGAAATCAATTGAAGCAACCAGTTCATGAAAGACGTCCAAATCAATTGAAGCAATCAAACAAAAATTAGACATTGGGAATGTAAAATTAGGTTTAAATTACGTTCAAATTGCATTACCTTCTTTACGGGCACGGTGGTAGAAGCGGAGGTGGCGGCGATGGCAGTGGTTGTAGCGGCGGCGGAAGCTCCAGCAGGGACGGCCGGAATTTTTACTCGAGCCATTCTTCGTCGTCGTGGTGTGTCGTCCGTCCGTTGGGTGTTGTCGTCGTCGTGTAGAGAGAGAGCGAGGGAGAGGAAGAGCTTTTGTTTGATTGAATTTGAAATGAAAAAAAAAAAATTATATATAAATGGGTATTATCGTCAATTGCGGCGAGCCGTGTATTTTTGGAGCCGTGTATTTAACTATATCCTTAAAGGAGTTTGGTGATTAAAGGGCCACTTCACTCTAGGCCCTTCGGCCTAAGCATAATGCCATAAATTGGCCGGATATTTTTGAAAATTTCACTAAAATCCCTCAACATTTTTTTAAAAACATTTGTACCCCTTTTATTTCCGACGTGGACAAGCCCGTTGATTTTTAACACCAGTTATAAAACTGGTCAAAAGTAAACAAAAGTACACATGTGACATTGCGAGTTTTGACTATACAAGGTAGGAATTGCAATAAATTGATTGCAACGAGCTCGGTATAGCGATTATCTGCCCTTCAAAATTCATATTTAATACTCACTTCATAATGGAAAGTTAGTCCCACTTTTTTTATTGTTAACTTGAGTCAACTTTAAGCAATATTTTAGATTAATTTTTATTATCCTAATCAAAATCTAACACTTATTATTGGTAGTATTTACAATAGTGTATCAATACCAACTTTTAAATTTTAATTATCAAAATTGTTTCAATTTAATAATCAAAATAGTGGGACTAAATTTTCGGGACAAAGGGAGTATAATATAGTCAAAGAACAATCATATAAATACTACTCTACTTTTCTTTTTGATCCGTCACATAATAAGGTTCTTGTTAGACAAAATCTTATGAAGAGGACACAAAATAAAAGAACTACAATATAATTGAAATATAATTTACAACATAAACTTAAATAAGGAGAAATGGTAGGTTGATTGTCTTGATATTGTCCAAGTCGTGTGTAACACACTCGCCTGAAGACAAATTCACCCCCTCACTGAGTTGTGCTTGATGTTGTTTTGGACGTTCGCCTCTCAGGATAAAACAGATGGACCGAACTATTTTTAAGCACTAGAATCTCCGGTGAATTAAAACAATGTTTGGACAAAATCACCATTCAACTTATTCTAGGAAGCCAAAGAAAGCAGAAGAACAAATTGCAAAGGGGAAGATGGAGAATTGATGGAAAAATAACTCAATTCTTTTGTTGTGTGTTTTCAACACTTATAGCTCCACCAACAACTCATTGAAATTACCCGGATTCGGCTCGCGCGGGGGCCCCGACATCTCACTGGTTGGTCGAGGAGGTGTCTCGCCGCATTTTTGCTAGTAGAGTCGCCACGCCGTTTTGATTTAGTCCAAAACATTGAGAAAATACATCAGTTAAAAAAAACTGTTGTTGTGTGATGGGATTTTTGAGTTCGGAGGTCAGGTTACGCCTCGGGAAGAGAATGTTAGAGCTCACCCGAGTCGCCTCGTAAAAATGAGTCTTTCGGTACCCCTTATTTCTTTAAAAGTTTTGTGTGTGTGTGTATGTGCTTTTAAAAATGCATGCGATATCTGATGTCTACATTATACACTACATATTGAAATGTATTGAAATAGTGTAGGAAGGAAGCCTTACCAATGTTGGTTCGTGTCTGTCTTCCGCTGGAAAATAGTGTTTGAGTGCTGAATAGTGTTCTGGGACGGACCGGGATGGCGTCGGGATGTGCCGATTGTCTACGGACAGAGCTTCGGCGTGCCTCGGGATTGTTAAGCTTGTACTTGGGCAGAGTTTCATCGTGCGTTGGGATCACAGGGATCATTGACTGGACTCGGGCAGAGGTTCGTCGTACGTTGGGATCGTTGGTTATGCTCGGGCAGAGTTTCGGCTTGCGTTGGGATCGTCGGTTGTGCTCGAAAAGGGCCAGGACACCTCGAGATGGACCGGAATGCCTCAGGATGGCTTGGCAGGGCTTCGGGATGGATCAACAAGGCTTTGAAATGCTCGGGAGTGCCTCGGGGCAGCTCGGGAGCGCTCGGCAGAGCTTCGGAGTACCACGAGGGGCCTCGGAATGCTCCGGAGGGAATCGAAAGGGACCGGGATTGCCCCGAAGGGTCTTAGAGGGGCTGCCTGAAGACTGGGAGAGAGGAGAGAAGAGGGAGGTGTGAAAAATATGAGGGGGGAGCCCTTTATTTATAGGGTCCAGATTCTGACAAGTTGTGTCGCACGACATAAGCAACCATTATCATTTTTTTGGTTTTCCTGGATTTAAGAGAATATTGTGGACTTTAAGGGGATTTTGTAATTATGATGTCTGGATGCAAAGTGGTCCGCACGGACTGATGTTGCTTTTCCAAATTTTCCAAAATTCCTAAAAAGTCTTTTTGTACTTTTTATCCCAGAATGCCCCCTTGGTTTGGTTGGTGGTTTTTGAGGGCTACGGGTGTTCGAAACTGCGTTTGTGTGAGTTTGCGGTGTTTCCCGTGCGTTTGGAAGAGAGTGATCCAGATTGGGGTACTTACAAAAGCCCCTCGACGACGTCCACTTACGAGGAAGTGGGTCCGCCGATAAGATAAGGGTCCCGATCCGGGATCGGGTGCCGGGAGAGGACGTGACCGTGCAGGCTAGTTTCATGAGGACGTGTAGTGTCCCGTCGTGTGACCGCAGGTCGGCCGGGCCGGACCCTTTGACTGGATTCCTACGTATCCCTAGCGGGAATCAAGCCTGGTCGTAGTTCGTGTGTGGGGTGAGTGTTGTCGTGCACGAGGACGTGTGACGCCCTCTGGCTGAGACTCTGTGTGTGGAAGTGGTGGTGTCCTGTGGGTGACCGTTTAGCTCGGTTGGCTGGACCCTTTGGTAGGATTTCTACTTATCCCAAGTGGGAATCAAGCCTGATCGTAGTTCGAAGTGGTGTGTAATTGTGAATGTATGAGGGCGTGGTGGTGCCCTGAGGTGATGTGACCGCTAAGGTCGATTGTGAGGACGTGGTGGTGTCCGAAAATGGAAATTTTACGGTTTTTCGAACCGGGTAATTTAAAGCCTTCCGGGCTGTGGATAATGATTTGGGAGGTTTATACGGTCTTCCGGACCGAGTAATTTAAAGCCTTCCGGGCTGCGGATAGCGATTTGGGAGGTTTATACGGTCTTCCGGATCGAGTAATTTAAAGCCTTCCGGGCTGCGGGTAGTGATTTGGGAGGTTTATACGGTCTTCTGGACCGAGTAATTTAAAGCCTTTCGTGCTTCCGGACCGAGTAATTTAAAGCCTTTCGGGCTGCGGGTAGTGATTTGGGAGGTTTATACGGTCTTCCGGACCGAGTAATTTAAAGCCTTCCGGGCTGCTGATAGTGATTTGGGAGGTTTATACGGTCTTTCGGACCGAGTAATTTAAAGCCTTCCGGACTGCGAATAGTGATTTGGGAGGTTTATACGGTCTTTCGGACCGAGTAATTTAAAGCCTTCCGGGCTGCGGGTAGTGATTTGGGAGGTTTATACGGTCTTTCGGACCGAGTAATTTAAAGCCGTTCGGGTTGCGGATAGTGATTTGGGAGGTTTATACGGTCTTCCAAACTGAGTAATTTAAAGCCTTTCGGGCTGCGGATGATGATGGAGACGTGTTATGCCCTCTAACTGAGGTTGTGCCGTGCGTGAGGATGTGTTGTGTCCTTTAACTGAGGTTGTGTCGTGCGTGAGGATGTGTTGTGTCCTCTGACTGAGGTTGTGTCGTGCGTGAGGATGTGTTGTGTCCTCTGACTGAGGTTGAAAGTGTTTGCTCTTTGGGAGGTGTGATTGCCTCGTGTTTTGTTTTTGTGAGGCATTATTGCCTCGTGTTTGACTTTGGGAGCCGTGATTGCCTCGTGTTTTGTCCGCTGGGGAAAGGTTGGACTTACGATGACTGCCGATGTTCATTTGCTGAGGACGCGTGGTCTCGTAGGGTTTTCAAGAATTTCGGTTTGAGTTTTTGTTCGCTGAGGAAGGGATTTCAGGCTTACTTTGATGGCCGGTGTTTGGTTTACCGTTTTGTGGGCAAGGTTCGGGCTTACGATGACGGCCGGTGTTAGTTTCGTATTTTATGTTTTGGGGGCGTTTTGTGCCCTGGGATTTGTGTTTGGAGGCGTTTGTGCCTTTTGTGTTTGTTTTACCGTTTAGTGGGCGAGGTTCGGGCTTACGAATGACGGCCGGGGTTAGTTTGGTTGGGTTAAGGGCCAAACTACATTAAATTTGCTGAAAAAGGCCTTTGGACATCCAGAGGCAAAGATTATAAGGGCAAAAGGGTAATCTTGCCAGGGTATGCAAAGTGGTCCGCACGGATACCCCTTTCTTGCAAAGTGGTCCGCACGGGTGAGCTGTGAAAAATGATTTTCCAAAAATCAAATCAGCTTCAGCAACGAACAACAACTTCATCTTCTCCTTCTATTCGAACGAGAGAGAGAGAGAGAGAGAGAGAGAGAGAGAGAGAGAGAGAGAGAGAGAATTTGGTTTTGGCCAAAAATTTCCTAAGGAGTTCTTTCGAGTTTCTTGAATTGCTTGTTATGGCGGAAAGAATTAGACAAGGCCGTCGCCAAAGGAGCCAAGAGGCTAAGAGGCTATCGAGAGGAGATTGGACCTCCAAAGGAATTGCACTTTCTTTGTGCCTTCGTCGAGGAATCCGAATGTGTTATATTCGGATCCGGAGGTGCACAACTTGTGGGAGAGGACAGTAAGGGAGGTAAGAAATCAATTTTGTTTTGATTCTTGCTTGAATTGTTGTATGCTAGAACTAGGTTTTAGTTTTCGCATATTTGGGACTTTTGTTGTTACCATGCTCTTTTTGTGAAATTTATGATGAATTGTTGAAATTGAGCATGTAAGAATTGTGGGTATGTGATTTTTGTGCAAAAATGTGGAGATTAGCTCTTATTTGTAAAAATAAAGTGCCTCTCTTTGAAATGCATGCTTTGGTGATTTGTACCTTATGCTATTTGTACATTGTGAAAAAATTGCCGTGTAGGGACGGACTTTGTGCAAAAAGTGTGACGTGTGCCGTGTTTTTGTGACGGACTCTGTGGGGAATTTATGTGCAATGTGTGCCGTATTTTTGTGACGGATTTTTGAAAATGTGTCATGTAGTGCATGCCGTGTTTTTGTGACGGACTATGTGGGGAAAGTTATGTGCCATGTGTGCCGTGTTTTTGTGACGGGATTTTATGTTTTGCCGTGTTGGGACAGACTTTTTATGTTTAGCTGTGTTGGGACGGACTTTTTATGTTTTAGCGTGTTGGGACGGACTTTTTATGCTTTCGTTTTTCTTGGGTATGTTTGCATTAAGTACTGTTATTGATGTACCTTCGCTGTGTTTACCTGCAGTATGAGGTGCCTTCGTCCAGGAAGGCGAAGAAGGTGATGTTGGGTTTTATGGGTCCATGCGCAGCGGAATTAAGCATCTAATAACACAAAACCCAAGAGCCCTAAGATCCGTTCTATACGATTAAATTGAATTCCTATGAGATAGAACTTTACCAACCTTAAACGCTTTCCTTTCTTGAGCTATCAAACAATTATCAATGTGATTTTGAATCACCAACTTCGATCTTCAAGACTTGAATCTTCAGATTGCTTTGGACAATTTGAACTCTAGGCCTTGATCGTTGTACGAGCGAAGACCCTCTAGTAGTATCCACACTTTAGAATGAACCAATAACGGTTCTTGAGAATTGCTAGATTCTTAAACCTATGGAAGAAATATTGAGAGAACTTTTGTTGTAATTTTTCTTGAGAAAATTCGGCTAGCTAATTAGGGTTCACAGACTTAATATTTATACTACATTAGTATAGGTATTTGTTTCCTAATCGTATTAGGAAAATGTCTGTCAAAACCGCCTCAGACTCGTTATGTCGCGCGACCACAAGAAGCCTATGGGCAAGTTGTGTCGCGCGATGATTCATGCCATATGCAGGAACTCTCAATCATTTCTTCCTTTGGTTTAACCAATTCATTCTAGTTGTGTGTGACCCAATAGGATTATATTATGTTGGCAATGAGCTCGATCATATCGACCCTCATAAGACATAAGCGGACTCTAGCAAGCCATTATGTCTACCCAATTAATATAACGTAAGAGTTCACGTTTCCAATGGTACACTTCCATTTCTCCCTTTGTCTCACGATGTTATATTGAACACAAGTCATGATCCACGTCAACTTGTATTTGTTCAATGCTTTCTCGATACTGAGTATAATGATAATCCAATCGCATTGGGGTATGGCCATAGACTTTCATCAGTATCACTCATCGAGGGGCCAAAGCAAAACATCTCTCTTTCGAGGGACAAATTCCATCTTGACTTATCATCCTTCCTATCATGAATTCGATCATGCCAAAGATAGCCTTTATAAATATCGTGTTATGATATCGTTTGACTAAAATCAAATATAACTTTCATCATATGTAAGGTCATGATAATCTCAGGTCTAGGGACTAAATGAAGTGACCATATGAGATTTAATTATGACATTTGACCATGACATAAATCTCATACGGATCAAGTCCAGTCACTTGTTCTCTAACAAGTACCCATAAATTTAATGTGCATCTCTATGCATATAATCATCATATGATTATCCATTAAGATTTATACTAATTATTCACTTAATAATTAGGGACGGAGATTATTGCAATAAATATGCAAAATATATAATAATCAAATAATAAACATTCTCTATAATCAACGATAAAGATGATACATAACAGTTTAAGTTAAACATAACTAAAGCCTAGGGCATTACACCAACACTCTCCCACTTGCACTAGGCTCCATCTATGTATCAAATACTCATGGACTTAAACATGACCATCATGCTTCTGCCTGTGCGAGGGTCTTTGTAAGTGAATCCCTAATGTTATCATCGGTTGATACTTTGCACATCTTAACGTCTTCTCATTCTTTATGAATTCCTCGAAAAACGTCTAAGTATGTGTTTGGATCACCGTTATGACCTTGGTTCCATTGTTTGCACAAAATGGCACCACATTTATCAGAACAAAGTTCCATCGATTAGTGATACTTGGAACACTTCCAAAACACTAAATGAACTTTTGATCCAAACTGCCTCTTCTTACTACATCATATGTTGCTAGAACTTGGCCTTAGTAGTAGAATCGGCTACAATTTTCTGCTTGGAATTCTTCCAATCAAAACTGCACCTCTAATGAGCATAAACACAAATCCTAATTGCGATTTTAAATTAACTTTGTCAGTTTGGAAGCTAGCATCTATGTAACCCTTACAACAAGATTATCTTCCAACCTTTCAAATACCAAGAACGTATCCTTAGTTCTTCTTAAGTACTTAAGGATCATCTTGACTGCCATCCAATGGTTCTCAATAGGATCAAATTGGTATCGACTCGTCATGCTTTGAGCATACGAGATGTCGGGTCTAGTACAAATCATAGCATATATGACAGATCCAAATGCCGGAGCATATAGAACTTCATTCATTCCCTTTTGCTCATCAATTGTCACAAGACAATGAGTATTGCTAAGAGAAACACCATGACCCATTGACAAGTTACTTTTCTTAGACTCTTCTAAGAACCTTGTCAATGTGAGTATTTTGACTCAAACCAATTTATCCTTTTAGATCTATCTCTATAGATCTCGATGCCAAGGATGTAAGCGGCTTTACCCATATCTTTCATTGAGAAATTTTTTCTTGACCAAGACTTGACAGTCTTAAGTGTCAATACTTTGTTTTTCCAATGAGTAAGATATCATTGTAATAAAACAATAGAAATATTACTACGCTCCCACTGAATTTCATGAATACACAAGGTTCATCTTCGTATTTGATGAAATCAAACTCTTTGACCGATTCATCAAAATGAAGATTCTAATTCCTTGAAGTTTGCTTCAACCCATCTCATGGATCTTTGCAACATGCATACTTTATTAGAATTTCTTGAATCGACAAAACTTCGGGTTGTGTACTATACACATCCTTAATAATCTTTCCATTTAAAGAAATTCGTTTGACATCCATTTGTCATATCACACAGTCACAATGTGCGATTATGGCAATTGAAATTCTAATAGACTCTGACATTGTAACTGGCGAAAAGGTTTCAACATAGTCAATACTATGAATTTGCATAAGTCCCTTTGTTACAATCCTTAGTCATGAAAGTATACACCATCCCATCCATGTCGATCTTGAATACCTTCTTGCACCTTATGGTTTTTACACCTTCGGGTGGATCAATCAAGTTTCAAACTTGATTATCAGCCATGGATTGTAATTCGAACTTCATGGCCTCTTGCCATTTTTCTGAATCAGGAGAGGACATCGCTTCTTGATAGCAAGTAGGATCCTCATTCTCAATGACTTCCACCTTATTACTTTTCGATACGAGAAATCAATATTTCTTGAGTCCGGATCGTAACCTATCCGATCTACGATGGACTTGTGCATCTTGAACCGGTTCCACAACTCTTTGTGATCTTGGTTCCATCTCTAATCTTGGCTCCATATTATTTTTGGGTTTTTGAACTCCTTCAAGATTAATTTTACTCCCACTAAATTCTTAATTGAGAAACTATTTCTCAAGAAACGAATCGTACAGAGCAACAAACATTTTGTTCTCTTTGCGGTTGTAAGATTGATTTCCAAAAATAACCTAGTCAGATTTGGTGCTAACTTATCAGAGACAAGTCTCTTCTTATAAGCTTTGCAAACCCAAATCTTCTTGAAAGACAAACTAAGTTTTCTTTCATGTCACATCTCATGTGGGGCCTCAGGAACCGATTTAGTAAGGACTCAATTCAATGTAACCGCATTATTTCTAATGCATATCCTCAAAAGGAAATAGGAAAGTCAAATTGACACATCATCGAACAAACCATGTCCTACAAGGTTCAATTCCTCCTATCAGACACACCATACGATGTGGCGTTCCGGGTGGAGTCAACTCTGAAACGATTTCACAGTTTTTGAGATGATTGTCAAACTCTTTGCTCAAATATTCACCACCTCGATCTAATCGAAGTACTTAATAGTTTTTGCCAAGTTTTTTTGTACTTCATCTTGAAATGTTTGAAACATCTCAAATGATTCACCCTTCGGATTTCATCAGATAGACATAGTCATATCTAGATAAGTCATCGGTGAATGTGATGAAACACCAAAATCCTCCCCTAGCAATGATGCTTAATAGTCCACACACATCTCATGTATAATGACCAATAAGTCACTAGCCCTCCCACTACTCTTAGTGTAGGGTGGTTTGGTCAATAATCCCAATAAACAAGATCCACATTCCTCAAATGATTCAGAGTCATATGAGTCTAAAAGTCCATGTTAATGGAGTTTAGATATATGTTTCTTATTTATCTGACCAAACCGACAATGCCATATGAACGCGTTGTTCATATTATTCGATTTAGATTTTCCATTTATATTATAGATATCTCCAATATTATTTTGTTTCTCATCATCAAGGATATGAATGAAGACCATTCAATGACATATGCAATACAATAAGGCATATCATTAAATAAATATAAAACTTCTTATTCTCAATAAGAAAATTATATCTTCATCATCCATATAAGAAACGAAAATAATACTCCTACCAAATTTTGGAACTTAGTAACATTTGTTCGAAACAAGTACTAGTTCACTAGGTAAATTGACTTCATAAGTCCCTATGGCTAATGCAACAACTCTTGCTTCATTCCCACACATAGGTTTAATTTACCTTCTTTGAGTAGCTTTTTATTCTTTGTTCCTTGCACATTTAAACAAATGTGGGATCCAATCCGGTATCATATACCCAAGAACAAGAAGTCGAAAGGAAAATATCTATCATATAGATACTTGAAGTAGTAGCAATCATATTGCCCTTCTTCACCTTTTAGGCCTTCCTAATAAGCCTTGCAACTTTGCTTCCAATGACAATCTCATTACAATGGTAGCAAAATGCATCCTTTTGAGACACTTTGGGTTTAGCCTCTTCGGCTTTGGCAACTTTTGCCCTAGGTTTAGCAACCTTTGCTTTACCTTCTTTACCTTTCCTTTATGAACCCCTTTCTTGTGTTAACCATTAACACACTTGCGGATTGCTCCTTTTTCATCTCATGCATTAGGAACCTTCACCACAACATACATCTTTTGCCTAGCTTGCACTTGGAACATTTCCTTTGTGCGTTGTGCTTAGAACAAAAGCAGTTATCATGTGCTCAAGGTTCTTCATAAGAATCTTTAAACATGGTGGCCAGTATAAGACAAGCAATATCATTAGAATCATCAACATGTTTCTAATGTTGCTCCTTATCTGCCCTTTTACAACATTTGCAGTAGGTTCAGTAGGAATGGATTCATCAAGAACGTATACATTTGCCTAAGAACCATTCTTTAGGCTTCTGATCCAATCAGAATTATCTGTACCGTTCTTTTCGAACTTTGTCCTTCATAAGGACGAATCGCAATTCATTGTGTAATGCTACTTCTACAACAAAATATATAAACTATATGAACACATATTAATATCAACACATTTATCATCTAAGAGAAAACCATGTATTTCGCAAATACTTCCACTAAATTATACACCTTCCAATGTAAATAAGCATAATATAATTTAATGGGCTAAGATCCAACTTTAATTTAATCTCAAGTACGCTATGGCGCACCGCTCAAGATTAAAACTAATTAGGTAGAAAACATCAATCATATCGTATATGACTCTTAGATCTTCTATGAGATTTATTTAAGACATCATATGTCTAAGCATATTTTAATCTCATCTTATGCCTTGGGTTCAAAACCATTTTGATAACCCAATTAAGTTCATCCACTTTAAACGTATAGGAACCACTATTTTCTTATCTTACTCGCAAACGAAATAGAATCAAAGCACCTTGCTATGGCAAGCCCATCCAAAACTATCCGAGTGGTCTCAAGTGTTTTAATCATGGATTGGCATAAAGAACTTAAAAGTTAAATGAAGGTTCTTTAAAGCAGATTATAAGCATATCAGCAAAGATAATCATAATCGCGCACCAGTTAAGTTCCTAGGAAAATAGGTGAGTCACAAGGACTACTTAAGTACCAAATTTCTCCTTTCGACATAACTCTCCTTGACATGCACAATTAGAATACCAGCTCTGATTTGCGACATAATCAATACTTTGTATACTGACTTGTTTCTCAAAAACAATCAGATTCCTTTTGGATTTTGCGTAAACTGAATTATTTCTCATAAACAATCAGAAAACCAAAATTTTAATGTTTCAACTAAACATTCAGGAAATTACAATTCAATGTTTCAACTAAACATCTAACAAAGTTCTTAACACATAAGAACACACAATTCATGCATCGTAACAATTAATAAAATCACATTTAAATTAATTAAGCATGCATAAATAATGAATTAATCTAGCATAGCCCTATAAACTTAATTTTCAGAAATTTATAGCATCCAGATTAAGACATAAACATATCAGATTGTAAACATATTCACAGATTAACAGGATTATTTAACAAACTGATTCTGCCCAGATTAGGCAAGTTTTGTCGCGTGACATAGACTTCCAAAGCCTTGATTTGTCGCGCGACCAAGAGAGTCCACCAGACTGCCCATGGCCAACTCTGTCGCGTGACAGAGACTAACTCTGTCGCGTGACACGAGATGCCAGTTTGCAGATTTCCAGTTTCAATCAATTCTTAATCACAGAGCAATTAAATCATATAAACAACTTTTAACAGATTTAATTCGATATGAATAGAACATGATTTAGGCATATTGTTTCAAAAACAATCAAACTATCGCATACAAAACATGCAATAAGCATATAAACAATTTATATCTTAATTCTAGCATGCCAATTCAAACTTAACCATACGAACGGGGCTCTGATACCACTGTTGGGTTTTATGGATCCATGCGCAGCGGAATTAAGCATCTAATAACACAAAACCCAAGAGCCCTAAGATCCGTTATATACGATTAAATTGAATTCCTATGAGATAGAACTTTACCAACCTTAAACGCTTTCCTTTCTTGAGCTATCGAACAATTATCAATGTGATTTTGAATCACAAACTTCGATCTTCAAGACTTGAATCTTCAGATTGCTTTGGACAATTTGAACTCTAGGCCTTGATCGTTGTACGAGCGAAGACCCTCTAGTAGTATCCACACTTTAGAATGAACCAAGAACGGTTCTTGAGAATTGCTAGATTCTTAAACCTATGGAAGAAATATTGAGAGAACTTTTGTTGTGATTTTTCTTGAGAAAATTCGGCTAGCTAATTAGGGTTCACAGACTTAATATTTATACTACATTAGTATAGGTATTTGTTTCCTAATCGTATTAGGAAAATGTCTGTCAAAACCGCCTCAGACTCGTTATGTCGCGCGACCACAAGAAGCCTATGGGCAAGTTGTGTCGCGCGATGATTCATGCCATATGCAGGAACTCTCAATCATTTCTTCCTTTGGTTTAACCAATTCATTCTAGTTGTGTGAGACCCAATAGGATTATATTATGTTGGCAATGAGCTCGATCATATCGACCCTCATAAGACATAAGCGGACTCTAACAAGCCATTATGTCTACCCAATTAATATAACGTAAGAGTTCACGTTTCCAATGGTTCACTTCCATTTCTCCCTTTGTCTCCCGATGTTATATTGAACACAAGTCATGGTCCACGTCAACTTGTATTTGTTCAATGCTTTCTCGATACTGAGTATAATGATAATCCAATCGCATTGGGGTATGGCCATACACTTTTATCATTATCACTCATCGAGGGGCCCAAGCAAAACATCTCTCTTTCGAGGGACAAATTCCATCTTGACTTATCATCCTTCCTATCATGAATCCGATCATGCCAAAGATAGCCTTTATAAATATCGTGTTAAGATATCGTTTGACTAAAATCAAACATTACTTTCATCATATGTAAGGTCATGATAATATCAGGTCTAGGGACTAAATGAAGTGACCATATGAGATTTAATTATGACATTTGACCATGACATAAATCTCATACGGGTCAAGTCCAGTCACTTGTTCTCTAACAAGTACCCATAAATTTAATGTGCATCTCTATGCATATAATCATCATATGATTATCCATTAAGATTTATACTAATTATTCACTTAATAATTAGGGACGGAGATTATTACAATAAATATGCAAAATATATAATAATCAAATAATAAACATTCTCTATAATCAACGATAAAGATGATACATAACGATTTAAGTTAAACATAACTAAAGCCTATGGCATTACACCAACAGGTGAAGTCTCGGGGGTCGCTCGAGGCCGTAGTTGAGCTGTGGCAGCATCTGCCGGAGATCGCCAGGGAGGGTAGTCCGAGCCCTAAGAGACTGGTCTTTGATTCTGGTTTGGGCGTGTTCGTGGAGAACTTTGCTGGGATCGCGGAGATGCAGAAGAACAAGGGCGTCTTCTTGGCTTTGTCTGAGTATTGGTGGGACACCACGCATATCTTCCATCTTAGCTGGGGAGAAGTGACGGTGACTCCTATCGATTTTGCGGCAATTACTGGGCTTTTCTTCAAAGGAGGGCAGGTGAGATGGCGGGACAGAATGTCCAATGAGGTGCTGGCGGAGCTGCTGGGCTTTGCGCCCTTCCCTTGTAAGAATCTGGGTATGCTGTATAGCGATGTAGAGGTGCAGATCACGGCCAACATCGGGGCTTATCGCCGGGAGCCTTTCGGATTGGTGATCGGCCAGAAAAACGGTGCGCGCTCCTTTCTGTGGTTTGCTCTTTTCGAGACTCTGTTCTCGAATCATGCCTGCTCTGCTCTTTTCCCTCTGCTGGAGAGTTTGGTGGACTTAGGGAGGGTTGGTGAAATTGCATGGGGCGAGGCGGGCTTGGCCGAGCTCTATTTTTCCATGGGCAGGTTTAGCCGAGGCATGGCCAGTTCCCTTGGGTGCTTCGATTTTGCATTGGAGGTATGAGTTTATTGCTGTTTGTGGTTTAGCAGTTTGTCATTTCTCCGTCTTCTTTTTCTCTGAGCCTTATCTGCTTTTGTTGCAGGTGTGGTGCTATGAGATCTTCCGGTGTCAGCCGTGGGATCGGGAGGCTGAGGCCATGGTGGCCTATCCTGCTATGCTGGACTGGGCCCGTTCTTTGAGGAGGAGGAGGACGGTCAGGGGGAAGCTCACTGTTGCATATCGGGATGTGCAGGAGTTCCTTGAGAGAGATAGCCCGACGGTGTTCGAGATGTACCCTTGGACTCGGTATGGCGAAGACGAGATTGAGGGTGGTCCTGCGGTGACACGGCATAGGAAGATGCTGTGGGGCCTGACTTGTGATGTTAGGTATCTGGGGGAGAGGGTCTTCTGGCAGCATGGCGTAGGTGAGCCCCCTGTGGCTCCGAGGGATCCGCCCTTCGGGATGATGCATCCTCGTGTCATGGATGTACTGTAGTACGATAGGTATTTGGAGGGTATGAGCGCTGAGGAGTTCATCCTGTAAGGTGAGGAGTACGGGACCTTCGTTAGGCGAAAGCTGAGAATGCCACAGGTGTTGGCGAGGGAGAGGCAGGATGGCCCACCGCCTCCCCCAGATGTTCCGGTGCCTGGGCCGGACTTTACATATGTTTGTGGGGATTCTTCGAGGAGGAGGGTGTCTGTGCCCATCCCTAAGCAAGCTCCTGCTGCTTATCAGGTTGACCCGGATGCTCCGGTGAGTGTGATTACTCTTTTCCATCTTGGAATATTTTCTGTATTCTTCCCTTTTTGTCGAGTATGCTTGTATCTCCTTAGCTGAGCGTTTCTTTGGTTATTTGCTTGCTCAGGTCTCAGGGAGATCCTTCGATACGTTGACCCGCCAGTTTGTGGGGATACGGTCTTTTGCGAAGAAGCTCGCGGGGAAGCTGTCCTGCAGGTCTTCGCGGCGTGCGCCGACGTTTGAGCCGATGCCTTCGAGGCATTCTGTGGATAATCCTTCGTCGAGGGCTGAGCCGGGGCCACAGCAGGAGGAACCAGTTCGGGGGTGACATAGTCTAGATGTCGGGACGTCTTCGGGGACCAAGAGGCCACAGAATTTTCACCAGTTCTTTCCTCCGCAGGATGTACAGGGAGAGGGTTCGTCGGCGCATCCCTTTTATGATCCTTTCACTGGGATTGACCCTTCGGAGTACTTCGATTACTCACCTCAGGAGGGGGTCCAGTATTCTGATGAAGAGGGTATGGCTGGCGAGTTTGCCGAGATGCCAGACTTCTCGTTTGCTGAAGTTGATGATGATGAGTCGGAGTAGGGCTCATTTGCTTTCCCTCTTTCCATTGTTTTTTTGTAGCAAAAAACATTTTGGTACCTGTAATAAAACATTTGTATATGCTCAACAAAGTATTTTATTTGAGATGTAATGCCGTATTTTGTGATTCCCGTGGATTGTCCTAGGAATTGTTGCTAGTTTATTATTTGTGCATGTCACATGAGCTGGGAATGCATTTGTGGTTAGTGTATGGTTGCCGGAAATGGCTTTGGCCAGGATTTTGGGTAGTTTGGGGCAAGGTTCTGCCGGGAACAGTAGCTGTTTGGCAGTTTGTTGAAAATATGGGACCAGGCTGTAAAGTGGTCCACACGGGCCCATCTAGCATGAAATGTGGTCCGTGCGGATCCACCTTGCTTTTGGGGAGGAAATAAGAGTTTACAGAAGGTCTGGCTTCCTCCCACTTCTCATTTGCAGTCATTTCGAGCTTCCTTCCCCATTTTCTCTAGAAACCTCCACATTCGCCATGGATTCTTTGTCTTCTTCAAGAATTTTGCCGAGGCTTTCGAAGGAGAGGCGAGCATATTTCCTTGAGCGGCTCGATACGTGGGTGAGGCACCATATGAGGCACAACAAGCGGGCTTTCGAGGTGAGATTTCGACTCTGCTCGGTTTGGTCCCTTCGGGAGTTAGTTCCTGATTGGGAATTGTTGCGGGCTGCCGCGAAGTTCTGGGATGTTAGGAGGCACGTGTATAGCTTCTCCTACAATGAAGTGATGCCCACTTTTGAGGATTTTCGGGCTTTGATTGGAGTACCGGAGGTGGAGGCCATCTCGCTTTCTGTGATTGGCAGTGCAGCAGTGAGCGTGAAGCTTGCATGCTTTCTTCGGACTTCGTTGGAAGAAGTGCATGGTATGACCTTTGATTCTGGTCATATTGACATTTCTGCGCTGTCGGAGTGATTTATGGGTGAGGAGAGTGACGTCTCGTGGGATGCATTTGCCTTGTGCGTGATAGCGACGCTTTTCATGGTCGGCTCCCCTGGGGTCTGTGACGGTGCTTTGCTGGATGTAGTAGGGCACTGCCAAGCCGGGGAGGATATTGCTCCGTTGGTGCTGGGGGAGACCCTTCACGGTATTGATCTGTCTGGTGACTGGGGATAGGTTCATGAGAGGGGGGAGACCTGCTTTGCTCACTCTGTGGTTGCGAGAGAGACTTCAAGCTATGCTTGAGGCTCAGACGTCGTTTATCCCGTGGACGTTTGTTCGGCGACCTCTCGTATTGGATATGGATCAGTCCGCTCGGGAGAGATGGATGGCACAGCTTGGTACGTATCAGATCCACTGGTGGGTTCCGCACTGAGGGATTGAGACTAGGAGGGCCTTTCAGGAAGGGTCCTACGTTGTCAGAGTTCCGGGTTTATCTTGGTCCTCTTTCTATATTCCGTCGCTCATTTCCCGGCAGTTCGAGATGGCGGAAGCCTTTCTTTGGTGGGATGACATTGCCTTTGCGGAGGTAGCTTCTCTTTGTATGGCGGCTTCGAGATGCTCTTACAGTATTTTACGAGGGTCTGGAAGTATTCCGCGTTCCTTCCTGTGGTGCTCCTTCGACGTCGGGAGAGTATTGTGTTGACCACCGAGTATCTGGATTGGTACGAGCAGCATGTCAGGCAGTCCCAAGTGGTTTTGGGGAGCAGGAATGAAGCAATTCTGGGGCAAGGTTGCCGTCTCAGCTATTGCCTTAGGAGTTCCGAATCCTGGTCTAACCCTCTGAATGTGATGGGAGACGCTTTATTTGACTACGAGACCAGAGTTGACCGACTGACGGAGAGAGGTCCTCTTTTGCAGACTTGCAGGGAGGAGATCGGCGGCTGAGGCACAGACGAATGAAGCTCTGCGAGTTGCTGGATTGTTTGACTATACGGGGAGGACCCCAAATCTCGGATTGAGAGAGACAGAGTTGGCCCGTGTTGAGCGAAACTCGCCGGGGACGAGGGAAGAAAGGGAAGAATGGCGAGGGGACAAGCGCAAGTGGCGCGGAATGACCTCCTAAGTATCCATTCATTGCATTGCAGACACATTATTTGTTAAATGTATTAAGCTGTCTTTTAGCATGTTGTGAACTTGAGAGTAGACCGTGCTTGAACTCATGAAGAAATGTTGTAATCGTTAGTGATTTGTGATTTACTTTTAAAGCTTTGTCGAGACGCAAGATCTCTTGTTCGCCTTTTGTTTCTTTTGTGAGCCTTGGCGGCGTCCATCTTTGGACCTTTCTGTTGTATTTGTGGGCTGAAGCAGTCTGAGCCTTGACGACATCTTGTTGTTTGGGTTTTGTGTTTGGATGGGAAGGTTGGGTGTTTCCTTGATAATTCGTTTATGACGGTCTTTTTCGTTGCTTCCTTGCTTCTTGTTTGTCGCCACTGGGTTCTTGACCTCTTTTTTGTAGCTTCTGCTTGAGCTTGTCTTTTTTTTTGAAAGCTTCTGCTTGAGCTCCTTTTTTTTGTATTGAAGCTTGTGAGGGCGAAGACAAGCCCCTAGCTTGGAGTTGACATGGGTCAGTCTTTTGACGCTGAGTGACCTTCGCATGTCCTTTGATGTTGTCACCGTCGTTTGACTTGGTCAAGGTGCTGGTGGGGGCATGTTTTTGGAGAGTGTATAGTTTGATGGAGGTCTTGGTTGACATTCAAACTTTTTTGTTTTTTGTGTATTTTTAGACCGGACCAATTAAGGTTGCCTACGTTCCCCCAGACTAGAGGGCTCAGGTCTGCGTAGTTCGACACTACAAGGAGTGCCAAGAGATGCACAGTTGGTCTTCTTTAGGCGAAATATCTGCGAAGTTTGCTTCCGTTGACTGGATTCATGAAGGGATTGCCGTCTAGGTCTGTCAGCTTCATGGCACCTCCGGAGAAGATCTTTTGAACCACGAAAGGGCCGATCCATGTTGGTTCCCACTTTCCCAGTGGGTTGGTTCGAGTGGGGGGCTTTTCCTTGAGTACCAGATCACCTTCCCTGATGTCTCAGGACTTGACTTTCTTGTCGAAGGCTCTAGCCATTCTGATTTGGTAGGCTCAGATGTGCTCTATGGCCTTTAGTCGTCGCTCGTCTAGCAGAGCCAGTTCGTCGTGTCGGCTTCGGAGCCATTCGACTTCATTGATCTCGTTTTCCAGCAGCACTCGGATTGAGGGAATTTCCAATTCAACGGGCAGTACTGCTTCCATCCCGTATGTCAGGGAAACTGGAGTTTCTCCCGTGGCTGTTCTGACTGATATTCGGTAGCCCCAAAGTGCCAAGTGCAGCTTCTCAGGCCAATCACGTCCTCGGGTGGTCATTTTTTGGATGATCCTTTCGAGGGTCTTGTTTGCTGCCTCTACCGCGCCATTTGTTTGTGGCCTGTAGGGAGAAGACTTGTGGCGTGTGATCTTGAATTCGGCCAGCAGTCTGTCGCATTCTCCTTCGAAGTGAGAGCCATTGTCGGATATGACCTCATTCGGGATGCCGTATCGGCATATGATGTTTTCCTTGAGGAAATGGGCGACCTTCCTGGAAGTTAGCACCTTGTATGACTTGGCTTCGACCCATTTTGTAAAGTAGTCGATGGCTACCAAGACGAATTCGTGGTCGTTGCTGCCTGGCGAAGCAATTTTCTCGATGACATCAATTCCCCACGTGGCTAAGGGCCAGGGCGTAGTCATGCAATAGAGATCGTGAGGAGGTAGATGATTGAGGTTGGAGAACCATTGACACTTGTCGCAGCTTCGGACAAAGTGGATGCAGTCTGCCTCCATGGAGATCCAGTAGTAGCCCATTCGAATAATTATTTGCATCATGGCTCTGGCGTTCATGTGGAGACCGCAAGCCCCATTATGGACTTCGTTCATGAGCTCGTTTGCTTTTTCCTGGCTGATGCAGCGTAGGAGCGGTCCCTGGTAGCGCTTTTTGTATAGTATGTCTCCAAGGATGACAATGTGAGAGGAGAGGCATTTTAGGGCCATGATTCTCTTGGATTTGACTCCTTCCTTGCGCTGGCCTTCCTCGTTCATGAAGGCGGTTTCCCCGTTTTTGAGGTATTTGAAGATCTAGTTGTACCATGGCTCATTGATGGGCTTGGGCTCTGGTTCGATCTCGCAGCAGTAGGCAGGAGTTTCCTTTCTTCCCACTTTGAATGGCTTGATTGCCTTTCCCTCGGGAATTTCTACAAGTGAAGTCAAGGTGGCTAGGGCATCTGCAAACCGGTTCCGGTCTCTTCGCAAGTAGTGGAAGGTGACCTCTTTGAATTGCGTGATGAGGTCTTCCATGCAGGCGTGGTATTTTTGCAAGACTGGGTCTATTGTTTTCCACCTGTTGGAAACTTGATTGATGATCAAGGCTGAGTCCCCGTAGACCTCGAGTTTTTGGACGTTCCTTTCGAGTGTGGCTTCTAGTCCGGCGACGCAGGCTTCGTATTCGGCGGCGTTGTTGGTTACCTCGAAATTCAGCTTTATGGCAATTGGGGTGTGCTCGTCCCTTGGGTCGACCAAGAGCATACCAATGCCGTTTCCTCTTTTGTTGGCCGCTCCGTCGAAGAACAGTTGCCATCGGTTTTCGCTTTCAAGTGTGAAGATTCCTTCGTCTGGAAATTGTGGCTCGGGACCTTGGGCCTCGTCCCTTGATTGACTTCTGGTTCACGTACTTGATGTCAAATTCCGCTAGGAAGAAAGACCATTTAGCGAGCCTCATTGACAGAGATGGTTTGTCGAAGAGGTATTTGACTGGGTCCATTTTAGAGACCAAGTGCACTGTGTGCGACTGCATGTAATGTCGTAATTTTCCGACAACCCATACTAGAGCTGCGCAGGTTTTCTCGAGGGCTGAGTAGTTGAGTTCGCTTCCTTGAAACTTTCGACTAACGAAGTAGATGGTGTTCTCAACTCGCGACTCCTTCTTTTCTTGACAGAGCATGGCTCCGACTGCGGTGTCGGTCACAGTTAGGTACAGCAAAACTGGCTTCTCCTCGTGGGGAGGACAGAGGATCGGAGGAGTCACAAGGTACGCCTTTATCTTTTCAAAGGCATCTTGGCATTCCGAGTTCCATTCGATGTCTGCATTTTTCTTCATTAGTCTGAAGATTGGCTCGCACATGGAGGTCAACTGATTAACGAAGCGACTGATATACTGCAGGCGGCCCATGAAGCTTTTTACCTCTGTTTGGGTTTGCGGTGGTCTCATTTCGATGATGGCCTTGATCTTTTGAGGATCAACTTCGATGCCTCGCTCGGTGACCATGTATCCTAAGACCTTGCCTCAGATGACTCCAAATGTGCATTTGGCAGGGTTTAACCTCATTGAGTGTTTTTAAAGTTTATTGAAGAACTTTCTCAGGTCAGTGAGGTGTTGTCCATCTGATCCCTTTGAGTGGATGATCATGTCATCGACGTACACTTCGATCTCTTTGTGGATCATGTCGTGGAAGAGGGCGGTTGCTGCCCGTTGGTAGGTAGCCCCAGCGTTCTTTAGTCCGAACGACATTACTGTGTAGCAGTAGGTTCCCCAGGGGGTTGTGAAGGCTGTTTTTTCTTGATCTTCTTTGGCCATCTTGATTTGATTGTAGCCGGCAAACCCGTCCACGAAGGACTTAACCTCAAAATTGGCTGTAGTGTCTACCAACATGTCGATGTTTGGTAGTGGAAAGTCGTCCTTGGGACTTGCTTTGTTGAGATCTCAGAAGTCCACGTAGCAGCGTACTTTTCCATTGACCATGGTGACCGTGACTATGTTGGAAAGCCAAGTCGGGTATTCGATCACCCTTATGAAGCCAACTGGAGCATTTTTTCGATCTCCTCCTTGACTTGTAAAGACCATTCTGGCTTGATCCGGCGTAGCTTTTTCTTGATGGGCTTAGCCTCGGGATTTAAGGAAATCCGATGTTCCACTATGTGTGGATCTAAGCCGGGAATGTCTCGGTAAGACCAAGCGAACACGTCCACAAATTCTTTGAGCAGTGCAGTCAATGCGCTTTGCTTAGTGCCGGTGAAGAAGCTCCCGATTTGCGTCTCTTTTGGCTCTTCAGCAGTTCCCAAATTCACTTTGGTTAAAACCTCCTCGACAGCTTGGGCCCGATTTTTCTCTCGTTTGACAACATGCTTAAAGATGTGTTTAATGTATTGTTCATTTAATGTGTTTGCTTCTTTATCAAGTGAATCGTTATTAACTGTTTGTGTGTTAGTTAATTTATCAGTTGTTAAAGATGTAATGAGAGGATACTCGGGAAGGTCGAAACTTTCATTAAGATCATATGGGAATACATTATTGGCAATGAGTTCGTAATCTTCTGGCGTAAGGCCATTAGATGACTTGAGAGACTCAAATTCAAAGACAATGGACTCAGAATGGGTTTTGACCCTGGACTCTAGGACGTGAGGGGTTAGACCAAGTTGTTCGATCATGTCCTTCTTGCTGGCGGCAGGTCCAGAGAAGGTGGCCCAATTTTTGAGTGGCAATGTTAATGAGCTTGAAAGGAGGCAAGGGTCGAAAGGCTTTGTGCAGCTGTTCCCAATCATGGCTACCACGGAGTTATCAGAAACAAAATCGATTAGGTCTGGCACCTCGATTTCTTCACTGAAGAGTTGGTGGAGTAATGGCTCATTCCAGGCATCGTCTGCGGAGTCTTCCGTTCTTATCTTGGGCATTGCTAGTTTGAATGCAGACTCGTCCCACTTGTTTGTGGCAGGGATGTTGACAGAGAGTTTTTCGAGTTCTTCCGCCAAAGAGGGGGTTTTCCCGAACCAGAATTCATTGTGGATAGTGGTGGTGGTGGGTCCCGGCAGAGTTGGTGCGTCGAGAAATGCTCTTCTGACTGGGTTTGGCTCGAGGCCTCGGAACCTTTCCAGGCTTTGTTGGAGTTTGTCCATGGCTGTCGACCAGTTTTGTTTGGCGTTGATCAGCTCTGTCCCCTTTTCTGTGTCTTCGTTCAAACTGCCAGCTTTCTTTGTGAAGTACCGGGCCATGTCGAAGCTGTAAGGACGGAGGTCGGAGATTGCTTGCAAGCCTCTTTTGTTAGTAGCGGAGCGTTTTCGTGCAGCTTTTCTATTTTTCGCAGCGTCTTCGGGAGTGAGAATGTATCCTAGGCCCTGGCGGGTACTTTGTTCCTTGACCTCGATGATTTCTTGGGTACCTTGATGGCGTTTTCCCAAACCGGGCCCTGGGATGTAGTTCATGAGCTTCATCATCTTCATTGTAGGAGGGATCCGGTCCCAAGTCAAAGGCAGGTCTATGTGGCATACCTGGGCTTTTGGGCTTTCGACTGTGAACCCTGTCAGCATCATGCCCTCGTTGTCGTGTTTGATTTCCAGGATCGGGACGCCGTTTGTGTCGGTCCTCTCAGTGGTTATGCTGTCACCATATATGATGGTGAGATCCGTTCCTTAGACGAACTTTACGCACTGGTGGAGGGTGGATGCCACCCCATTGATCTGGTGTAGCCAAGGGCGTCCGAAGATGGCAGTGAATGTGATCGGGATGTCGATGACTTGGAAGTCAGTCGGGATCATCTGCTTTTCGAACTACAGGTTCTGAGTGGCTATTCCCAGGACTGAGCGAGACGTCGAGTCGTATGCTTTGATTATCTGAGTTGAGGGCTTCAGATCAGTTGGCTTGATCCCTAGCAAGTCCATCATTTTGGATGGAAAGAGGTTCATGGCTGATCCTCCATCTACCAAGAACCGAGGGAGGCGGCGCTCGTCAAGTTGAACTGTTATGTAGAGAGGCTCGTTGTGGTCAGCCCCAAATTTTGGGAGGTCAAGCTCCGTGAAAGTGATGATGTTACTGTAATGAATGTTGCCGATCATCTGAATCGCTTCATCTGGTGTCACGGTGATAGGTACCATGGTCTGGGCCAGGCTTTCCTCCAGCTTGAGTTGTGCGGATAAGAGGAAGTGAGCAAGGACCAGAGGGAGATGTTAGCCTGAGTACGCTTGAGCTGAGTTAAGATAGGATCTTCAGCCTTTGAGTTAAGAGTTTCGGCTTCTTTGGCGTAGGGACCCTTTTTAGTTCGAGACTCAGGCATGGCTGGCCTTTTGTCTGTTCTTGGAGGATTCACCGGGATTTGACCGGAACGTGTCAGTACGTTCACCTCTGGCTTTGCTGCTTTGCTTGTCTCTCCTATTTCTGTAATGGGAGGGCCTTGGTTGGCGTCGGTCCATGCTTCGCATTTCAGTTCGTTCACCGTTATTGCTTTTTTTGAAGCGTCAACAGTGGCTTTGAGGTCCTCCCAAGACAGGGGTTGGGGTATCTGGACCCTTGGGCCGTTGGTAGCGGTGCGGAGCTCATCCCAGCTAATCATGGAGCAGAAGTTGCCGTGGTCTTGTGCAGAGCTAGGTTGAGGATATTTGCTGGAGTAGATGACGTAGTAGTCAAACTTTCTTGACGGTTCTCCGAGGGTTCCGACTGTGGGGTTGCCGACTTTGTTTCTCTTCTTCAGTTTTCGTTGATAAGAGGGCTTCTTCTTTCTTCGAGGGCGATCCTCGTTTATTTCGTCTTGGAACTCCATTTCCAGACAAGCGGTGCAATCACAGACGTCCCACCAGATGTGTTCATTATTCTGTGGTGGTATTGGGACCTCGGGATGTTGACTGGGCACGTCTTCCCTCGGGGGGTCTTGTGGCTTTATGTGGTAGCTGCATGGCTCGTACGATGGCAACATATTGACTTCTGGGGGACAATGAGAGACGTTAGGAGCTGCGGGAGCGGGTATGTCTTTGGGAGCGCCAGTTGGTTGGGGGGTGGCTAATGTTCTGAAATGGTGCATGGCACCTTCGATCCAGGCTTGTTGCTCGCCTTGGCATTTTTCGAGGGCTATGACGGCTTGCCAAACCTCCTCCATTGTCGGGAAGTTTCTCGGGGGTAAGGTCCTGCTTTCCTCATTGTTGTCTGCTGATCTGGCCATGGGGAGTTGATGGACTGCCCTGGTGGCTGTACTGGGAAGGATGTGGGGCCTTGCGGCTTTGACACTGGGAGAATAGTTCCCGGGTACTCTCGATCACTCTCGGTTTGCTGGAGGGGATGACGGGTAAGGTTTAGATATGGGAAGGCCTTTTGGATAAAAGAGGGAAAGCTCATGTAACATGCAGTTTCCATTTTTCTTTATTTTTGTATTTTTTGTTGTTTTAATTTTATTAAAACAGTGTTTTCTCAGAATCCTAAGTTGGTTGGAAAAGATTGCTCTTCTTTTTCGCAACTATGCTAGATCCTGGGTCAGTGGAGACCATCTGTGCAGCTATAAGCCCCTCGTTTTGCACTTGTATTTCGACATTCCGGGGTGGACAGCCTCGGGCGAGGGTCCTATAGGGCAAGCGGTTTCCACCGGCCTAAAAGAAAAATTGAACCTAAGGACCGAGCCTGTCATGTTCGTTTTAATGCGTCGGCCATGTGAATAATGAGCCATGCCGGCACCTGACTGGTCGAGAGTTCGGCATGACCTCTCTTTACCTTGCTTGCGCAAGGGATCTGTGACGTTAGGCATTGGCTGGGTCATTTTTGTCATGGCTGACGTATTAAAGGCTTGAGGACATGGTGTCATGTGGGCATGGATGTATATCCGGGATGGAACATCGTATGGGTGTAGCTTCGAAAATCAAGATCAGGTCAAGATTTTAGCATGACCTTTCATCGCTTTGCTTGCGCAAGGGATCTTGAGTTCCGAGCTTCGACTCAGAAAATGGCCGGCATGGGATATGTATCCAGGCTGTATGACACGGACTGGGTAAAAACCAACCGAGTCTGGACAGAGTGTGACGCAAGTGTGCATGGTTGACATTGGCTAGGATGGGATGTTTGGAATGATCCCGTGCGCATCCGAAAGGCGTCAGGAAGACCAATCAGACTGCAACTGAGACCACCCCAGGTTAAGGGTTGTAGTGTGCAGTGTATCAGAGGCAGCAGTACGAGTAGTGTGCGGTCACTAAAATTCTTTTTCTAAGTAAAACATAAGTTTTTTTTTTTTTTTTGAAGAATTTTAAATGTATGTACACAAATGTATATTGATGCATTTTTTTGTATTTTTTTTTGTAAAATAAAAAGTAAAGCAGATGCACACACACACTACAGTTAAAGAAAGGGGTAAAATGAAAGTTTGACCCTCATCATCGTTTTAAAAATCTTTTGTTTTTTTTGTTTAAAAGTTTTTTAAAACAAAATCAGTCCCCAGCAGAGTCGCCAACTGAAATTACCCGGATTCGGTTCGCGCGTGGGCCCCGGCATCTCGCTGGTTGGTCGAGGAGGTGTCTCACTGCGTTTTTTCTTGTAGAGTCGCCACGCCGTTTTGATTTAGCCCAAAACATTGAGAAAAGGCATCAGCTAAAAAAAACTATTGTTGTGTGATAAGATTTTTGAGTTCGGAGGTCAGGTTACGCCTTGGGAAGAGAATGTTAGAGCTCACCTGAGTCACCTCGTAAAAACGAGTCTTTCGGTACCCCTTCTTTCTTTAAAAGTTGTGTGTGTGTGTGTGTATGTACTTTTAAAAATGCATGCAGTATCTGATGTCTACATTGTACACTACATATTAAATATATTGAAATAGTGTAGGAAGGAAGCCTTACCAATGTTGGTTCGTGTCTGTCTTCCTCTGGGGAATAGTGTTTGAGTGTTAAATAGTGTTCCGGGACAGACCGGGATGGCGTAGGGATGTGTCGGTTGTCTGCGGACAGAGCTTCGGCGTGCCTCAGGATTGTTAAGCGTGTACTTGGGCAGAGTTTCATCGTGCGTTGGGATTGCAGGGATCGTTGACTGGACTCGGGCAGAGGTTCGTTGTGCGTTGGGATCGTCGGTTGTGCTCGGGCAGAGTTCCGGCTTGCGTCGGGATCGTCGGTTGTGCTCGAAAAGGGCCGGGATGCCTCGAGATGGACCGGAATGCCTCGGGATGGCTTGGCAGGGCTTCGAGATGGATCTACAAGGCTTTGGAATGCCTCGGGAGTGCCTCGGGGCAGCTCGGGAGCGCTCGGCAGTGCTCGACAGAGCTTCGGAGTACCACGAGGGGCCTCAGAATTCTCTGGAGGGAATCGAAAGGGACCGGGATTGCCCCGAAGGGTCTTAGAGGGACTGCCTAAAGGATGGGAGAGAGGAGAGAAGAGGGAGGTGTGAAAAATATGAGGGGGGGAGCCCTCTATTTATAGGGTCCAGATTCTGGCAAGTTGTATCACACGACATAGGCAACCATTACCATTTTTTTGATTTTCCTGGATTTAAGGGAATATTGTGGACTTTAAGGGGATTTTGTAATTATGATGTCTGGATGCAAAGTGGTCCGCACGGACTGATGTTGCTTTTCCAAATTTTCCAAAATTCCTAAAAAGTCCTTTTGTACTTTTTTTATCCCAGAATGGCCCCCCTTGGTTTGGTTGGTGGTTTTTGGGGTTTTTGAGGGCTACGGGTGTTTGAGACTGCGTTTGTGTGAGTCTGCGGTGTTTTTCGTGCGTTTGGAAGAGAGTGATCCAGATTGGGGTACTTATACTCATGAATGCCCAATTAATATTTGTATTAATATATGAGTCATTACCTTGTAATCATGAGATTTTTTTCCACAACTTGTAACCTCAAATCCCATGGTAATGATCCCAATTAATCTCTTAATTAATCTAAGAATCATGACACATCAACAGTGGGGTTAAATTCTAAAGTTACACTTTCAACCCACCAATTTTGAGCTATCATATCTTTTTCATCAAATCTTAAATTGGACATCTAGATAAACCATTTCAATGTTTACACGGAGTGGAACATGAACCCACAATTATCTTTGTCAAATGACAAACGATTCATGTAAAGAAAATACACTATTTCATTCACACACAACATATTTTTCCAACAATCTCTCACATGAAGGAAATTGATGACAAGTTTGGTGATAGAGTCCGATAGACGAAAACTTGCATACGATAGGTGTGGGAATGCCCATTGAACCTTTACTCGTACAAGCGTACTTACTCTACTCGTAAGTCGATAGACGCGATATCATTAAATCGTTATGTTTTTTGTGTAGCCAATCATATAATTGACACAAGTATCATCCTAACATAGTTCAATTTTCATAGCTTTGTTCATTCATGGCCCTGAACATACGCCTGGTTCTGTAAAAGGGTCTAAGATTTGAGCCTCACACAATTATTCTCGAAGCGGCCCCACTTCTCTCTCACATAGGTGATTTATTAAAGGTAACCTCTACTACCCCGCTAAAATTTTCAAAGTGTAAGAATCATTAAAAGTCATAGGCTTATCCTTGTCCTTTCGGGATATCACTAACAGGAATGGACTTGGGGGCGGTTCCTCGACAGTGATGCTACAAGTCTTTTAAAATTTTTGTGGTCCCATTGAATCTAATTCTTGGGATCTCCAGTCATCTAGATTGGGTTTTCCATTGTGTTTAACTTTTAAGATGCTTAAGTTACATTCCTCTCCGAATTCGCAACTAACTCTCGATTAACCCTTTGGTTAACGGATCCGTTTATCATTTGACTTCATATAGTCAAATTAGTTTAGAGTAGTTGTCTAATGGTATTAATCTTCGACATACAAGTGTAGACTTACCATTACACATTTTATAATCATAGATTGACTTTATCAATATAAAATCTTGCTAACACAAGCTTTATCCATTTAATAATTGTTAACTTGATTCAATTTTAATTCTAGCTATTCCATCTTGATCCTTTCAAAATTTATCAAGAATATCTACCTAATAACTTATTTAACGACAAGTCCATTAGTTTTCCTTGAATTTTGAATTCACAGATCAAATTTACTAGATTTTTTTTGACATATACTTTGTGGTTTTAATCAACAAAATAATGTAGTCCCTCTTATTTAAATACACACAATCAAACTTTTTATGTCATTATCTTTGTACTTGTTTCAAATCATGCAATAACTTTACAAACTAGTGCATTTTCTTCTAGTTTCCATTTCTTGAACTGTTTCAATACTTTGATATTTATCTAAAGTATCATTTATTCACTTTCATGAATTTGACACCAAAATTGATTTTCATTGATTTTATTTTCTTTTGGTTCTTATATATATTCAAACTCATTGAATCATATATAACAAAACAATATACACAATTGTTATAAACATAACTTTTGAAACATAATCCACCATTTACTAACCGATTTTAATTTATTTGGTAATTGTACTAGCTACTTTGCGAAATACCCCACATTTACAAGTGTACGTAGGCCTACGTTTCAATATTTCATATGGACATTTTATTGTTTCTTGGGGAAATCTTTTCAAAAGGTAATTATTTTCAAAAGTATATTTACCCCCACATTTTTGGGGTAGCCCTTAACTTAGCAATAAAGTTATCGTTTCATTCATAAAAATCATTTGACTGTGGTGTACATGGTGGAGATTTTTTAATATAAAAAACCCTTGTGTTGTTTTATTTGAATTTTCTTTTCTAAATCTCCATTTATAAGGACTATTTTTACATCAATTTAATATACTTCAGATTACGCAAAGCGCCAACTGCAAGTAAATTTTTTATTCTCGTGATGAGAGAATAAGTATAAAAGTAAACAATGTCTTCTTTTTGCTTGTAACCCTTAGTTACAAGTCTAACCTTTTACTCATTAATTATTTTCTCGGCCTTTATTTTCCCTTTTTGAAAATATCACTTAGGAAAAATTGCACCAACAATCACTATACTATTCATTTTTTGCGTGTTTCACAACTGAACTAATTTTTTTTTCATACAACATATTAAACTAATTTATTTTTGCATACAACACAGTAAACTATATTTTTTTTGCATTCATGGTCATTTTTACTAAAGGGGTTAGTTTTCCTCGTTAAAAAGACGGGTGCCATTGCATATGACATTTTTTCAGGGATATTTTTGATAGTTTACTCTCAATTAACCTTCAAAGATTTAACTTTAGATCTCTGGCCTTATAATCTTTTTCACATATCACAAATCTTCTTTTATTTTCGCTTTCTAACTATTAATATCTACTTTTGTTTTCAATTATGCCATATTTTTCATTAAATGTAATATTAATTTTTCAAATTTAACTATTGATTGTCAATGTATTTTAGACTTTTGTTTTCAATTCAATCACTCTCCATTAACTTTTAAAGTTAGCACAAGCACCATAAAAAGATAACATCATCCACCATATGCAAAAATCAATACAATCCTCCATCATTACCAACCTCAACATCATCCTCCGCCACCATCTAACCATCAACATCACCACCTCTGTCAACGGTGACGGATCCAATTTTTTTTTTAGTGGGTGTCAAAACTTGAAGAGTAACAAACTCATGGTCTTTAATAAGCAAAAAAAAATGCTAACAAATAAACAAAATTATACGTGAAAACGTACCTAATGTTGTCTTTTAGGACAATTTTTAAAGATACTCCATTCAAAACATTGTTGTTGTCTATATTTTCATTGATCATGTACAACACTATCGACTACCACCTGAACATTTACACAAATTATAAGTTAGTGATTATACTTAATTGAAACCGATATACAAAAAATAAGTAATAATAATACAATATTGTATAATATTTGAAACATATAAATACATATCAACCATAGTTTATATAGATAAGCACCAAAAAGATAAACCTCATGTACATAGTGTTTACAAGATCAAAAGAAAACAACTATAGCATTAGCTGAATAATGGGTTCAACTTGAACAAAAAAGAAACCAAAAGTCACAAAACACTCATGAAACTAGTTACAAAAGAGGTGCTTAATCTAATATTTAACAATAAGATGAAAGTATTCAATTTTTCATAAGCTGAAACTGTTGAATTACGGCTTCATTACTTATTGTATCAAAAATCTCCTTCTACTTTACCATGCAATCGTTCATCCAATCATCATCAATTTTATTTATAAGGTTACTATTCAAAAGCTTCATTTCAGAAAATGCTCTCTCTACAGTGCCATTTCCAACAGGTAAAATTAATGCCAACTTTACTAGTAAATACACCGGCGGATAAGCACCATCTTTCTTCAACTCAACCATTTTTTTTTCGCAAACTCTCCAATCCCTTTCAAAACAGAGAAGTATTCATGAGAGCGAACATCAAAAATATAGTTCTCAAGTTGGTCTTCAAGTATTACTATGTCCATTTCTGAAATTCTGTCAGATAATACTTCGCAAATTTGATTAAACTTGCCTTGTCAAATGAGGAAATGAATTCATCGGATTAAGACTAGACATGTTCAACAACAAGTTTGTATTTTTATTATCAAAGCGACTGTTTAACTCTTGAAGTTGTGAGTCAACCACCCTATAAAATAAGTCAACCTTATATCGGTGTAGATTCGTGCTCATTTCCTCATTACGCCTTGGTATCCCTCGAACTACAAATGTCACTTGCATACTTGGAATGATGATATTATGCTTGGAACATAATATGCTGACATCATTCATCAATGTCTCCCAACCACCATCTCTCACGTTCTGCAATTGTTGCTTGGATATACTTACAAGAGTCATGGCATTCACAACGTCTTGATCATTCTTTTGTAAGGCTTGTGATAGATCATATGTAACTCCCAAAACGGACTTCTTTAAATGCAACAGAAAAATAAACTCAAATTGATGTATAACCTCGCACAAAATATTGGTATCACCCCTTATATTTGAACAATTGCCATTATCCACCATAATCTCATCAAGAATGCATATTACTGATGAAAACAAAGTAAGCAAACTAACGAGTGAACCAAAGTGTGAGCTCCAACGTGTATCTGCAGGTCGTTTAATTGTCTTTTCTTGATTTAAACCATGCCCCATTTTTATTTCACCATCACTAATTGCTTGGGCAAGCATTTCCATTTGAACATATTTAAAGATATCACTACACTTGAAAGAAGCTCCAATAATGTTTGATAAACTAGAAACATGGCTAAATAAAGAACACGCATCCTTATGTTTTTTTTCCACAACTACCAAAGTCAACTGGAGTTGGTGAACGGAGTAATGTAAATAATAAGCTGATTCATTCTCAGCCATAATTAAACTCTTCAAGCCATGGAACTCCCCCAACATATTGCTAGCACTGTCATATCCTTGCCCACGTACATTTGACAAACACTATTTATGTTTCAGAAGAAGCGATTCAATGGCAGACTTCATTGACAACGAAGTTGTATCCTTTACATGAACTAAGCAAAGGAAGCATTCAACTACGGATCTTTTCTTGTTCACATATCTCAATGCTTTGATCTTTCACTGATATATCACGAGACTCATCAACTAGAATGGCAAACAATCCACTTACAACGCCTTTAAGGATAGCTTGAGAATTCAAGAAGGAAAATGCATTAACAATATCTTTTTGAATTTTAGGTGATACCAACTTGAGATTTCCGGGACGCTTATCGAAAAAAGCTTCGTAAACTTCCTTGTTGTGTTTTGAAAGGAAAACAAGAAGATCACGAAAGTTTCCACTATTCAGAGACATATCCGATTCATCATTTCCACGAAAACCCAACCCTTGGCACAAGAAAAATCGAGCACAATCTATTGATGTATTCAACCTAATATCATACATCCTGCTTGCTTTATCATTACGGTGCCAAAAAGCAACTTTGATGTGTTGTTTATGATTTCGTAAATCATCACAAGCTCGAACACATTTGTTGTGCACACTACCATGATCACCAACATGAACACTCAATCTTGACTTCTTTCTCTAATTAGTGAATCCCTCACCAACAAATGAATCTCCACCTCCTTGTTCTCCTTGCTCAGGTTTAAAGAGAGAAACAAAGAGAAAAAAATCGTAGGTTGATGTATTGATTTTGCAGGAGTCTTGTGTAACACACTCACCTTTAGACAAATTTGCCCTCTCACCGAGTTGTCCTTGAGATTGTTTTGGACGTTCGCCTCACAGAATAAAACGAACGTACCAGACTATTTTTGCACACTAGAATCTCTGGCGATTTAAAGCAATGATTGGATAAAATCACCAGTCAACTTATTCTAGGAGGCCAAAGAAATAACAAAAGCAAATTGCAAAGGGGAAGATGGTGAATTGATGGAAAAAGAACTCAATTCTTTTGCTGTTTGTTTTTAACACTTATAGCTCCACCAACAAATCATGAATTCCCAATTAACATTTGTATTAATATGAGAGTCACTACCTTGTAATCATGAGATTTTATTTCACAATTTGTAACCTCAAAACCCATGGTAATGATCCCAATTAATCTTGTAATCATGGCACATCAATAGTGGGGTTAAATTCTAAAAGTTACACTTTTAACCCAACAATTTTGAGCTATCATATCTTTTCATCCAATTTTAAATTGGACATATAGATATACCATTTCAATATTCACATGTAGTGGAACATGAACCCACCATAATATTTGTCAAACGACAAACGATTAATATAAAAAATACACAATTTTCTTTATACACAAAATATCTTACAACGTATCTTTCCAACATTTATTAGTTGTTTTATACCTTCAAATAAATAAGACCAACAAAAAGCTATGAATTCTTAGTTGTTTTTTACCAATACAAAGGGAATACTATCGTAAAATTAATGTTTAGAAAGTGGATAAAAAGGATATTTATGAATTTTTGTCGTTAAAATCTGTATATATTATATAGGAGAGTACTATTCCATTCCCTCATCGCGCCACATGGAATTATGACGTGTAATTTCATGTGGCACTTAGTTGGATTTTGTTTGATTAGAAATTAAAATCAATTTTAAATATTTATCAAATGGGTTATCTAAGATATTTAAATTTTCAAATCTCTATAACTAACCCTAAATACGTGTTAGCTAAGATGTTTAATAATTCAAATCTCAATAATTAATCCAAATATGTTCACACATTTAGCTAATTCTCAGACTTGTAGTTACGGGTGAGACTCCCATCTTATTTATTTTTTTATCTTCATTTGATTTTATCATGTAGTATATAGAGTTCTTTTTCTCAATTAATCTAAGTAAACTACATTGACTTCTACCTATCTCATTTTATCTTTATATATTCACGTTAGTTTATGATTTTTTATTTATTTTTCACTAATCATGTTTCATTTTTTTCTCGAGCCACCTGTACTTCCCTTTTTGTTTTGTTTCTTTTTGCTAACATGTCAATTAATTCACGTTATTTTATGATCTTTTATTTATTTTCACTCATCATGTTTCTTTTTTTTTTCTCGTAGCCACCTCTACTTTCCTTTTTGTTTTGCTTCTTTTTGCTAACAAATCAATTAATTCAAGATAGTGATAAGAAAAGATGTATCATATTATTATTGATGTTAGCAATAGCCCCTTGCATTATACTCTCTACGTTCCATAATAAATGTTTCATTTGATCAAATAAATTGAACTTTGACAAAAAAAGTTAATTATGGAAATTTGACTATCTTAATACTATTTTGAAAATCGTTATTCATACACCAATATAAACACTATTAATAGCTATTTTTAAATTTCCATAAAGATGAATAACTTATCATTAAATATTGGTAAAAATTCAACTTAATTGATCAAATACAATATTTATTTTGGGACAGATGGGTGGAGTACGAAAGAAACTTTTGATATGAAAGGAAAGAAAAGGAAATGACAATGTTGATATTTATTTCTCTCTCATGTTTCAATTTACAATTAGCGTGTCTTTCCTTTTGTCAAGTACTTACTTTTTTATAATTGTTGTTTTCATATTCAATTTTTCATGAAGGGTTTTTGTAATGATCAATTTTTTGCATTTTTGTTGAATTTGATTAGGATTTGTATTATTTGAATCTATTAATTGGATTTTTTTAGTTGAATTTATGTGAGATGTAATCAAACTCTAATAAATACCCTATAACATAACAAGGATAAAATGCATTTCATTGTTATACTTTCTTCAACAAATATAAAATTGATTTACATGGTTTAGATTTATTTCAAACTGAGATCATGCATCAGGAAATGAAGCTACCCGTTGTAAGTTGGTAGGCACCGAGTATGTGGGAGATGTTGGCATGGCTTAGTGGCCCCCCACCACTATTCTATTTAATAAGTGAGTATACCTATATGTCTCCAACAACCGGGGGGAGGGGGGAGGTATATTATCGTCTAATATAATAGGCTTCGCTTCTATTTTAGGGGTGTTAAATGTTATATATTATCTCAATGGGTATTATTCATTACAAAAATCATGTTTTAAATTGTTTTACATGTTACTATTACAATGTACTCACTCTGTCCCACTACAAACTACACACTTTACTCATTGGGCGCCTCATTACAAACTACACACTTCCTAAAATGAAATTTTTTATTATTTTTATATTAATGAGACCGACATGTCATACTCACAGCAATAATTCAATTATATATATATATATATATATATATATATATATATATATATATATATATATATATATATATATATATATATATATATATAATTCAATTATACGGTAACCATAAAGAACTACTAATGCACCTATTTGGATTAAAAACGCATCAATGCTCCGGATTTAAAAAAAAAAAGATAGAGGGGGTGGCATTTTCGTAATTATTGTGAACTAAATTTCCCTCAAATTTCAAAATAAAATATCTCAATATCTATAAGTCGAAAAAAAATTTCGAAAACACTGATTTTTTTGTCTTGACGAGATGATTTAAACTAGATCCCTGAAGATAGGATTTTAAAAAAATAATATTGACTTATAGATTACTTAACTAGTGTACATTACTTAAATAGTGTACATTACTTAACTAGTGTACACTCCCTCTCAACCACTAAAAGCCAGTTAAATAATGTACACTAGTTAAGTAATGTACACTAGCTAGTTAAGTAATTAACTCGTGCACACTAGCCATATAACTCGTGCACACTAGTTAAGTAATTAATTAGTTAAGTAATGTACACTAGTTAAGTAATGTACACTAGTTAAGTAATTAACTCGTGCACACTAGTTAAGTAATGTACACTAGTTAAGTAATTAACTCGTGCAAACTAGTTAAGTAATGTACACTAGTTAAGTAATTAAATCGTGCACACTAGTTAAGTAATTAACTCGTGCACACTAGTTAAATAATGTACACTAGTTAACTAGTGTACACTAGCTAAGTAATTTACACTATTTAAGTAATGTACACTAGTTAACTAGTGTACACTAGTTAAGTAATTAACTCGTGCACACTAGTTAACTAGTGTACACTAGTATACATTATTCTTGCAAATCATCTTAAACACTACGTTTAAATTTGTCTCAACGTGAATAATATGAATGTCTACGTCTTCCCGTGTAGCTCAAATCTCAATAATATGAATGTCTACGTCTTCCCGTCTAGCTAAGTTGCTCTAAATGAATGCCTAGTTTAAATAACAAAAATATCTATATGTTTCCGCTATTAAATTTTCTCGTGAATTGTCATTTTGAATGAAAAATTGATATTCAGTTGGGACTAAGAGGCATTAATTATATGATATTTCATCAATTTTTATCGACATTCTTAATAATATTTCCATCACAGTAACATTTGTTACATAAAGTGCTGACTGTGTACTTCCATGGTTTTGTTTATTCAATAGCTTAATAAAAAATTGAGCTGTTAACTGAGTATGAGTAGTTCAACAAATCAAAACAATATCGTATTAATCAACTCGTGCACACTAGTTAAGTAACGTACACTAATTAAGTAATTAACTCGTGCACACTAGTTAAGTAATGTACACTAGTTAAGTAATATACACTAGTTAAGTAATTAAATCGTGTACACTAGTTAAGTAATTAACTCGTGCACACTAGTTAAGTAATGTACACTAGTTAACTAGTGTACACTAGCTAAGTAATTTACACTATTTAAGTAATGTACACTAGTTAACTAGTGTACACTAGTTAAGTAATTAACTCGTGCACACTAGTTAACTAGTGTACAATAGTTAAGTAATGTACACTAGTTAAGTAATTAACTAGTTAAGTAATGTACACTAGTTAAGTAATTAACTCGTGCACACTAGTTAAGTAATTAACTCGTGCACACTAGTTAAGTAATGTACACTAGTTAAGTAATTAACTCGTGCACACTAGTTAAGTAATTAACTCGTGCACACTAGTTAAGTAATGTACACTAGTTAAGTAATTAATTCGTGCACACTAGTTAAGTAATGTACACTAGTTAAGTAATGTACACTAGCTAATTTCAGTGGTTTCTAGGCATTTGAAGGTGATTTTTCATGTGGCTACTTGCTTACTATTGCAAGGTATTTGTGAAATTAAAAAAAAAACTACAAGACAATATTCATGCTCGGACCGTATCTGCGTTATTCAAGCTTCTATTTTCCAATGCTTGATCTTCTTAGCACTCACACGTTGCAAATCATGTTCGACCCCACCTACAAAACGTTTATGGGGTCAGTAATTCAAACGCTCTATTTATATACCAAACAAACGCATAGCTCGTTATCAATGACGATGGCAAGTTTTCAGAAGCCTCACATGTAATCAACAAACCAAAACTTGATAAATATGGGCAGTGCAATAACTGTTGCAACAACTTAGTGTACATTACTTAACTAGCTAGTGTACACTAGTTAATTAGCTAGTGTTTTAAAAATTAGACGTTGTTCAATATTATTTTTTCAAAATCCTATCTTCAGGGATCTAGTTTGAATCGTCTCGTCAAGACAAAAAAAAATCAGTGTTTTCAAATTTTTTTTTTCGACTTATAGATATTGAGATATTTTATTTTGAAATTTGAGGAGGATTTAGTTCACAATAATTACGAAAATGCGCCTCTATCTCTTTTAATACGGAGCGTTGATGTGTTTTTAATTGATAGGTACATTTTGTTAGTAGTTCTCATGTTTACCATATAAATTTGGTTACCGTTTGAATAGGCTTCCTATATATATATATACATATATATATATATACATATATATATACATATATATATATATATATATATATATATATATATATATATATATATATATATATATATATATATATATAGGAAGCCTATTCAAATGGTAAACCAAATTTATACGGTAACCATGGTAACTTAAATTCAACCATTGGATTAAAAACACATCAATGTTCCGCATTAAAAAAAAAAAAAAAATGCTGCATTTTTGTAATTATCGCAACTAAATCCCCCTCAAATTTCAAAATAAAATATCTCAATATCTATAAGTCGAAATTTTTTTTCGAAAACACTGATTTTTTTGTCTTGACGAGACGATTCTAACTAGATCCCTGAAGCTAGTGTTCACTTACAGCTAGTGTTCACTAATTAATTAGCTAGTGTTCACTAAGACAACATAACTAGTGTTCACTAAGACAACATAACTAGTTAACTTACAGCTAGTGTTCACTTACAGCTAGTGTTCACTAATTAATTAGTGTTCACTAAGACAACATAGCTAGTGTTCACTTACGCTACTAGTGTTCACTTACAGCTAGTGTTCACTAATTAATTAGTGTTCACTAAGACAATACAACTAGTGTTCACTAAGACAACATAGCTAGTGTTCACTAAGACAATATAACTAGTTAACTTAACTTACAGCTAGTGTTCACTTACAGCTAGTGTTCACTAATTAATTAGTGTTCACTAAGACAACATAGCTAGTGTTCACTTACAGCTAGTGTTCACTTACAACTAGTGTTCACTAATTAATTAGTGTTCACTAAGACAATACAACTAGTGTTCACTAAGACAACATAGCTAGTGTTCACTAAGACAACATAACTAGTTAACTTACAGCTAGTGTTCACTTACAGCTAGTGTTCACTAATTAATTAGTGTTCACTAAGACAACATAGCTAGTGTTCACTTACAGCTAGTGTTTACTTACAGCTAGTGTTCACTAATTAATTAGTGTTCACTAAGACAACATAGCTAGTTTACAGATTTAACTAATTCAAGTCATCAAGATTCACGCTTGTGCATGGCATGGCATGGCGGTAATATGGAACAAGTACCTGCCATGAGTTTTACAAACAGAAATCATGAGATTATGTGATATATTTAATACAACAGCAACTCATCATTAAAGAAAATATAGACTCAGTTTCTACTAGTAAAAGAAAAAACTGGTCTTTATTAAACTAAAAATAAAGAGAATAATAATGTCCACAAGAAAATAGACAAAACTTAATCTGAGGTGAGAATAATAATGTTAAAGTCAAGAGTTTCATCTTCAACCAGACTGTTCTAATTTCCCCAATCAACTGCCCTTTGGAGTTGATTGCTGCCATATACGTGACACGTGTGCTTGACGATTTCAGAAGTTAAGTTGCTTTTTTATTTAGTATTTATCTTTTTGATTAAACAAATAACTACCAAATTAATTTCTAATGACTTGACAATACAGCTAGTGTTCACTAAGACAACATAGCTAGTGTCCACTAAGACAACATAACTAGTTAACTTACAGCTAGTGTTCACTTACAGCTAGTGTTCACTAATTAATTAGTGTTCACTAAGACAACATAGCTAGTGTTCACTTACAGCTAGTGTTCACTTACAGCTAGTGTTCACTAATTAATTAGTGTTCACTAAGACAATACAACTAGTGTTCACTAAGACAATATAGCTAGTGTTCACTAAGACAATATAACTAGTTAACTTACAGCTAGTGTTCACTTACAGCTAGTGTTCACTAATTAATTAGTGTTCACTAAGACAACATAGCTAGTGTTCACTTACATCTAGTGTTCACTTACAGCTAGTGTTCACTAAGACAATACAACTAGTGTTCACTAAGACAACATAGCTAGTGTTAACATAGCTAGTGTTCACTAAGACAACATAGCTAGTGTTCACTTACAGCTAGTGTTCACTAATTAATTAGTGTTTACTAAGACAATACAACTAGTGTTCACTAAGACAATACAGCTAGTGTTCACTAATACAACACATCTAGTGTTCACTAATACAATACAAACTAGTGTTCACTAAGACAACACACTAGTGTTCACTAGCAACACAGTTGTTTTAAAAATTAGACTTTGTTCAATATTATTTTTCAAAATCCTATCTTCAGGGATCTAGTTTGAATTGTCTCGTCAAGACAAAAAAATCGTTGTTTTCGATTTTTTTTTGACTTATGGATATTGAGATATTTTATTTTGAAATTTGAGGGGATTTTAAATGAAATAATTACGAAAATGCCACCCTCTATCTTTTTTTTTTAATCCGGAGCATTGATGTGTTTTTTAATCCAAATTCATTCTAATTGGTTCTTTATAGTTCTCATATAAATGTGGTTCTCATTATAATAGGACCCTACATATATATATATATATATATATATATATATATATATATATATATATATATATATATATTAATGAGACCGACATGTCATACTCACAAAGAATAATTCAATTATATATATACATATATATATATATATATATATATATACATACATATATATATATACATATATATATATACATATATATATATATACATACATATATATACATATATATATATATGATGCCGCAGAAATGTGCTTATCAATCTTCCTCCACGTGGCAGATCGATCACCGGCTTGACTCCGAAAATGTAACCCACGACTAGCCTGGATGTGTCTCCGGCGAAGACGCTCTGCGTGAGAGTAAGATCACCGTTGTATATAGCTCAAAATGTATTGAATAATGAACTCGTAATACAAAATGGCGCTTACCCTTTACCGTTTGGTAGTGATGAAGTATTTATAGGCAAGAGTGATGTATTTTTGGGGAGGCAACATGTCCTCCGAGATTATAGCGGCAGTTACTTGGTCGTGGGCACGTGTCTATAACGGTCCCTGATTTGTAGGGATGTAGTTGTGAGCATTGATTAACCAAATAAGCCGGCAAGTGTCGGAGTCGTCATTTCTTTGAGTTAGGTCGAGGTCGCCACTCGTGGAATGGTCGACCCGACCGTCTGCAGAGCATGGTTCGTACCCGAATTGTAGCATGGATCATGAGGTCGGACTAAGTTAGGTCGGGACCTGTAAGTCGGACCATGGGCTTAGTCGACTGATGTGTGAGATGGGCCGTGGGCCTTGTTCTGATTGGATCAGTCTCATTGAGAATGTGGGTGCCAATGCTATCTGTGATTGGGCTTTACTCGTTTGGCCCAACTTCGACACTTTTGGTATGTTCAGTGGCCCCCAACTTTCGAGTTGACTTCGTCGACTTGGAAGTTAAGAAGATTTCTTTGCCAAAAATTGCTTTACTCGAAGGTCGATACTAGTCTTCGAAGTAGGTCGACTATGATGACGTGGCAACATCCTGATCGTTGGTGATGAACGGTTGGAGATGAAGGAGCGCCGGTTTTAGCAATGATTACAGTTCTGACGTTTGGAACTCCTTCTCGAAAACCGCCTCAATCTTTAATTTTGGAAAATTAATTTTGATTTTCTTTTCCCCTTCCAAATTTAGGAAAATATAAATAGAGAAGTTCCTCTTCGTTTAGAACTTTTACTGCTCTAGAACTTCTTCTTCTCAGGCGATAATCAAGTGGATTTCAAAGAAGATTTAAATTCACTCTCGGCTTCAAAGAACGAACTTCCTTTCTTCAATCAATTGAGGTATTTCCCTTGTATTTTTGTTTTAGGGCTTTTAATTTTGCACTGTTTCTCCGTTTCCGCCATGGCTAGGACCTTTAGTTGCGAACCGGGAGCGTGGTACGGCTATCGCATCGTTAACCGTAGGGCATGCAAGAATGTGAACGGTGAGTGGAGAGTGATGTCCTTAGATGAGTGCGCCTCCATTTTGACTAGTTGGGGATTGAATTACACCGAGATAGGGCCGCCCATTGTAGGAGAAACTGATAATGTGGTGATTGACGACTCAAATGTTGTCGCCATTTATTCCATGAATTGCTTGACCATATCACCTTATTTTATGTTAGGGACGTCCAAAAGCCCTCCTTTCTTAGAAATAGGATAGGTTTCCCAGGGAGTCTAGGTCGTCCTTAGGTAGGTCGACCGATCACGATCATAGGACCGACTCCCCGCTTCCTCTTGCTTGTACGTATATGACGACTCAAGAAGGGAACGCCGCCTCAACTTCTTCTCGGTCCTCGAATTGTCAATGCATTTGGGCCCAATGTGGTGCCGTGCAAGAATGAGAGGGGCTATGTACCTCAACGACCTACTCGTGGGAGGAAGAACTTGGAGTCTCGTTATGATGTGATCTACAACTTCTGTGGGGTAGATAGGGCAGAATTTAGGTTGACTATCCTTAATCAGAAACAATTTTTAGCCAAATACCGTACGACCTTCACTAAAGATGCTACTAAGGTAGCTTTCTTCTACGGGCGCTTGAGGCCGGGTTTGAGGTTGCCGCCGGATCCTTTCATTAACGACTCGGAATGTATGGATGCCCTCCCCCTTCAAATGCCTCTAAGCTAACACTTGCAGAGTTGCCGGTGTGCTTTGCAATGGTGTGTAGGCTCTTGGGCCATGAGCCTTGCATGAAGGTTTTCAAAGAGTTCTTTGGTGCCAAGCTAGATAAGCACGACTGGGGAATTAGTACTCCCTCCAAGCCCAACTCTCTCAAGTTGTTTACCAACCTTCCAAATAAACACAATTGCTGGAACTCACATGTAGTTTTAGTTGAGAGCAGGCTGGGTTGGGAATTTCCGTTGCCTAATGATGAATCTGATGCTATCAGTGAGGAGAATTACTGGGAGCCTCCTTGGTGTAGAACTTTGTATAGAAAGCTGTGTGCCCTGGTCAAGGATGGACCCGTCGATTGGGAGTCATTAGTGACAACCAAGTACAATTATGTTCTAGAGGGATGATGCCTCGGAGATGAGGCACAGAGCCCCTTGCACCTCGTATTGAGAGGCCGTGTGTACCCCGATTGGGTAACCCACTCTTTGGGTAGATTAGAGGAGAATTGCCGCTTTGTCAGAAGCAAGCTGACTATTGCAAGAACAATGGAGAACACATCGGTGGTAAGGGTTTATTCGCCTTCGCTCATTAACTCGTCCAATGTTAACTTGCATAAGTGCTTTTTTATAGGCGTATAGGATTGCTTTGATCTGCATACTTAACTTTCAGCTCGACACTTACTTGCTCGCTTGTAGAATCAATTAATTCGTACATAGAACTGCTTGCAATCGTATTTCTGTATTTATCAGATGGTTTGCTCGTATGTAGAATTAATTCGTACATAGAACTATTTCGAATTGCAACTCCTTATCAAATTGCCTGCTCGTATGTAGAGTTATTCAATTCGTACATAGAACTGCTTTGAATTGTATCAATTACTTCGTCAATGATTTACTCGTAGGACTGTTTTGAATTGTCGAGCTAATACTTTGATGTCGTGCAGTTTTGACTCCCGAACAAGAAGCCGCCATGGTTCGAATTGTTGGAGTTTCTGACAAGAAGAAGTCTAAGAGGGCCACTGAGTCGCGAACGCCAAGGCCAGCAGAGAGAGGGATGCTGCTGCAAGGAATAACCTTCTCCCAAAGGACAATGCTGGGTTAATCCCAATGGAGGAGGTCGCTATAGAGGAACTTCAACAGAGTGGTTCCCATTCCATGAATGTAAATGAGGGAGGGGAGGAATTCAGCAGGTCGCCTAGGCCAAGTCCGAGCTCTGATCCTGTTCAAGAGGCCAATGCTGCGACCTCTGGGGCTGAGATGGCGGGCTCCAGTCCAATGAATGTAGTTGAAATTGATGATGTTGTTGAAGAGGAAGATGATCAGGCATTGAGGACGAGAAAAAGATCAAGGTCTGGAAAGGGCAAGGCCGTCTCCCCAAGTCAACTCCCTCCTCTAGCCCCCCCTCCGAGGAGCCAAGAATCTGTAGATGCTTTGATTCAGAGGCTCAGCGATGTTCCCCCTCTCATTGGGGTCAACAAAGATGACTCCTGGCGCTATCCCGACGTGGCGCTTGGTCAAGTGGTGGTGAGAAGGGCCCGGATGTAGATCTCCTAGCTCACTTTGCGAGAGAAGGGGATGACCTGCAGGAATTTTCAGCCGATCTGGGTTGGTACATAGCGAGGTAAACCTTTACTTTCCCTTTCGTTTAGTCGCTTATTATATTAGTTCGTCGGTTCTCCTCTTGGTCGAGCTAATACTTCAATGTTTCCTCTAATGCGCTCTCACCATGAACGAGCAAGCTAAAAGCTCCCGGAGGGCGTCAATTGAGAGGGAGAAGCGGGCCCGCGCGATTATGCCAAGAAGGCACAAGAGTTGGCCGACTTGAGAGAGAAATACAACGATCCGGACAACTCGTGTGAAGCCAATGAAATGGTGAAGACGAAGGCCTTGTCCGATCCGGCATTTCTTGAATCTAAGATCAAGGAGGTGGAAGCGGAGAGGGAAACAGAGAAGAACGAGTTGGAAAAAACCAAACCGAGCCGGCCACAGCCAACAAACTCCCGAAGGAGAAGGATGCCTTCTTGCTCGAGCTACATGAACAGGCATCGGCTTGAGAGAGAAAAGCCAGAAAGACCTCCAGGCTACCATCGAGAGAACTGCCAAAGATGCCTCTGAAGCAGCAGATGAGAAGGTCAAAGCAGGGGATGAGTACTACGATGCCATAGTGTCTAAGGCCCAAGATTTTCTTGAGGTCGGCAAAAGACATATGGCCCGTCGCGCGCTTGTAGATCCAACGGCCACGGTTACCATCGGGCAATTAGCTCGTTGGTTTACTGAGTCCCAATATGATATGACGGCTCGTAGTGGTCACTCGCTTGTTCCTTACCTAGAAAATGATCTTGCTTTCATTGCTCAAGAGGATGAGGAGGATCACTGCGAGAAGGGAAGCTCCCCGTTCTTGACAGGAATTTTGATGTGGTCTTGGCGGAACTTGATGATGCCGAAGCTATGGAAATTGAAACTGAGCAAACATACTCCGAGTCGGGTAAGCCTTTGGAGCCTCAGCAACAAGAAAATGGTGAAGGTCGAGCTTCCATTGACGACCAAACTGATATCGGCCAGAGCTCTTAAATTATTTGTAATGAACAAGTTCCAAACAATATTTTTGTTTTTGCTTCAACATTATTCGAATGCCTTGGCCTGCTTTTGGGAGGCAAAATATTTTTGTAAATTAATTTTGTTTAAGCCTTAGCCCGTTTTTGGGAGACTTATTTCTATCGTAGCCGACTTTTGTTTCCAGAATGTTGTATGCTTTTCATTCCATATTGTATGTCGAGCTAGATGTAGATAATATAAATGAGTTAATTTGAGCCTAGAGGCGACTTGATCTTGTTGGTGTAGTCGACCTCAGACTTGATTAACTTTTTTGTGAACGAGATTGACCATAAGTCGAACCTGTTCACCCTTTGAACTGATTAAGAATCGAGTTAGTTGGAACGAAGTCGACTAAGAGTCGGACTTGTTAAATGAACAAAGCTGATTTAGAATCGAGCTAAGATGAACTGACTAAGAGTCGAGTTAAGATGAACTGACTAAGAGTCGAGCTCATTAGAACAAAGTCGACTAAGAGTCGGACTTGTTAAATAAACAAAGCTGATTAAGAATCGAGCTTGTTGGAACGAAGCTGACTAAGAGTCGAGCTTGTTGATGTTAATGTAACACTATGCTTGATGGAATGAACTGCACTTTTTATTGAAGTAGGAAATATGCTTACATCAACTTGAAACTAGAACTTAATACAAGCTCGAACTTTGAAACCGAAAACTAGAAGTAGTATTTGATGAGGTGAGTAGCATGCCAAGGATGTTTCAATTCGTCACCTCCAGGATGAGCTATCATGTAGGTTCCTTCCTTGACAACTCGAGTGACCACATAGGGACCTTCCCAGTTAGGAGATAGTTTATTCTCGCCGGGTCCTTCTGCCCGTTGCTTCAATCTTTCTCAATACGTAATCCCCAACTTGGAACGACCTTGCTTTGACCCTCTTGTCATGGTAACTTTTAGTTCGCTGTTTGTAGTTGACCATTCGGAGGTAGGTCACATTTCTCGCTTCTCGTCGATCGTATCCAGGTCGATCAACTGCTGGTGTCATTTTGCTCTTGATTGAAGAAAGTCACTCTAGCAGCTGGGAATCTCGAGCTCGGCGGGTGCCATAGCCTCCGACCCATACGTAAGAGCAAAAGGGGTTTCCCCCGTAGGCCCCCGAGTGGTTGTACGAACTGCCCAAAGAGCAAGTGGGAGTTCGTCCCAACCGGCTTGTTGCGTCGACCTACGAGTCCCGTCTTGAGTGATGATAGGACAAGTTTATTCGCCGTCACTTGCCCATTTCCTTGAGGGTAGGCGACAAGATTGCCAATGCTTGATTCCCACTCGTTCATCTCTCGCTTCGAAAGCTCGAGAATTGCACCGTTGTTGCTCGACACTATGGCTCGAGGAAAACCAAATCGACACCAAATAAAATCATGAATGAAATTGATAGCATTTTCTCTCGTGATACGAGCTAATGGTTTGGCCTCAACCCATTTGGGTGAAGTAGTCTATGGCCACTATCACGTACTTGCAGCTTCCTCGGGCGGGAGGGAAGTGGTCCAATCATGTCGACGCCCACATATCAAATGGCCAAGGCTGCGATCACAGAGTCTCGCTCCGTTGTAGGCACATGGGGAAGGTTGGAAAACCTTTGGCATTGATCACATTGCTGAACAAAGTTGTGAGTGTCGCCTCTCATGTGTGGCCGTAGTATCCCAACGTGATTAATTTGTCGCCAAGAGTCCCGGCCCCCGGTGTCCACCACAAATTCCCCTATGCACTTCGTGTATCAATAGGGCGACCTCTTGGGGATGGATGCACTTTAGCAATGGCCGAGTATAAGATCTCCCGAACAGTCGCCTCCTTGAATGACATATCTCGGAGCTTTCTTTTTGATAGCTCGAGCCTTCTTCTCGTCCTCTCGGCAAACTCGCCACTTTCTAAGTATGCTTTCATTTCCTCGATCCAACACTTCTCCCGAGTCCAATTTCTTGAGGGATCATCTATGCACCGAATTTTTACCCTCTCATAAGCCGGATTTTCGAGGAAGGAGATAGGCTCGCCATGTGGCTCATCTCGAAGTAGCCAGCCGAAAGGAGATCGCCTAGCTCGTTATCTTCTCTTCCAATCCTTTGAATCTCCCGAGAATTCTAAGTCTTTTATTAGTTCCTTCACCAGGTCGCAGTATTTGATGAGAGTAGAACTAAGCACTTCGTACTCGCCCGACCCGGTTGACTATCAATTGTGAGTCACAGTAGGCCATGATCTTGGTTGCTCGAAGCACTTGGCGTACTCAATAGCCGCAATCAAGGCCTCATATTCGGCTTGGTTGTTGGAAGCGTCAAATTTGAACCTTAGCGATTCCTCGTAAACAGTCCCTGCACTCGGCTCGATCAAGACAATTCCAGCTGACCGACATTTTTGGTTGCGACCGTCTCAATAGACCTTCCAACAATCGACGGGTAAAGTGATGGCGACTTGTGACTCGGCTCTTTCCCTTTCCCTTTTCTTTTGGAGCTCGCTGCTCGTCATCTTCCTTGGTGAACGTAAGCTCGACCAAGAAGTCGCCTGAGCTTGAGCTTTCAACGCCTTTCGAGGTCGATACTCAATGTCAAATTCAGTGAGGGCAATTGACCAATTGAGTAGTCGACCTGAACTCTCCGGCTTGTGCAGTATTTTTCTTAAGGGAGCATTGGTAAGAACCGCGATTGGATGAGCCAGAAAATAAGCTCGTAACTTTCTTGAAGCTACGACTAGAGCATAAGCAACTTTCTCAGCGTTGTAATACACCTTTCCACATCCGATAAAGCCTTGCCGATATAGTATACTGTGCTTCAAGCCCTTCATCCTCTCTAATCAATACCGGCAAAGAATCGACTTGTCTCCTGCGTATAGATACACAAATAAAGTCTCACCAGTCGTCGGGCTGCGAGCAGAGGTGGAGTAGCAAGATAATCCTTCAATTGTTGGAACGACGAATGACATTCGGTCGTCCATTCAAAGCTTTTCGTCCCCCTCAATGCTTTGAAGAAGGGGAGAGATCTCTCTGGCCGGGATTTAGATATGAAGCGACCAAGAGCCGCTACCCTTCCGTTAAGTCGCCGCATCTCTTTGACACCGGTAGGAGCCTTCATGTCGACTAAAGCCTTTATCTTCTCGGATTAGCTTCTATGCCTCTTTGAGATACCATGAATCCCAAGAACTTGCCAGCCCACTCCAAACACACATTTGCTTTGGGATTGAGCTTCATGTCGTTTGCTCGTAAATTGGCGAATGTCTCCTTTAGGTCGACTACGTGACTCCCGGCCTTGGTTTTAATGACCATGTCGCCAACGTAAGCCTCCATATTTCGACCAATTTGTGAGGCAAAGACTTTATTCACCATTCTCTCGATAAGTTGCACCCGCATTCTTCAAACCAAATGGCATCATATTGTAGCGGTAGATGCCCCCAATGCTTGGAATCTTTGTTTTGACTATATCATCCTCGTGCATCTTTATCCGGTGGTATCCCGAGTAAGCATCCAGGAAGCCGAGAGTGGAATGACCAAAGCAATGGAATCAACAAGCTTGTCAATTCTAGGAAGAGGATAGCTATCCTTCGGGGCAAGCTAGATTGAGAGTCAGTGAAGTCTACACACATCCGCCACTTGCCATTCGATTTCTTCACCATGACCACGTTGGCCAACCACGTTGTATGCGTGGCCTCTTTGATTATTCCCGCACTCAAAAGTTTTTGTACCTCGCTTTGATAGCCTCTTCCTTGTCGCGAGCAAAACTTCTCAACTTTTGGGGTCTCGGCTTTATGGTCGGGTTGACTTCCAGTCTGTGAACAGCGACCTCCTCCTTGATTCCCCTCATGTCTTCTACTCTCCATGCAAAGACATCATTACTTTCTTTGAGTAGCTTGATAATTTCTGCTCGCTCCTCAACTGATAACTGCTTTCCAATTTGAATTTTTTGATCGGGGTAAGAAGGGTTGGTGATTACTGACTCTAGCTCATCGACAGCTTCTAGTTCTGGTCCATCTCTGAATTGTAGAGTCTCCACTATGATCTCCCTGACCTTTTGTCTTTCCTCAGCTCCCAAGTGTGGAGCCTCCCTATCATATCATCAAGCTTGTCTCGCAACCTTGTTGGTAGGGGCCCCCGAGTTATTGTCTATCTGGAGGCATAGGTCACCTATGACGACTTGATCGACCATAACTACATCTGAATCGACCTCAGTGGTGTTAGAGTGACGTGTCGACTCAAGCATGACCTCGTCATTTGAGCGATAGGTCGACTCTACCACGTCGGTGATTGTTGACAGTCGGGTAGTTTTGGTGACTGACTGAGACAGCTTCAAGTAACCATCAGCAGTCTCAATCTCCAGCTCCCTTTTCTTTCTTTCTCTCAGAACATGATCCAGATAAGCACGAGCTGTGCCTTGTACGCAACCCACTCCAGCAGGTGTGGGGAACTTTACTCGCTGGTGAGGAATTGATGCTACCATTCCAAGAGCGACCTGTCCAGGAATTCCAAGTATGGCGGCATAGTCACTATTTACATCAATTACGATAAATTGTACCTTCGAGACAATCCTGAGGGGGTGCTGGCCTAGGTCGACGTCGAGCACTATCTGGCCTTTAGCATCAACTCGGTGGTTGGTGAAGCCCTCCAACCTGCCATCATATCTCTCCAGCTGTTCGTCATTAAGGCCCATTTCCTTGAAAGTTTTGTAAAACAAAATATCCTTGCAGGCCCCCGTGTCGACTAAGAGTCTGCTCGTCGTACATCCATCAATGAGACCTGGGATGACGAGAACTTGCTCCCTAGCCGCCATATTTGTTGCCAATTCGTGGGGGTAGAAGCTGATCGCCTCATCTCTTATTTCTCTCCTTGGAGGCACATGTGGGGCCTTATTAAGCTGGAATATCTTGTGCTTGATGGCCGTGTTGCTTGCTTGTTCAGTGATGACTCCCAGTTCCGGGCCTCCGGGGCTGCCTAGGTCCTTGTTGCCCACCTGCTTGGCTGCTCACCTCCCCAGCTTGAGGTCTCTTCACATAAGCTTTCGAGTCTCCCCGGTCGACCATTCTCCTGGATGATACGCTTTAATCCTAAGCAATCCTCTGTGAGATGACCGGTGTCTTTGTGGTAGTCGCAGTACTTGCTGTTGTCCCGCCTAAACTTGTTGCCTGGATTCATTGGGACTGGAGGAGCCAGCTCGACAGCATTCAGAATCTCAGTTCGACTCACCGTGAGGGGAGTGAAAGCTTCGGGCACCTTCTCTGTCGCCCTAGTTCTGTTCTTTCCATTTTTATTGTTCCCCCATTCTTGTTGGAGTCCTTTATCGTCGCCGACTTCAACCTTGGGGCTCTTACCGTTCTTCTTTTCTTTCCTTTCCTCGGCCAGAGCGACATTATACACCTTTTCAAACAACTCCTGTCGAGTTGTGACCGTTCGGACTGTGAGCTCGTAGTCCATGTCTTCTGAGGAAATACCACTTCGGAAGCAATTGATTACCTCCCTGTCCGTGAGGTCTTCCTCTATTTTATCAACCATCTCTTTGAACTTGGTGAAATAGCTCATCGAGCTTTCATTCTTACCCTGCACCAAGTTATTCGTATCGTGACGGTTATCTTTCGAGCTCCCGCAATGAGAAGCGATCTAAGAATTTTGTTCTGAAGCATGCCCAAGTGGTGATACTACCAGCAGCCAAACCATTGAACCAAGTTAAGGCTGCCCCAGTAAGTGTGCTTAGGAGAGCTTTGCACATGTTGTCATCCTCATTGGCGACAAAACACATAGTGGCCTCCAGATGGGATATGTGGCTCCTGGCATTTGTCGACCCAGAGTACTTCTCCAGAAGAGGCAACCTGAAAGTAGGAGGAGGTCGACTATCTCTGATTTCTTTGGAAAAAGGTCGAAGAGCAAAGTCAATTCGTTCAACCTTTCCCGTCTCTTTTTTCTTCTCCTCCTCCCATTGCTCAAATTTCTTTTTCATCATCAACCATTCTCTAGCATCGGGTCTCTCATCTCCTGGAGGGGGAGCAGCATTGGACCTCTGGCCTTCACTTCTGGGGGGAGTCACCTGCCTACTCCTTCTGTCCCTGTGAGAATTGGTCCTTTCTGATCTTATTGGAGATCTATGTCTGTTACTTCTTTGAGGCGACTCCGCGCCTCTCGGCCAGCCAGACGGCGACCCGCGCCCGTGATCTCCATGTGGCGACTGCGCCTTTCCCCTCTCACAGGCGACCTATGCCCATTTCGTCTCTTTCGAGACCCCGATCTCGTGTTCTGGGCCGGGGAAACATGTCTGTTTCTATTGGCCGTTAACCGAGTCCTCAAATCGATTGAGCCTCCTGCTCTCTGTTTCTGTTGAGGCTAGCTCTTAAATCATTACTCTAAGACATGAACTATAGTGGGAGCTCGACGTACCATTCTCGTCCTCGCCGTTCGTCCCACACCTTCATTTGGCCTAGCACTCCCGGCTCGTTGCCCATTAGAAACCCGAGCGGGTGCCACTCTCTCGCAGCGTATGTCGGCCGTTTCGCTCCTCCATGGCTATTAAGTCGCCTGTAATCCGGGCTCGCTCCAAAGCATCATTTCTTTCTTGCTCATGGGATTAGTGGAGGGACCTGCCCCGCTTCCCACATTAGCCTCGCCCGGTTGTACGTTTTGGGTGAGGTGGAGCTCCTTGTCCTTCCATAGGACGCTTTTCTCTCCTTGCATCTCGGCAATCCTCGCCATCGCCCACGCTGTTAGAGCGTGTCGCCCTAGCATGATGCCGTTGAGGAGGGGGAGGAGGAGGCAAATCTGCATTTCCAATGTTTGCATTGTTGTTGTTGTTCACTTCATCGTGCCCAAGTGATGCCTCGGATACGTGTCCTTCTGAAGTCACCATTGTTGCAGTTTGATGGAGTTTTCGAAGTCAAGTCTAAAGCACGTTCCCGGCAATGGAACCAAACCGATCTTTGCGGGAAATGTGCTTATCAATCTTCCTCCACGTGGCGGGGCGATCACCTCGGCTTCTTGACACGAAAACGTAACCCACGACTAGCCGGATGTGTCTCCGGCGAAGACGCTCGGGCGTGAGAGTAAGATCACCGTTGTATATAGCTCAAAATGTATTGAATAATGAACTCAGAATACAAAATGGCAGTTACCCTTTACCGTTTGGTAGTGATGAAGTATTTATAGGCAAGAGTGATGTATTTTTGGGGAGGCAACATGTCCTCCGAGATTATAGCGGCAGTTACTTGGTCGTGGGCACGTGTCTATAACGGTCCCTGATTTGTAGGGATGTAGTTGTGAGCATTGATTAACCAAATAAGCCGGCAAGTGTCAGGTCGTCATTTGCTGAGTTAGGTCGAGGTCGCCACTCGTGGAATGGTCGACCTGACTGTCGGGTAGAGCATGGTTCGTACCCGAATTGTAGCATGGATCATGAGGTCGGACTAAGTTAGGTCGGGACCTGTAAGTCGGACCACGGGCTTAGTCGATCGATGTGTGAGATGGGCCGTGGGCCTTGTTCGATTGGATCGATCTCATTGAGAATGTGGGTGCCAATGCTATACGTGATTGGGCTTTACTCGTTTGGCCCAACTTCGACACTTTTGGTATGTTCAATATATATATACATATATATACATATATATATATATATACATATATATATATATATATATATATACATATATATATATATATATACATACATATATATATATATATACATATATATATATATATACATACATATATATATATATATACATACATATATATATATATATACATATATATATATATATACATACATATATATATATATATATACATACATATATATACATATATATATATATATATATATATATATATATATATATATATATACATACATATATATATATATATATATATATATATATATATATATATATACATATATATATATATATATATATATATATTATATGAGAGTTCTATTCCATTCCCTTATCGCACCACGTGGAATTATAGCGTTTAATTACATGTGGTAGTATCAGTTTTATTTGGATTTTATTTGATTAAAAATTAAAATCAATTTTAAATATTTATCAAATGGGTTATCTAAAATGTTTAAAATTTCAAATCTCTATAACTAACCCTAAATACGTGTTAGCTAACATGCTAATAATTCAAATCTCAATAATTAATCCAAATATGTTCACACATTTAGCTAATTCTCAGACTTGTAGTTACGGGTGAGACTCCCATCTTTTTTTTTTTTTTTTTTTTTTTTTTTATCTTCATTTGATTTTATCATGTAGTATATAGAGTTCTTTTTCTCAATTAATCTAAGTAAACTACATTGACTTCTACCTATCTCATTTTATCTTTATATATTCACGTTAGTTTATGATTTTTTATTTATTTTTCACTAATCATGTTTCATTTTTTTCTCGAGCCACCTGTACTTCCCTTTTTGTTTTGTTTCTTTTTGCTAACATGTCAATTAATTCACGTTATTTTATGATCTTTTATTTATTTTTCACTCATCATGTTTCTTTTTTTTTTCTCGTAGCCACCTCTACTTTCCTTTTTGTTTTGCTTCTTTTTGCAAACAGATCAATTAATTCAAGATAGTGATAAGAAAAGATGTATCATATTATTATTGATGTTAGCAATAGCCCATTGCATTATACTCTCTACGTTCCATAATAAATGTTTTATTTGATCAAATAAATTGAACTTTGACAAAAAAAAGTTAATTATGGAAATTTGACTATCCTAATACTATTTTGAAAATCGTTATTCATACAACAATATAAACACTATTAATAGCTATTTTTAAATTTCCATAAAGATGAATAACTCATCATTAAATATTGGTAAAAATTCAACTTAATTGACCAAATACAATATTTATTTTGGGACAGATGGGTGGAGTACGGAAGAAACTTTTGATATGAAAGGAAAGAAAAGGAAATGACAATGTTGATATTTATTTCTCTCTCATGTTTCAATTTACAATTAGCGTGTCTTTCCTTTTGTCAAGTATTTACTTTTATATAATTGTTGTTTTCATATTCAATTTTTCATGAAGGGTTTTTGTAATGATCAATTTTTTGCATTTTTGTTGAATTTGATTAGGATTTGTATTATTTGAATATATTAATTGGATTTTTTAGTTGAATTTATGTGACATGTAATCAAACTCTAATAAATACATTATAACATAACAAGGATAAAATGCATTTCATTGTTATACTTTCTTCAACAAATATAAAATTGATTTAAATGGTTTAGATTTATTTCAAAATGAGATCATGCATCAGGAAATGAAGCTACCCGTTGTAAGTTGGTAGGTACCGAGTATGTGGGAGATGTTGGCATGGCTTAGTGCCCCCCCCACCCCTATTCTATTTAATAAGTGAGTATACCTATATGTCTCCAACAACCGGGGGGAGGGGGGAGGTATATTATCGTCTAATATAATAGGCTTCGCTTCTATTTTAGGGGTGTTAAATGTTATATATATTATCCCAATGGGTATTATTCATTACAAAAATTATGTTTTAAATTGTTTTACATGTTACTATTACAATGTACTCACTCTGTCCCACTACAAACTACACACTTTACTTATTGGACGTCTCATTACAAACTACACACTTCATAAAATGGATTTTTTTATTACTTTTATATTAATGAGACCGATATGACATACACAAGAACAATTCATTTATCTATATATATATATATATATATATATATATATATATATATATATATATATATATATATATATATATATATATATATATATATATATATATATATATATATATTATATAGGAAAGTCCTATTCTATTCCCTCATCGCGCAACGTGGAATTATGACGTTTAATTCCATGTGCCAGTATCAGCGTTAGTTGGATTTTGTTTGATTATAAAGTAAAATCAATCTTAAATATTTATCAAATGGGTTATCTAAGATGTTTAAAATTTCAAATCTCTATAACTAACCCTAAATACGTGTTAGCTAAGATGTTTAATAATTCAAATCTCAATAATTAATCCAAATATGTTCACACATTTAGCTAATTATCAGACTTGTAGTTACGGTTGAGACTTTATCTTATTTATTTTTTTATTTTCATTTGAGTTTATCATGTAGTATCTAGAGTTTTTTTCTCAATTAACCTAAGTAAACTACATTTATTCATACCTATCTCATCTTATCTTTATATATTCACGTTAGTTTATGATCTTTTATTTATTTGTTACTCATCATGTTTCATTTTTTTCTCGTAGCCACTGCTACTTCCATTTTTGTTTTGCTTCTTTTTGCTAACGGGTCAATTAATTCACCTTAGTTTATGATCTTTTATTTATTTTTTACTCATCATGTTTCATTTTTTTTTCTCGTAGCCACCTTTACTTCTCTCTCCTTTTTTTTTTTTGCTTCTTTTTGCTAGCAGGTCAATTAATTCAATATAGTGATAAGAAAAGATGTATCATAGTATTATTGATGTTACCAATACCCCCTTGAATTATACCCCCTACGTTTCATAATAAATGTTTCATTTAATCAATTAAATTGAACTTTGAAAAAAAAAGTTAATTATGAAAATTTGACTATTCTAATACTATTTTAAAAATCATTATCGATACACAAATATAAAGTTATAAACACTATTCATAGCTATTTTTAAATTTCTATAAAGATAAATAACTTATCATTAAATATTGGTAAAAATTTAATTCAAGGGATTTTTACCAATAAGTCCCTATTAAAAGGTGAAATTTATAAAAAAAAACACCACATTTCATATTCTACCTGGGGATCCATAAATTAAAATTCATTTTACCAATAAACCCCTAGACCCTTTTAAAATATTTCATATCAATTTAAATGGCAAAACTGCCCTTATTCTCTTCTCTCCTTTCTCTCTCTTTCTCTCTCTAATCGCAATTCGCATGCTCATTCTCTCTCTCTAATCGCAATTCGCGTTCACCATCTCCTACTGATCCGGTCAATCCTTAGCCCCCCACGGTGGATTTGGCCTTGCCGGCCAGACAGTGAAGGTTGGTGGTTGGGTGAAGAAGACGAGCTCCACGACAAATCATTTGGTTATGGTTTTTCCGGTAATGTTGGGGATCGGAATTGGTGGGTTGATGCAGTCGTCTTCGATCATGTTTTGTAGGGTTTGGAATTGGAGTGATACGGATTCTTCAACGGAGATGATTTGTTTGTCGGAGCTTTCTATGATGATCATCTTCGTAGTCTCTGACTCTGAAATTGTTGTTTTCGTTGACTCGGACATTGTTGTATGTTTTTCCACGGTGGATTTGACTACGGAAGAGTTGAGTTGATTCTTCTTTTCACGATTTCCAGGTAAGGAAAAAAGCTAATCTTTCCTTTGTTTGACTGTTCGATTTCAAGATTTCTGGGTTTTTTTATCTTTGCGATCCAATTGGGTCTTTAATTACTACTGTTTTAGGCTTTATATGTGTTTAATTTTAGTTGTTTTTGCTGTTCATCTTTTGGTTGTTTATGGATTTGACTGATTCTTTATGTAATTTGGGTTTGTTTTACTTTGAACGTCAAAAGGGTTTAGTGGGTTTTTGTATTTGATTGGATTTTGATGTATTTGTTTTCTATCTGCGAATTTGGTCTTTCTCCAACTTTCCTTTTCAGCTCCTGCATTCCTCGCTCTTCCTCCGTTTCATTTCAGGGTGGTTGTCATGGAACAAGGTTCACGAATGAATGCGAGATCAAATTTTTACCGACGGGAAATCTCCATCCAAAACCACCCCTGGGCTTTATAAGTATTACCCTATCTCCATTATTCGGAAATTGCAGAGGGACCACATTCATGCTACCTGTAGAACCAATGATTCGAAGAACTATTGTTGGTTATTTGGGATCAATTCTGAGTCTCTATTTTCTTGGAGACTTGGGGTTTGATTAACTACTATGGCTCTCCATTACAAAAAAATTCATATTGAGGACCTTGAATTACAAATGGAGAAAGCACAACAACAGATTAAGCAAATGCAGAAATCTGCTATTTGTTGATCAGCTGACAGACACTATTGTTTCTCAAAATCGCTGAACCAAAAAGGAGAGAAAACATAGAGGAGGAGAATGTCAATCTCAAAGCAAAATGATAATCTTAAGTTACATACGTGGTCAAATCTTCAGTCAGTTATCATCTCTGTTTATATAGCTTTGATTGAGATGATAGCCAATTTTGATTAGGGATTTAAAAAATGGCTCAGTTGTAGGTTTCGAAGAAGGAAGATTGCTCTCTTTATTACTAGATCCATACCAGCAAATGTACTTTATAGCCTAGTGGGAGTAGCAGTTGAAGATGCATCTTAATATGAAATACATTCAAGTTAGCACTAGCAATCAGTTATGTTCATTGTTCAATATATTGCTTTGTTACCATAGAACAATCTTTTTACGTGCATGTACCTATTTAATATTTACTGGTGACATTTCAGAATAATGTGGCAATTCATAAGCGCAACTGTCTATATATATACTTGCTTGTGGATCTGAATATTTTGCTACTTACTATGTGTGGTTTACCCGTTATTTATCTGTTATTCATGATTGTTTGTGTACAACTGTGATGTCAATTTCTAAGTTATGATTGTTGAGGTCAATTTCTCAGTTATTGTGCATAACTGTGTGATAGATTTCACTTTTTTATGTCATTCTTTTATAGAACAACAGTGAGCTCTATTTCACAGTTGTTGGTTGTGATGTGAATAACTGTGAAATGTTTTTCACTCTTCTAAAACTGTGATGTGAAAAACTGTGAAATATTTTTCACACTTCTAAAACTATTTTTATGTCATTCCTTTAGGACAACTGTAGAATAAATTTTACGGTTGTTGGGTTTGATATAAATAACTGTGTAATGATTTTCACAGTTATTGTCCATAAGTGTGAATTCCATTTCACAGTTATTTTTATGTCATTCCTTTAGGACAACTGGAGAACAAGTTTCTCGGTTGTTGGGTTTGATGTAAATAACTGTGTAATAATTTTCACAGTTATTGTCCATAACTGTGAATTTCATTTCACAGTTATTTTTATGTTATTCCTTTAGGACAACTGTAGAACAAGTTTCACGGTTGTTGGGTTTGATGTAAATAACTGTGTAATGATTTTCACAGTTATTGTCCATAACTGTGAATTCCATTTCACAATTATTTTTATGTCATTCCTTTAGGACAACTGTAGAACAAGTTTCACGGTTGTTGGGTTTGATGTAAATAATTGTGTAATGATTTTCACAGTTATTGTCATAACCGTGTAATGATTTGCACATTTCCAAGCTGAGAATTATGTTTGTGCACAACTGTGAGGTCAATTTCTCAGTTATAGTTATGAGTGTTATTTTTGTGTCATTCCTTTATCTGTAGCAATCAGGCCTCTAAGTGAGCATTCAATAGTAGCAAATAGGAATAACAACATAAACACAATGAAATCAAATCAAGAAAACGAACAGCTTAAGACACCATTACATTTGAGACATTTATCTTCAAGCAAGTGCATTCCATAGTTTTAAATTAAAATGAAAGAACTTGTTGAAAAATAATTTTATTTTATTTATAAAATTTGAAATATATGATGAGTAAACTTGTTTGATTCGTTTTGGCGATGGGATTAAAACAGTGATTTCAGATAATTTTTTCGACTTTTAAATTTTGAGATATTGCATTTTAAAAATTTAAGAGAAAAAAAAAGGAAGAGAGAGAAAAGGAGAGAGAAAGGAAGCAGGCAACTTCCGTGTCACGTCCGTGTCACGCGAGAGATGGGTTTGAGGGGCAATTTGGTTCAGAAAAAATTGAGGGACTTTTTGGTTGTTTTGATAATATTAGTCCTTAAAGGTAGTTTTTATTTGGCTTGGGGACTAAAGCCTCTTAATTTAATTGACCAAATGTAACATTTATTCTGGAGATGGGTGGAGTACGAAAGAAACTTTTGATATGAAAGGAAAGAAAAGGGAATGACAATATTGATATTTATTTCTCTCTCATGTTTCAATTTACAATTATTGTGTATTTCCTTTTCTCAAGTATTTACTTATATAGGATTGTTGTTTTTATATTCAATTTTCTTGAAGGTTTTTGTAAGGATCAATTTTTTGCATTTTTGTTGGATTTGATTAGGAATTGTATTATTTGAATCTATTAATTGGATTTCTTAGTTGAATTTATGTGACCTGTTATCAAACTCTAATAAATACCTTATAACAGGGATAAAATGCATTTCATTGTTATACTTTCTTCAACAAATATAAAATTGATTCACATGGTATAGATTTATTTCAAACTGAGATCATGTATCAAAAAATGCAGCTACCCATTGTAAGTTGGTGAGCATCGAGTATGTGGGAGATTTTGGCATGACTTAGTGACCACCACCCACCCATATTCTATTCTAACAAGTGAGTATACCCTAGATGTCTACAACAACGAGGGGAGGGGGGGAAGGTTTATTATCGTCTAATAGGCTTCACTTCTATTATAGGGGTGTTAAATGTTAAAAGATATTATCCCAATGGATATTATTTATTACAAAAATCATGTTTTAAATTATTGTACATTTTACTATTACAACGTACTCCCTCTGTCCCACTACAAACTACACAATTTTCTTATTGGGCGTCACATTACAAACTACACAATTACTGAAATGGAAATGTTTTATTACTTTTATATTAATGAGACCGACATGTTATACTCACAACAACAATTTAATTATTATTTCATATCACACTTTCTCTCTCTACCTCACTTTTGACTCCTTTTTACGTAAAATCTGGGGAGAAACGCGTTTCTCCATAATTTATGGAGAAACGGGGCCCGACTTGTCGCGCTACAATGCAGGCCAGAACACGTTTCTCCATAAGTATGGCACGACTCTTTTTCTCGGATATCCGTCCCAGCAGCTTGGATATCCAGAACCTTATGAAAGTGATATCCAGAATCAGAAATTTGGCCTTGGCCTTGGCCTTTGCCCCAAATCTTTTTTTGTGGATATCCGTTCCAAAGCTTCTGGATATCAATATTCAATGTTCTGGATATCCAGAACCTTATGAAAGTGATATCCAGAATCATAAATTTGGTCTTGGCCTTGGATTTGGCTTCAAATCTTTTTTTTTCTGAATATCCGTCACAAGACTTCTCGATATCAATATTCAATGTTCTGAATATCCAGAACCTTATGAAAGTGATATCCAGAAATTTAGAATTTGGCCTTGGTCCCAAATCTTTTTTTCTGGATATCCGTTCCAAAGCTTCTAGATATCCAGAACACGTTTCTCCATAAGTTATGAAGAAACGTGTTTCTCCAGAGACCAACTCCACTTTTTATACTCACAATACCTAATACACTACATTTTTTCTTAATTCTTGTGCAAACAGTAACTGATAAGGTTGTAGTGGGACGGAGGGAGTACAATATTTCAAAGCATGATATAAATTTAATGAGTGTATACGCATAGAACATAAATTGCCAGTCTTATTCTATTCTAAAGCCACGTGTAGTTCCACGAGCCATCATTTAATAGGTTTATGAAATAAATTTAGTGAAATTTCAAACTGGTAAACTTACTTGAGAGTTAAAAGGGGTTAAGGGGTTAAATTGACTCAAAATATAACTAATCTAATTCTAATATCATTTAAATAAAATATCAGATATTCAAACGAGATACATTATGGTTTACATTTTGAAATGTGAAGTTTCCATAGTGATGATTGTGTTTTGTTCCAATATGTAAAACGTTTTGTGAGGTATACCGATTGTATCTTTGGTTTGGATATTTGAACCACAATATCATTTCCCGTCCCATCCGGTTTGGATATTTTGAACCATAATATCTTTTTCACGCCCCGTCCCATCCCAAAATAAATGCTCATTTGAAATATATTTTGAATTACAATATCTTTTACTTTTTTCGTTTCAAAATAAATGTTCATTTGAAATTAAAAATCATTTTGAAAAGATTGATTTTCAATAGAAAAAAAAAGCATTAACATTCTTGATATTTACTTTCAAAATTTTAGTTTTATAAAAATATAATGATCTGAGAAAAAATTATTAAAAAAAATATTTAGGAACAAAGTTATTTGAATGTAAAGTTTCAGAAGATTATTTATTTTGTGAAAAATAAATAAAGGACATTTAAAAATAACTACATAGAAAAAAATCAATTTAGATAGGATGTAAATTTGAGAATTTTGGTTGTTTTAATAATATATATATATATATATATATATATATATATATATATATATATATATATATATATATATATATATATATATACATATATATATATATATATATATATACATATATATATATATACATATATACATATACATATATATATATACATATATACATATACATATATATATATACATATATATATATATATAATTTGAACAAACTAACTCTTTCGATTCATACGCTTGATGATTGTGTTTATTAAGTCAATTATTATAACGTGATCAACTCTTCCAAGGTTATAGTTTATTAATTAAATTTATACACTTTTTAAATATTTATCCTTAAATGTAATTATGACGTGAAATTGCTCGCGAAACAAGATTGCTTAGTTAAAATGGGGACACTAAATAAAATTTTCTAGTTTTAAGTCATGAATAGGGAATACAATATAAAATTTTCATATTCAATCAAAATAACAACAATAATTTTACTATTTTTTTTTTAATTTGGATGAATGCATATACCCGGCATATATACCCGGTATATTAGCTAAAACATTGTCCAACTTTTATTTTAGTGATTAAATTAATTAATATTTAACTAAAAATTTCCTCGAGAAATTTTAAAAATTGCTAATGATAATTTTTTTCATGATGCATCAAAATATTCTTATAATAATTTAATAAAGATAATTAAAATTTTAAAAGTATTGGTGAAAGTTTAGTTGAGTTGATCACAAATAACACTTTAACTATATTTTATTAGAACAATGAGAGCAAATTTTTTCGATATTCAACAGAGTCTATGTAAAAATCGATAATTTTGCTAAATTTATAAGATTATAATATTCAAAACATTATTTAAATTAGATAAGAAAATTCACATTTAAATTAGATAAGAAAATTCACATAAATTCAAATATTAATTATATTTCCCTTAATCCCGCTTTATTTAAGATAAAAATTTGGACACAAAATTTAAGGAAAAATAAGAGAGAGAATTAGTGAAAGAATATATTGTGAGTATGCAAAGTAAAGTAAGAGAGATAATGAGGGATATAAATAGTAAAAAAACTTTGTTATTTTGGACAGTTTCAGTGAAGTGAGTCAAACAAAAAAGAAAATTAGTCGACGAGGCATAGCAATAACAATTTCTAACAAACCAATTTGTCCATCACGTGCAAATCACTAATACTTAACTTTTAACGAATTATAAACAAAACTCTGATTTGATAAACTATTGACATTAATTACAGACCGTATATTTTGGCAAAATTTCCAGCGAAACTGGTTTCTGTTTGCTATCTGATATGGTATGTGACAATCTTCAATAATTTGTATGTAATATCTAACTTGTGTGGTTCTTATTGTAATATCCATTTTTAAAAAGTAATTTTTGATAAATGGCCATTTCTTTTGAGTTTTTAACTTCATCTATTTTGTAGTTATATTGATAATAATTTATATTAGAAATCCGAGTTAGAAGTTTCATTTTGAAAAAGACATACTCCCTCCGTCCCGCAAAACTTTACCCTTTACTGTTGAGAACGGAAAATAAGGAATAATGTTATTAAAGTAGGTGTTGTGAGTGGGAGGAGAGAGAATGAGTGGAGAGAATAGTAAATTTGAAAAGTGTTGTGAGTATGACAAGTGGGTCCCATGAATAAAGAAGTATTAAAAAATTTCCTTTTTAGAAATGTGAGACTTTAAAGTGGGACGCCCAAAATAGTAAAAGGGGTAATGTTTTGTGGGACGGAGGGAGTACTTGTATAAGAAAATGCTTAGAGTAGCTTACCCTCAAAGCGGGGGAAATACTAAGGTTAGAAAAAGTTTACGTAAATTCATTACTAGGTTGTATTTAATTTGTGTTTCTTGGGACAAGTTTCGTAATTTAAAAATGTGGACAAAGATCAAATTCAAATATTTTCTCACAACAATGATATAGTTTTCTTCTGTTTTTTATTTTAACTAATTGATTTTGTGATGCCCTGTCAAGTATCTACGGGTTACTCACTAGTATATACTATAAAAAACACAAATTTTCAAAGTGTCCTTTAAAATGAAAATTTAAACATTCAATTAGGGAGGATGAAATAATATTATAGAGCAAATTCAATAAGGTACTAGTAAAATATAAATTAAAAAAAAAAAAACTTTGAGTAATATCTATCAAGCAATTTCATTGTCTTGTTTGCCTCATTGCGTGGAATCATCTTTTGTTGAAAACCATGAACAAAAATACGTAAGCAGCCATGATCTTCAAGGAGCAGTTCAAATATTCATACATAAGCGGCCATGATAATCAAGGGGACATTCAAGTATTCATAGGTAAGCGGCCATGATATTCAAGGGGCAGTTCAAATATATATACTAGTATAAGAATAAATTTAAAGAAGAAACGGGAGAAGTCAAGGGCTAAGACTTTATACCCGTGTATAAATATCAGAGAGCCAGAGAGGGAATTATTCAATAAATATTTAGGAACTGAAATACTTAGATGGCAAGTTCATCGTGCAGTACCGATGAGATGAATGGCCTAAAGAAAGGACCATGGACTCTTGAAGAAGATCACAACCTTACTCAATACATCCAAAAACATGGCCATAGTAATTGGGCAGCCCTCCCTAAACTTGCAGGTCGGTCCGTCCCTTCTCTCGCTCTCTCTCACTCATACGTACATTTGTACGCGCAGGCAGGAATATGAATTAGTGGTGTGGATTTTCTTGAATTAATTTCTAATAATCTTTTTTGTGCATTCATGCAGGTCTTAGAAGATCTGGGAAAAGCTGTAAGTTAAGATGGACAAATTACTTGAGACCAGATATTAACCGTTGCAAATTCTCTCAAGAAGAAGAGAACACCATTCTTCATCTTCATTCTTTTCTCGGCAACAAGTATGTCTTCACGGCCTTTCTACCTTTTTCTTTATAACTTCTGCACACGTGCATGTGCCTCTTCATTAATTCACAATTTAATCATGGATTAATTTCTGCTTCTTTTTTATTTCTATGTGCAAGATGGTCAGCAATAGCAAAGCATCTGCCAGGGCGGACGGACTCTGAGATAAAGAATTACTGGAATACCCATTTAAAGAAGAAGTTAATTCAGATGGGTTTAGATCCCATCACCCATCAGCCAACAACCGACCCATTTTTGAACTTGCCACAACTTATGGCTATGTTGCAAGTGAGCCCAGTGCTCGCCTCAAGCGATATAAATGAGCAGAGCAAAGCCAAGCATGAATAAATTGGTGTGTATACTTTATATTGTTATAGTATATTGTCAGATTTTAAATCACTATTCACTATTACCGGAAAATCACTTAGAAACAAGAGAACAGAGTAGATTCGGAATAATCCAGGAAAAAAACATAGCCTTTTAGATGTACAGAAACTGGAACCAGCAAATGGTGGAAAAGATCTGCACATAACAATTGAATTTTGTACATAACATGAATATAGGCTTGATGGCCATCAACATCCAACATTCTAACCCACACCCAATACGTATAACAACTACTTCTAGCTAAAAAATAAAATAAAAAATGTCTGCAGCAAGTTCTACAAAATCCCGCAACTCTGGATATTCGGTTACAAATTGCTTCTACGTACCCTAAAAACCGAGTGTTGCAACTGAAGAATGGGGAGGTTGGTTAATAAACTAGCTAGCTTGATATGAACATCCACCATTTATAAAAGGCGAAACCATACACCAGCGCGTAAACTATTGTTCTGATAGGATAGAACTTAAATCTGCACCAAACGAAATTACAACATGATCAACACCAGATAAAAGGAAACCCCTTCTTTTTTGGGCGGAAAATGTTCTTCCAAGTCAACACATAAGCTACAATTCCGCCTGATTACAAGACTCAACCCTTGACAAATAGGTAGATGATGCTAATCTCACCAGCACCAATAGATTAAAAAACATTCCTTTTTGGGTGAATCATATATATAGGAGGCCTATAGTAACCATAACCCCTATAAATTAGGTTCACATAGAACCTCTCAGTGTTGCTACTCTTAACATACTTTAGAAAAAATGAATTTTTTTATTAATAAATGGTTTAATCTATTACGAGACTAACACTTAAAAGTGATAGAAATTGCATTTGGTGGGATTTGAACCTCTGACCTTTTGTGTGAAAAGGGAAATCAAATGCCGCTTGAGCTATATGAAAAATTTTCCGTTATCGTACGAATTTATAGTGAAAATCATTCCATCCAAAATCCCCTAGAATATACTGTATGGATCAATTCAACGGTGGAATTAATAGACATCTAAGTGCAAAATGTCCCACCGGTAATTACACCACACAAGTTGAAAACAGTCAACAGAAGAAGAGCTCGAGTTCAAGCAGCATCCATATACTTTTTATTTTTTTTTTTTATTTTTTTTTTATTTATACATAAAGTCTTTCATCAACTTTAATGCAACCATATATGAAAAAAAAAAAAAAGTAGGGAGAAAGAAATGATGACCTTGAGGGAGTAATTGGGCGATTAGGACCCAAATCATCTACAGAAAGAGGAGAAGTCCATTGAGAAATGGGTCGGTCAAAGTATTCCCAATCGGGCAAAAGAAGACCTGCCACTGCAAACACCCCAAATATATAAGTAGCCATCATTTTCTTCAAAGACTGTGTGTATAATCCTATTACTACTACCACCACTGCCACCCATACCAGTGTTGATCTGAATAATATGTCGTCCGCCATTCTTTTTTATTTTTTATTTTATGCCCAAAATAGGAAAGAAGATGATGATGATGGAAGAGGATAAGAGCTGAGATGTTAGATTGATTTGTTCCAGGGTGGTTAGTTGGGACTTGCCATAAATGCTTCCCTCAACTGTTTCATTCAATTCAATTACTCGTCTTTTTCTTTTATACTCCCTCCTTCCCATATACTCCCTCCGTCCCGGAATAATCTTCACACTTTCCCTTTTGGGCGTCCCAAAACTTACTTCACACATTTAAAACTTACTTAAAATGGAAAGGAATCTTTACTATTCCCTCCACTCATTCTCTCTCCTACATTATTTTAATACTCACAACACCATTATAATTTACTATTCTCTCCACTCATTCTCTCTCCTATTTTATTTTCACACTCACAACACTTTCAATATAATACTCCCTCCTTAAAACCAGTGCAAACAGTGTTTGTGAAGATTGTTCCGGGACGGAGGAAGTATATTAAGTTACTCGTTTACTAGAACGGAAAATAAGAGGTAAATATACATAATGTTATTAAAGTAGGAGTTGTGAGTGAGTAGGAGAGAGAAAGTGAGATAGAGAATAATAGGTGGATAGTTGTTATGAGTATGACAAGTGGGTCTCATAAATAAAGAAGTATTAAAAGTTTTCTTTTTTAGGAAAGTGAGATTTTAAAGTGAAACGCCAAAAATAACAAAATGGGTAAGATATTATGAGACGGAGGGAGTATTTCTTTTATACTCTCTCTTCCATTTTATAGTAATATGCTAAATGGCTTAGCACAAAAATTAAAGAAAAAATTGAAAAATATGATATGCTATATGAGTGTATGTGTATATAGTTGGGTTGAAGAGATAGATTGAATTAAGTTGATAATTGTTGTGAGTATAACAAGTGTGTATTATACGGAGGAATCGAAGGATACCTGGGTTAATTCGAAGAAGATGGGTTTCGAAGGCGAACGGGAAGCTTTAATACGCCAGAGAATCGAAAACTCCTTGCTTTGTTCTTGCTAGGTATATTTGGGATTTGAGGGTTTGTAAAAAGTGAAAAGGAAAAGAATTTGCCTTTTTATACCTACTCATAATCCTTACCTGAATTGAAAAGGTTTGGGGTATAACGGTTCAATCCTTCCATTAATGCCGGCGCCGTTTCCCAAGACAGTTGTTCAAACGCCGTATCAAGTAATCATTACGGCGCTTCAACGGATCTAGCCGTCAAAATAGTCAATGGTCGAGATTAAGCCACGTTATCTCAGTCAACCATCTAACAGCTTCGACCATCTAGCGACGATCTACCTAAGGTTTCATCAAACTTTTCACAACTTCCTGGTCGACAAAGTCAACTCAGAAAGTTGGGGGCCACTGAACAAAATAAAAGTGACGGGCTAGGCCCAACATATGAAGCCCAATTATTCAGGCGTTATTACAGCAACATCGTCAAGCAGACCGGCCCAGTTATTATAAGGTCCATGGCCCAGTGACGAAGATCAGTCGACCTAGCTTATTGTCCGACCATCATTGGTCCCGACCTAACTTTGTCCGACATACGATCATCTCCTTGTACCAATTATATCCGGCTATAATACAAAGTCAGGTCGACCTTGATCTACTCAGGCGACCTCGACCTACAGAGACGTATGTCGACCTAAGACTCTCCATAACTGCTTCCTACAATTTCGGAGTACGTTATGCCTATGTTCTCTCCACAATTTTCGGGATTCACTACAATCCTACTACAATTCTACTTCTTATCAAGGCTATAAATATCTCACAACATCCATCGTTTAAAGGTAATATCTTATTTGCTATCGTAATTACTTACGTGAATACAGTTTATAAGCTCATAACAAAACACCTTATCATCACGTCGGAGGGTCTTAGCCGGAGACCATCCCGGCTAGTCGTTTGTTCACTGTTTTAGGTCAAACAAAGTCAGAAGATCAACCTAGTTGCTGGACTTAGGCTGATCAACACGTTCCTTGCAGCATCAGTTTGGTTTCATTGCCGGGAACGAAGCTTATTTGACCTCGAAATCCTAATCAAACAGTAACAATGGTATCTGATGGGCACACCGCTACCCCTTCCACTGAAAATGAACAAGAAAACGCCGGTAGGAATATGGACGCCGGTGCCGGAAATCGTAACACTAATTTGCCTCCTCCCCCACCGGGACGCCACGCTAGAAGAGCGACCCGCTCCAATAGCGTTGCTGATGGCACGGGCTTGCAGGATAATAGAAGAGAAAAGAGGCCTATACCCGCGCAAGAAGAGGATCCGCAGCCAAAACGAATCCAAGTGGGTCGAACAGTTGCAGGCGACAATCCAGGTCCCTCAACTACTCACCCCAGAAGGAAGGATATACTGATGGAGCGGGCTAGATTTCTCCAAAGTTTGTTAGAGGTTCAAAAAGAGTTGCTCGACATGCCGAAATCTACTAAGGGTGATAGAAAATCACATCGACCTGCTCCTTCTGTTACCTCCCATAGACGAGCTAATGGAGGTGCTAGACAGAATGGAGGTCCCAGACCATCTGCTGAACAGCCGAGGATCGAGATACCTCCTCCCTCTCACATCTCTATAGATCCCAGTGTCGACCTAAGGGATAGGCTTGACCAACGAAGAGAGCAAGAGGCCGAGTCAGCCTCGAGGAGACAGCAAGAGGACGAAAGGAATAGGCGAAGGTCGCCAGTAAGGTCGGTAAGGTCGCAGTCCCACAGAGAAAAGATAGGAAGTGAAGCAACTCCACCCAGGAGTGAAAGGCAGAGGTCCCTCTCTAGAAGGGAGCCTCACCAAGATGAAAGGCAGAGATCCAACAACGTCTCCTATCAAAGGAACGACCAAGATGCTAGGGAACTGCTAAACTTGAAAATGAGGTTGGAAAAAATGGAGGCCGACAAAAAGGAGGATGAAAGAAAGGGCGAATGAAACTACAATACTCTTCGACCCTTATCCAGAGATTTGCTCGAACTAAGGCCTCCCGTGGGTTTCAAGCTGCCTTCATTGGAAAAATATTCTGGCGCAACCAACGCCTTGAACCACATGCAACACTTTGAGGCCACCATGTGCTTGGTCTCCTCCGAGGATGACGTGTTGTGCAAGGCACTAACCAGCACCTTCACAGGTGCAACACTGACTTGGTTCCGTGGTTTATCAGCGGGCTGCATTACCTCATGGGAATATATGAGGAAGAAGTTTCTAGATCGATTCTCTACGGCTGGGGCCCGTAAGAAGACTGTCACCGACTTGAACAACCTAACTCAAGGGAAAACGGAGAGCACCATTAGTTATTTTACAAGGTTTAAAGAGTTGGTCGACCAAATTGAGGAGGACTTGACAGATAGGGAGTTCATCAATCGTTTTCGAAATGGGGTGTCCTCTCCCGACCTGGACTACGAGCTCTAAGTTAGGAGGGCGACTACGAGGCAAGAGTTGTTCGAAAGGGCCTATGATGTGGCCGTAGCTGAAGAAAGAAAGGAAAAGAAGAAAGACAAGGGCTCGAAGCACTCTGAAGTTGGAGAGTCTAATACTGCTGCAGTAGATAGTAGTAGTTCTGAGAGGACTATTCTCTAGTAACATAAGATTCTGCACAACAGTTAGATTCGTGGATTCTTGATTCTTGATTCTTGAGTTTCTTACCATAGTTCGAGTAGAGAGTGGTTTACAACATATAAGCGGGTAGATGGGGTAATATTCATATGGCCAACAATGTTACTTGAATGGTTGTTGGTATTGGTTCTATCAATCTACGTACTCATGATGGTAAGTTATGTACTTTGAACGATGTGAGACATGTTCCACACATGACAAAAAATCTGATTTCTCCTAGTCAGCTACTGAAAACGTGAGTTTTGTGGGAACATTATTATGTTTCCTTATTTCAAAAGACTTCTATATGGTAAGAAGATTTTGGGACTTTCATGGAGATTTATAAGTATCTTAATTTTATTAAGAGATTGTAATTATGTAAATATCTTTTATTTATGTACATAGTTTTATATTAGGACTAACCTACTAATATTTGATTTCCTTGTGAGTGTGTTATATGTTTTCATATAGAAAGGAATCTCACAAAGGAAGAAGTCGATTGCATGAAGATCTTCTCCAAGGTGCTCTATAAATACAAGGCTTTCAAAGACAAAGAGAAGTTACACAATTTACGAGAGAAAATCACATTCTTCATAGTCATTCGACATTGTTGTTTTAGGTTGTGAGCTTACATCCGTAACTCACATCTAGGTTTTCATAAAGTTCTCTTGTTTTACTTCGATTGAATAAGTCCTACTTGGGAAAGGGGAGTTGTTCATATCATAGAAGGTGATTAGAACTTGTTTAGTATTTTCATATTTTAGTTTTTCACTTATTTGTTTTTGTAAGAAACATAAGTTTTTATAGTGAAAAGGTTTTGGGCGTAAGCCTAGTTTGCCGATCACACAGATCGGTAGCGTATATAACTCTTGAGTTATTGCATTTTATTTACATTTAATTGTTTTATTCCATTTGCATTATACGTAGATGTGTGGACGGTTGTGAGACACATCTCGTACTCACATCCTTTGCCTATTGCGTGATCCAAGTTTCCTAGCTACACGAAACTTTCAATTGGTATCGAGCCAACTCTCGAAATATTGCGAGTGTTGATCCGAGAAAGTGTAGTCATTATGGAATGCCAAAATCACCAAAATAGGCCTCACTGTCTTGGATGGCACAAATTATTCTCTTTGGAAGTCTAAGATGCGAAATTACATCAAAAGTATTGATGAAAGAGCTTGGATGTGCATTCTTGTTGCTTGGCAACCTCCTACTGTGGAGAAAAAGCCATCTTCTGGTATTGGTGAGTCCTTCTTTGAAAGAAAACACGAAGAACAATGGACTCTTGATGAAATACAAGCTGCTAATTACAATTCAAAAGCCGTGGGTGCTATTTCGGCCATGTTTAAGGGAATATGTACAAGCTTATAACAAATGAAAGTATAGCCAAATCGCTGGGATATTTTGCAAACTCAATGTGAGGAGCACCAAGTGTGAAGGCTACCGGGCTTAGGATTTTAATGGATAGGTTTGAGTTACTTCGAATGGAAGAAACCGAGGATATTGTGTCATATCTTTGCTAAGATTCATGAGATTTCAAATGAATGCACAAGTCTAGGAGAATCTATCTCCAATGCAAGACTTGTTAGTAAGATTCTAAGGACCTTGCACGAGAGGTTCAACATTAAAGTAGGCGTGATTGAAGAAACAAAGGACACAAATACCGTAGGTCTTGACACCATCATAGGAATCTTGACTATGTTTGAGCTTAACCTTGAGGCTCGGAAGAAAAACAAAACACACGATCTTGCTCTCTCAAAAGTCTGCTTTGCATTACCAAGAGAGCTTGTGGAATTATCCTCTGAGATTGACAAGTCAAATCTTGAAGATGAGGATGTTGCTTTTATTTCAAAGAAATTCAGTTCTATCTTGAAAAATAGAAGGATGAGCAAATTTCCCAATAGACCTACTTCGATCTTCTTGAAAAGCCAAAACCTAGCACCGACCATTTGGATTCAAGAAGCCAAGTTTTGAAAATAAATCATCCGAATCTTTGTCCAATGTAGGGCATGTCGTGGCTTTGGTCATTATGCCAATGAGTGTGCTAACACACTTAAAAAGAAGGGGATGAGCTTAAGCTGCTACCCTTAGTGACGGTGAGGATGAGGAAGAAGAAGTGGCTAACATGTCTGTCTTAAATTGCCATTACGTTTTTAATGCCTTTTATGAGATATAGAAGAAAATACTCTTGAAAATCCCTTGGATGTGAGCTCGGTTGTGTACACATACGGTGTCACATCCGAACTGGAGCTAAAGCTTGTTTCTCTATTAAAGGAGATTCGGATGATGAAGATGAAGAAAGAGATATCCCCTATGAGGAACTCTTTGCCACATACAAGGAGTGCATACGAGATTGGATGAAAAGATTGGACAAAATTGAGGTACTTGTTAAGGTAAACAAATCTCTGTCGATAAATTAGTTTGCTTGTGAAGATGAAAAGGCTGTACTTTCAAAAGAAAATGATGCTCAAAAGGATACCATTGCAAGACTTGAAGTCCTTGTGACCAAAAGAGAAGTTGACCTTGAAAAATTCAAGAATGAATGTGAAAAAGGCGATAATACTTTCACTAAGTTAAACAAAAGTAAAATGAAAATGGAAGAAGCTTTTTCTATGGGTCAACGTGACAAAATTGGTATAGGTTTTGAAAATAATTTTGTAAAGGAGGGATATGAGGGTTCTACCTCTAAAATTGTGAAAAAACAAGCTTTTAAAGAAAAAGTCATTACGAGTGAGAAGAGACCAAGGAAGAGGCATTACATTTGTCATTCTTGCCTAGCTCCCGGTCACATTAGGCCCTTCATTACAAACTCAAGGCCGATAAAAAATCCGGTAACTTCAAACGGCCTCGGATGTGTGAGAAGATGTATACACATCCTAACACACATCCGATCAATCTGAGACCTCTCGCAACCCAAAAGAAAAGCTGTTAAACAATGGGTAGCCAAACCCATTACTACTGTAATGTTGTCTACTCTTCCCTCAAAAGTCTTGTCTACGGCTCTTGGTATTTTGATAGTGGGTGCTCTAGGCACATATTTGGAAACCAAGCAGTCCTTCTTGACTATGAAATAATAAATGGAGGGAAAGTAAATTTTGGTGGAGGTGCTCAAGGAAAGATTGTTGGGAAAGGAACCCTAGATGTCAAGGGTCTCCCAAAATTGCACAATGTGTACCATGTGGAAGACTTGAAAGCCAACCTAATAAGCATCGATCAAGCTGTGTGATGATGACCTATTTGTGAAGTTTGATAAGCACTTGTGTGAAGTGTTTGATAAGGATAATAAATGTGTATTTCTTGGTCCTAGATCTCGCGATAATTGTTACCAATTTGGTGACAATCTGTCTTGCCTAAGCTCAAAAGCTAATGATGTCAACTCGTGGCACCAAAAATTAGGGCATGCTAGCCGTAGAACTACGGAAGAACTTCAAAGGTTTGAAGCCATTAAAGACCTCCCTAAAGCTGAACTTCAAGAACCACGATGTACGTGGTTCATGTCAAAAGGGAAAACAAACAAAAGCATCACATAAAAAGGTCCAACAATGCTCCACAACTAGATGTTTGGAGATGATTCACACTGATTTAATGGGACCTATTGAAGTAGAAAGCTTTGGCAGGAAAAAGTATGCTTTTGTGTGTGTTGATGATTATTCTAGGTACACTTGGGTAATGTTCTTAAGAGAAAAGTCGAAACAATTGAAGAATTCAAAAATTGGTACAAAAGAGTTAGAAATCTTTATGGTCTTAAGGCTTTGTGAGGATTAGGTCGACCATGGCCCGAATATGAGAATCAAATGTTTACCAATTTTTGCAATTCTAAGGGAATCACTCATGAGTTTTCTGCACCAATCACCCCACAACAAAATGGAATTGCTGAAAGAAAGAATAGAACCTTGCAAGAAATGGCAAGAGTCATGCTAAGTTCAAAGAACTTGTCCAAAAAGTTTTGGGCAGAAGCTTTAAACACTGCTTGCCACATTGGCAATAGGGTGTTCCTAAGGATTGGTAGCACTGTCACCCCATATCAAATTCTCCTTGGAAAGAAACCAACTGTAAAATATTTTCATGTGTTTGGTTGTGTTTGTTATATTCTCAATGATAGAGAATACCTGTCCAAGTTTGACTCGAAGAGTGACAAAGCAATCTTCATTGGTTATTCCACAAACAGTAGAGCTTACAGAGTTTTCAATCTCAAAACTAAGACAATTATGGAATCTGCTAATGTTAAATTTGATGACTCACTTGATCTTAACCTCAAGACTGCTGAGGATGATGTTTCAGGTTGCTTCTTTGGTGGAAGGATGAAGAAACGAGTCTTGAAAAAGCAAAAGAAATTTCAGTCTTTGATAAAAATATTGAACACGATAAGGATGTAACCAAGGATGTGGACACATACGCCTCCACATCTGAACCCACATCTGCACCCACATCCACTCAAACTCCTGTGGCGAGGACGGTTCCTCGGATTACGATCGAGGATGATGCTCGAGGAAGGTAATGTGAATGGGTGTGTGGATAGGTCAAAGGATATCCCTTCAAAAATCCAGAAAAACCACCCCACTTCACAAGTTGTGGGAGATGTGCATGCTCAAGTGAGAACTAGACAAAAGGACAAAGTTGATTATAGAAAGATGGTGGTTTATGGAGTTGCTCCTCGGCATACTCCCGGGTAAGCTTCTGTTGTTTTGTTTCTAAAATTGAGCCTAAGAATGTTCTTGAAGCATTGAAAGATGCTGTTGGATTATGGCTATGCAAGATGAATTAATTCAATTTGAAAAGAATGAGGTATGGACTCTTGTTCCTAGACCCTCACATGGTAATGTAATAGGAACCAAATGGATTTTTAAGAACAAAGCGATGAGCAAGGTGTGATAACTAGAAATAAAGCGAGGTTAGTTGCTCAAGGTTATACTCAAATTGAGGGAATTGACTTTGAGGAGACATTTGCTCTGTTGCAAGAATTGAGTCCATTAGGCTTTTGTTAGCTATTGCTTGTTACCTCAACATTACTCTTCATCAAATGGATGTCAAGAGTGCCTTTTTAAATGGGATATTAAATGAAGAAGCCTATGTTGAACAACCTAAAGGCTTTGTGGACTCCAAATATCCTAATCATGTGTATAAAGCTGAAGAAAGCTCGTATGGGCTAAAGCAAGCCCCTAGAGCTTGGTATGGTAGGTTGATGACCATTTGCTTCAACTAGGATTCAAGAGAGGTGAGGTTGACAAAACCTTGTTTGTGAGAAGAAACAAAAAGGAGATTCTTGTGGCACAAATCTATGTAGATGATATTGTGTTTGGGTCAAACTACGACCCTATGTTAGCTAACTTTGTGGATAGCATGACTTCCACATTTGAGATGAGCATGGTAGGAGAGTTGAACTTTTTCTTAGGCTTACAAATTAAGCAATTCAAAGATGGCATGTTCATTTCTCTGTCTTAGTATGCCAAGAATCTTGTGAAAAAGTTTGAGCTTGAACACTCTTCACATCAAAGAACCCCAATGGGATCTTCCCAAAAGTTAAGCCATGATTCGAGATGGTGAGAGTGTTGATCAAACCCTCTATAGAAGCATGATAGGAAGCTGCTTTACCTCCTTTGCAAGTAGACACGACATTATGTCCGGTGTGTGTCTATGTGCTAGATACCAAGCCAACCCTAAAGTGTCCCATCTTAAAGCCTTGAAAAGAATCATTAGGTATGTGAGTGGAATTTGTGAACCTAGGTCTACATTACTCTAAAGAAACAAACACAAATTTGGTTGGGTACATTTGATTACGATTGGGGTGGAAATAGTGATGATAGAAAAAGTACCCTTGGTGGATGTTTCTACCTAGGTAATAACCTTGTGTCTTGGTATAGTAGGAAACAAAATTGTGTGTCATTGTCCCTTTCTTGAAATTTGAATATGTTGCCCTTGGGAGTTCTTTGCACACAATTACTTTGGATGAATCAAATGCTAAAAGATTATGGATTAAATAGCAAAGTTTTGTTGCTTTTTGTGATAACAAAAGTGCCTTGGACATATCTAAAAATCATTCAACATTCTAGAACAAAGCACATTGATATTAGACATCATTTCATTAGAGATCTTGTAGAGCAAAAAGCGTATTAATGCGGAATTTGTTGGGGCGAAAATCAATTGGGCGATATATTTACAAAGGCATTAGATTTGGAGAGATTTTCCTCCTTGAGGAAGTCTCTTGGCTTGTGTGATATCTAAGGTTGTGAGACCGGATGTGTCTCACGTCCTCTAACACATCTGTAGATTAGTTTAAGCGAAAAAAAAAAAAAAAAAAAAAAAAAAAAAAAAAAAAAAAATCATAAAAAGAAAAAGCCAAAAATATCATGCATTAGCACGAAATTTCTCAAATCATGGTGGTCACTTGTGAGTCTTCATCCTTGACATTATTTTTGATCACTTAATTGTGAGTATTTCTGTCCATGTAATCTTTAGATTACTTGGTATAACCTTCCTAGGTATCTCACGAGTGGGTGCTAAAAGAAAAAAAAAAGATATATATATGTGAGAAACAGCTGCTTCACCCTTAGTATGAAGCCATACCATTGTGATCAAGTGATTTTCATAAGAAAACTTGAAGTCAAACTTGATAAGATCATTGGGAAAAAGGGCTATCTTTGGGATCAAGTAAAGTGAAAGCTACTCACATTGCAAAAATCCACAACAAAAAAATTGGTGGATGCATCCTAGAGGCTGTGCAGATTGGATTACTGCTCATTGACTTTTTGTGATCTAAATATGTCCCAATATGTGACTCACATCCTATGCCACATCCATAAGCTGAGAATATTTCCTTCACTTGTGTGTTTGCATCATGCTAGGCATATTGCATTTTAGGACATATAGGAGCTTTGTAAATATGTTAGTTAATTATTTTTCTCTCTTAATTTACTCTTTGATTATATAAGTTTTTGATCTCCAATATCTTTCATGAAAAGAAAAGGTGTGTATCAATCCTTGTTTGAAAAGGTTGTCAAATTCTTTTGGGATTCTATTTTAAAATAAAGATATGCCGAAGCAATTTGTGTTTTCATAAAAATCTTACAAAATCTTGATTTATTTTAATCCCTTATTTTTCTTGGAAGGTGCTTGTGTGTAGTAACCTCAAAGGTTTTCTAGCCATTGGAGGACTCTTAAGATTTTTTGAGGTGTGATTACCTGTTTGGAAAAGGATTCCTAATTCTATTTGGAAAGGGGGAGCTGTGAGTATTTATTTTACCTCACATCCGTCTCCTCCCTCATAACCCTTGTTAAAACCCTTTGTTATTCCTTCCCGTTTGCACACAAATTCACACACCCTTGCATTAATTTCACGTGCCTTTGTTCAACCAACCTCAAATTTCTCTGTTAAATGGCCGAGCATTCGAATATAAGAGAGGAAGATGTTCTTGACATTGTGCCGATTTCAATAGCAAGAAGAGAGGACTCCATTCTCCTAAATCCCGTAATCTCTAAATTTCTTGCTGATTTCTCTTCTCCATCACCCTCGTCTGAACCAACAATGGAAGCCTCTTCTCCCAAATCCCCTTCATTGGAAGCTGTGAATGTTTCAACTGAGGTAAACCCTAAGGCTCCATCCTCTCCGGTGATCCCACCATCGGATGTCGCCATTGCTATTGATCCTTCTTCAACAAAGAAGAGAAAGTTGTCTCAAGCAAAACCCCCAACTTACGTTACATCGCCGGTGCCTCCTCGTACTCTTCGACGATGCGGTAGGACTCGCAAGTTGTCGAGAGGCGACAAAGCCAAGAACCTACTAAAACACGGCGGGAAACCTACAACGGCCATTGTTCTTGAAGATATAGAAGAAGATGATGAGGTAATAGTCCCTCTTATTAGGACTAGGGCTAAATCAAAAATTACTCCTCCCTCTGTTATTGATCTTTGTCCCTGTGATTAATCCCTCGAGGTTGTGCCTCTGTTGTATCGGTTTTGCCTACTATTGCTCCCATGCGATCCTTTGATCTCTATTGAGGCCCATTCCCCATGCGGTACACTGTTGATCCTATTGCTCCTGCTTCTCCCATAATATCTTGATCCCATTATCCCAATCTTGCTTCACCCCCTAGGGATAATGTTTCTAGTCTGTGGTGAGCCCTCTGTTCCCTTGGTCTCTAGTCTGTTGAGGACCTTATTTCATTCGGTGATGATGAACCCCTGGCTAAGATTTTAAAAGATGTAAAGGGAAAGAAAAAGGTGGGTGAGGCTGATTTGGAGCCAATAGAAGAAGAATCGATTCTAGCTCGAGATGATGATGATCGCTTCGGATGAAAACTACAAGCTTGGGAGAGAAGAGCTAGATCAAGAAAAAGAGGACCAAGTGCTAGATTCCTACGATGCCGATGATAATGAGGTTGAACCCATCAAAGTGCCATTCCTGTGAAGGATGTGTCTAAGGATGTGCCCACATCCAGGACGCACATCTACTCGAAAAAAGGCTGAATTGGGTATGTCATCGTCTCTCTCTCTTGTCTCTAAACCCAGACCCTTTTCCAAAAGTTTACGTCCAAAAAGGCTTCGATAGGTTTGAGTTAATTTCCTCTAAAGCCTTTGTTGTTGAGATGAAAAGGGATAGGGACACCTTTGTGAAACTTGGAATGGATAAGTTTTTTGAGGAAAGAGGATTATTCTTGACTGTGGACCATCCCCTTCCCTTCTATCCAAAATTGGTTTATGAGTTCTATGCCAATCTGCCTAAGAATTTTGATAGATCTTACTCTCATTCCACTGGTGTTTATGTTAGAGGAGTATTTGTTCATTTTACACCTTCAGTTATCAATGATTTTCTTGGATTGAGTGATAATCTTGATGATGTAGTTTCTATTGAGGAGGATGAACTGGTTTCTGCTCTCACACATGGAAAGGTCACTTCCTGGCCTGTAAAGCCTAAGGATTTAGGTAGTGGTTCATTATCCTCCCTTTATTGTTTTCTCCACTCCATCCTTGCTGCAAATTTGTGTCCCTCAAATAACAAAACCTCTGTTACTAGAATACAAGCCTTGCTTCTGTATAGATTGGGTCTTAAGAAGCGAATTAATTTTGGGGATTTCATTTTTAGAAAAATTTGTGATTATGGAGAGTCTCCCTCGAAAAAATGGTCTTTACCTTACCCTTCATTGATCTCTCAAATTCTCATAGCCAATGGGGTAAATGCTGAAAGAGGAGAAGAAAGGGTGGAAAATTTTGCCCTGTTTAAGGAATCCAAAACTCTATTAGACCCCAAACAGAGGCATGTTGATCTCCCTGTTGGCACTGTTCCTGAGCTTGATATGGAAGATGTGGACACATCTGGTGTCACATCTGAAGAGATTTTCTTTGCTCGGATGAAAGATTTGGATGCTTTGAAATTGTAGGCTGAAGCTCAAGCCCAAGCCTCTTTAGCTCATGCCAATAATTTGAAAGCTCTTAGAGATAATCTCCTTAGATGGTATGCTAAACTTTCTTGTCAAAAAGGGGGAGATTCTAGTTCAAATGTTGATCTTTCTTGATCTTCTTTGGAAGTGAAGTACGGGATCTTTGCTTTGTGAATCTTGCTAAAGCTAAAGCTCTTCTTGGCTTTAGGTGGAGACAGTTTGATCTTTGATTTAGGGGAGAAAAGTTTTTTTGGTATTTTCTTTGTGATGGTTGCTAAAAACAATTTTTAATTTTACGCTTTAGTGTTTAGTTTTTAAAACAATGGTGCGTAATAACTTTAATTAGGATGTTTACGAATGGTTTTTTGGTTTTGCTTAATGAACTGCTAGTATTACGTTCTAATTACATTTTGCGGTTTTTATGTGTGGATGTGTATACACATACGGACACACATCCATTCGGGGAGTTATGTTTTTCAATATTGTGGTCATAATATTATGTTTGTTATAAATCTTTGGTTTTGACCAGAAAGTCCAAAAATAGGGGGAGATTGAAAACGTGAGTTTTGTGGGAACATTATTATGTTTCCTTATTTCAAAAGACTTCTATATGGTAAGAAGATTTTGGGACTTTCATGGAGATTTATAAGTATCTTAATTTTATTAAGAGATTGTAATTATGTAAATATCTTTTATTTATGTACATAGTTTTATATTAGGACTAACCTACTAATATTTGATTTCCTTGTGAGTGTGTTATATGTTTTCATATAGAAAGGAATCTCACAAAGGAAGAAGTCGATTGCATGAAGATCTTCTCCAAGGTGCTCTATAAATACAAGGCTTTCAGCACAAAGAGAAGTTACACAATTTACGAGAGAAAATCACATTCTTCATAGTCATTCGACATTGTTGTTTTAGGTTGTGAGCTTACATCCGTAACTCACATCTAGGTTTTCATAAAGTTCTCTTGTTTTACTTCTGATTGAATAAGTCCTACTTGGGAAAGGGGAGTTGTTCATATCATAGAAGGTGATTAGAACTTGTTTAGTATTTTCATATTTTAGTTTTTCACTTATTTGTTTTTGTAAGAAACATAAGTTTTTATAGTGAAAAGGTTTTTGGGCGTAAGCCTAGTTTGCTGATCACACAGATCAGTAAGCGTATATAACTCTTGAGTTATTGCATTTTATTTACATTTAATTGTTTTATTCCGCTGCATTATCTGTAGATGTGTGGACAGTTGTGAGACACATCTGTACTCACATCCTTTGCCTATTGCGTGATCCAAGTTTCCTAGCTACACGAAACTTTCAGCTACACAGCAAAGTGTAAATTTTCAAAGGTAAATGTAAAGTAGTTTGTGTTTGCAAGGGTTATGAAGTGATTTTGAGAGACATTAATCGAGGATTTTTGTATTTCCTCCAATGTAAAACGCTTTTTGGGTTAGTTTTGGTTGCAACATCTGTATGTAAAGATTTATTAGTTCAAAAATTAGCAAATCGATAAACTAAAAAAGTATTTCCATATGTTTTTCGGCACAACGTCGTTAATTTATTAGTAAGAAAATGTTTTTGTGTATCAAACATCGTGAACATTTGCGGAAAAAAAATTGTCCTACATTTGCAAAATTTTCTAGATCAGCCAGTGCATACAAGCATGTTCTCTCTAGCTTTGCTGTTTGTATGCATGTTCTCTCTAGCTTTGCTGTTGTCTTGTTGGTGATTTATTTGATGAGATTTGGAGTATGATAATAAAGTGGTTGTTATTGGTTTTTTTCCCGGGAGAAAACTATGGCTACCCTTGTCAATTGCGTATTTGTTTTTCTTGAATCTTGATTTTTGGATCTTTTTATTGACTAAAGTTGATCTTGCTTTTTTGGGCATTTAATTTTTCTTTTCAATTGAAATACCTGTGAATTTTATTGATCGCTACAGCTTAGTTCTTGAACCAGTCTCTTTGATACACCTGACCAAGTCAATTTAGACCTATAATTCTTCACCTACAAACTTTTAGACTATGATGTTTTAGGCAGCTCAATTCTTACTACAAGAAGGCATTAATATATTTGGAAAAGTCCAATTTGCATTCAGATTGAAAACATACAACTACACGTAGCTTATAGCATGCCCAGATGAATAGCTTGTTAATATTATACCCCTCCCTCTGTCCCACAATAATTGTTGCATTTTTTTATGTTATTACGAAAGAAATTTAAACTTTTAAATTTTCATTAGTATAATTGAATTAACCTAAAATTATTGGTCAAATTTGTTTTGTACTAATATCAGAAAAAGTATAATATTTATTCTGCGACCGGGACTGTGGGAGTATTGGTTAAGGTTAATGGAAGTTGTATAACCTTGTACTCTGCTTATCTGGTTGACCGACTAACTTGAGATTGCAAAGCTAATTAACAAGTACCTGACAAGAAAAGGTTGTTGTTGCTCGCCTTTGTGCTTGTGTATTGCTAACAACATTAAGCATATGTAGGAATGACGAAAAGACCCGAATATGTGCAAGATGTGTATTGAATTATGAGAGAGAATTTTCAGAGAAAGGTTAAGTCTCAAAAAAGAGTCATGGAACAGATGGAGGGTTGCTTTTAGGGAGAAAAAAGATGTTGAATTAATTAAAAATTAACTAAAGAATCAATGAGAGTATTATTTTGATTTTGTTTCGTTATATTACAATTCTGTTTAGCTCATATTCTAATATATGCAAGATGTGTATTGAATTATGTTTTGTTTCGTTATATTACAATTCTTTTATGCAATTTTCATTTTTTAGCTCATATTCTAATATATGTATTATTTTGATTTACAGTATGATTATTGAAAAGCAAAAGAAAGCAATAAAGATTATTGATTTGATATTTACTGCTAAAATAATACTTAAAAAGTGAATTAGACGAAAGACAGAAACTAATTCAATGCTCACTGGTCTGTATATCTACAAGAAACTCTTAATTGTATTGATGCACATTGCCAGAAAACAATGAGAATGAGCAAAAAAACATTTTTAGAATAATGTGATTATTTTCGAAATAAAGGTTGATTGAAAAATAGTCGTTACATATATTTGGAAGAAAAGATGGCAATGTTTCTCATAACTATAAGTTACAACCTTCGAAATCGTATTTTAAATCGTATTGTGAAACGAAGATTTAATCATTCGATACACACAATACATACATAATTCCATAAAGTCTTAGCAGCTGTAATTTTCGAAATAGATGATCGTTCCAAACACACATGGTACAGACTTGTCTCAAAGTGCATTTAATTGACGTCAAAGATATTTTTTTCTGTAATTGTTAAATGCTAGATTTATAATTTCATTTTTGGTATTTTATATTGGAATATTAGGGTGGATGGTAAAGTCACCAATAGTCTAAAATCCAAAAGCCACGGCAGTTCAACTTCCAGGAACTGCTCGGCCGAGCAAGGCTAAGCCTCGGTCGAGCATCACTGTCCAGGAGCATGCCTTTCTGTCTAACCTCTGCTCGGGCGAGTCACTAAAGTGCTCGGCCAAGCAACCAGCCTGTGCACGGGCATGTCATTAAAAGTGATCGGTCATGCAGGTCCTTGCTCGGGCGAGTCACCAAAAGGTGCTCGGCGGAGCAGTTGATGTTCGAACAGGTGCTGGCTTGGAGGGTTTGTGACTTTTGTGAATAGTCACAACTGACTCAACATATTCTATATATAGACCCTTTTTCCTTCATTCAGTCATCAAGTTGTTATCAAGTTAAACACAAGTAATCCAAGTTACAATCATTGTTCACAATTCAATTCTCTCTCTCATTCAAAAGTGTTTTGTTTCGTTCAAGTATCATTTCGTTATTCAAGTTAGAAGACTAAGAGCAAGTCTGATTTCGGTTTGCCCATCAAGGTTAGTTAAAGTGCACACTAACTCTTGGTAAAAAACATTGTATCTTGGGAGACATTCGCCATTGATCCGTTTGCACAATTACGGAGGCGAAATATTGTCTTAAGGAGATTTGCTTCGGCATACCTCGCTTTATTCTCTTTCTTTTGATTTTCCGTATTGAAGATATCTAAAACATAAACAACAATCTTAAGGCAATATTTCTCAGGTATTTGTTTTAATTATATCTTCTCTACTTCATCTCTTTCTTATTTGATTTTCTGTTTTCATAACAGAAAATGGCTAATGTAAATGAATTCGTTAGTAGTGAGACTATTGCAACAAATGCAATATCGAGTACTTCAAGTGCTAATCAATTTATGATGCCACCGGCCTCGTAGTACGAGAAATCAAAAAAGTTCAATGGGGTTGATTTCAAACGTTGGCAACAGAAAATGTTTTTCTATCTCAAAACGCTTGGACTAGTGAAATTCTTACGTGAAGAATGTCCCGTAGCGGTGGAAGGTATTGTAGACAAGGCAACACAATTGGCTATTGATGCATGGAACCATGTTGATTATCTATGCCAAAACTACAAATTGAATGGACTAGACAACACATTGTATAATGTGTATTACTCCATTCAAACTGCAAATGGACTTTGGGACTCTCTCGACAAGAAATATAAAACCAAAGATGCTGGAACAAAGAAGTTCTTTGTTACAAAGTTTTTGGATTTTAAAATAATTGATTCTAAAACTGTAATGAATCAGGTCAAAGAGATGCAAGTTCTATTGCATAACATTGAAGCCGAAGGCATGCAATTGAGTGAATCTTTCCAAATTGCATGTATGATTGAGAAATTGCCTCCTTCATGGAGAGATTTCAAAAACTATCTCAAGCACAAGCGCAAGGAGATGTCAATGGAAGACTTGCTTGTTCGTCTTCGTATTGAAGAAGACAATCGTAGTGCAGAAAAGAGAGCCAATGCACGAAATATGGAAGCAAAGGCTAACATGGTGGAAGAATCCCGATCTAAGAACAACAAAAGGAAGCATGATGACTCTTCTAAGAAGAAGACAACTAATGATGGGAAAAAACGCTTCAAGTTCAAAGGGGACTGCTTCAATTGTGGAAAAAGCGGTGACCGGACAAAGGATTGTCGAAGCAAGAAGAAGAAGCCTCCCCAAGCAAACATGATAGAAATATATACTCTCTCTATGGGTGTCTCCGAAGCAAGTATGTCTGCTATTGTATGTGAAGCCAAATTGGTGTCAAACATCAAGGATTGGTGGGTGGACACCGAAGCCACTCGTCACATATGTGCCGACAAAAACTTGTTCGCAGAATATAAGAAGATGGAACGTGAAGATTTTCTCTATATGGGAAATTCCGCAACTTCCAAGATTGAGGGCATTGGGAAGGTGATCTTGAAGTTCACATCGGGAAAGGAGCTTACTCCCAACGATGTGATGCATGTACCCGACATAAGAAATAATTTAATTTTTGGTTCATTGCTTAGTAAGAAAGGTTTCAAAATTGTGTTTGAATCTGATAAGTTTGTACTTACTAAGGGGGGAATGTATGTTGGGAAAGGATGCTTGCTAGATGGCCTATTTAAGGCAAACGCTGTTGTAGTTGACAAGAAGTCCACCTATTTGTACCCACAAGCTATTAATAAGATTGACAATTCTATTTACTTGTGTGAGTCTTCTAATTTATGGCATGGTCGTTTAGGACATGTGAATCGTGCTTCTTTGAGAAAGCTTGTTGATTTAGGACTTATTCCAAAACTTAATTCAATGAAAGATCACAAATGCGAAATTTGTGTTGAAGCAAAGTTTGCTAAGAAACCTTTTAAACCAATTGAAAGAACTAGCCAACTGTTGGGTTTAATCCATAGCAATTTATGTGACTTAAAGTTTGTCCCAACTCGAGGCGGTAAGAAATACTTTGTTACTTTCATTGACGATCAAAGTAGATATTGTTATGCCTATTTGTTAAGTAGTAAAGATGAAGCAATGTATGTTTTCATCAATTACAAAAATGAAGTTGAAAATCAACTTGAAAAGTCAATTAAAGTATTAAGGTCTGATAGGGGTGGTGAGTATGAATCAACGGAATCGAATGACCTATGTTCCAAATTCGAAATCATTCATCAAACAATTGTACCCTATACTCCGCAACAAAATGGTATTGCTGAGAGGAAAAATAGAACTTTAAAAGACATGGTTAATTGCATGCTTGTAAGTTCAGGTTTACCACAAAACTTGTGGAGGAAGCAGTGTTATCTGCTAACTTTGTGTTGAATAGGATTCCACACAAGAAAACTGGTTCTATACCATATGAATTGTGGAAAGGAAGAAAGCCTTCCTATAAATTCCTCAAAGTATGGGGGTGCCTCGCAAAGGTTGCCGTTTCACCTCCTAAACGGTCAAAGTTAGGACCTAAGACCGTTGACTGTGTATTTATTGGATATGCAATGAATAGCAGTACGTACAGATTCTTAGTACATAAATCTGAAATAAATGACATTCATGTCAATACAATAATTGAATCTCGTGACGCTGAATTTTTCGAGGACGTGTTCCCTATGAAAAAGGATATTTGTGAAAATACTCATAAGAGACTACGTGAAAGCACTTCTAAAAATAATGAAGATGTTGAACCAAGAAGAAGCAAGAGAGCTAAAATTGTTAAAACTTTTGGTCCAGATTTTATTTCTAATTTTATGATTGAAGATGAGCCTCAATCATTTAAGGAAGCCATGAACAACTCAGAATCCACATTCTGGAAAGAAGCTATAAATAGTGAGATTGAATCCATTCTAAGTAACAACACTTGGCAAGTGGTTGATCTTCCAAAAGGTTCTCAACCAATAGGATACAAATGGATTTTCAAAAGGAAATTAAGATCGGATGGTTCCGTGGATAAATATAAGGCTCGTCTTGTTGCAAAAGGATATCGTCAAATGAAAGGATTTGACTTCTTTGACACATACTCTCCTGTTACAAGAATTACTTCAATTCGAATCTTAATAGCCATTGCAGCATTGTATAATCTGCAAATACATCAAATGGATGTAAAAACTGCACTTTTAAATGCTGATTTGAATGAAGAAATTTACATGGAACAGTCCGAAGGCTTCAAAGTAAAAGGACAAGAGCACTAGGTATGTAAACTTGTTAAGTCTTTGTATGGTTTGAAGCAAGCTCCTAAACAATGGCATGAGAAATTTGACAATGTCATGATTAGGAATGGTTTTATCACAAATGAATGTGATAAATGTGTATACTCAAAGAAATTTGGTAACACATATGTATTTGTTTGTTTATATGTAGATGACATGCTCATTTTTTGTCATGGCATTGAGGTTATAAATAAAACAAAGAAAATGTTTACCAATAACTTTTATATGAAAGATATGGGTGAAGCAGATGTAATATTGGGAATGAAAGTTTCTAGAACCTCCAATGGAATTAGTTTATCTCAAACACATTATGTTGATAAAATGATTGAGAGATTTATTTCTCATGGAATTAAAGAGACTAATAATCCATTTCTGCCCCATATAGTTCTTCACAAGAATACTGGGAATGCAAAACAACAATTAGAGTATTCTCAAATCATTGGAAGCCTAATGTATTTGATGCAGTGCACAAGGCCGGATATAGCTTATGATGTAGGTAAGATAAGTCGTTTTACCAGCAATCCTAATAATGAGCATTGGAATGCATTATTAAGAGTTTAGGATATATAAAACGAACTAGAGAGTATTCATTGCACTATAGCAATTATCCTCCAGTAATTGAAGGATATAGTGATGTAAATTGGATATCTGATACAGATGAATCCAAGTCTACTAGTGGCTATGTATTTACTCTCGGTGGAGGTGCCATATCATGGAAATCTTCTAAGAAAACATGTATAGCTCGATCAACAATGGAATCTGAGTTTATTGCTTTAGATAAAGCTGGTGAAGAAGCCGAATGGCTTAGACATTTTTTAAAAGATATTCCTCTATGTCCAAAACCCGTGCCTGCTATATGTATACATTGTGATAATCAAGCAGCTATAGCAAGGGTGGAGAATATTATATATAACGGCAAATCTCGACACATACGTCGTCAACATAACACTGTTAGACAATTACTCTCCAACGAAACGATTTCGATTGATTTCGTGCGATCAAAGGATAACCTAGCGGATCCATTTACTAAAGGTTTATCCAAAGAGAGAATAAACTGTGCATCGAAGGAAATGGGGCTAAATCCTAAAAAAATCTAAATCAACTTGATGGAAACCTAACCTGGCGACTGGAGACCCCACGGACTAGGTTCAATAGGAAAAAAAAGTCATGATTGATTTGAGAGAAGCACTTGGAAGTTTATCTTCATCCCATTTCTATAATGCAAAAGTGATGCCTACAAAATGGTAGAGGTTAAGCTATTGCTTTTAATGATGACTATATCTTGTAAACTAGTACAAGTGGGGTAATTTAGGATACTCTTTATAGCACATCACCTATGTTAGTGTGAACATGGCCGGTTCGTTGAGAATTTTACTTAGGCAAATTCTCTAAAGCACTCGCAGAACCAAGAATGTTAAGGGCCGAAATAATGAACATAATAGAGAACCAAAATATGATATGAGAGTTAAATATGTTTGGTCTATTGTTTAAGCTTACAATAAAGTCTGACAGTTCAATACATTACGTACACTGATCAGCCAAGTAAGCTCGATAGATTCTTACTAAAGAAGGTTCAAGGCGAAAGCCACCTATCTTGATGCATTTATTTCTCAGTTATGCTCTTCTTCTTCTTTCTTTTTCGTGTCGACTTCTTCCATTCATGTGGGGGATTGTTGGAATATTAGGGTGAATGGTAAAGTCATCAAGAGTCTAAAATCCAAAAGCCACGGCAGTTCAACTTCCAGGAACTGCTCGGCCGAGCAAGGCTTAGCCTCGGCCGAGCATCACTATCCAGGAACTTGCCTTTCTGTCTAACCTCTGCTCGGGCGAGTCACTAAAGTGCTCGGCCGAGCAACCAACATGTGCATGGGCATGTCACTAAAAGTGATCGGCCGTGCAGGTCCTTGCTCGGGCGAGTCAACAAAGGTGCTCGGCCGAGCAGTTGCTGTTTTGGTCAGTTGATGTCCGAATAGGTGCTGGCTTGGAGGGTTTGTGACTTTTATGAATAGTCACAACGGACTCAACCTACTCTATATATAGACCATTCTTCCTTCATTCAGTCATCAAGTTGTTATCAAATTAAACACAAGTAATCCAAGTTACAATCATTGTTCACAATCCAATTCTCTCTCTCATTCAAAAGTGTTTTGTTTCGTTCAAGTATCATTTCGTTCTTCAAGTTAGAAGACTAAGAGCAAGTCTGATTTCGGTTCGCACGTCAAGGTTAGTTAAAGTGCACACTAACTCTTGGTAAAAAGCGTTGTATCTTGGGAGACATTCGCCATTGATCCGTTTGCACAATTTCGGAGGCGAATTATTGTCATAAGGAGATTTGCTTCGGCATACCTCGCTTTATTCTCCTTCTTTTGATTTTTCGTATTGAAGAGATCTAAAACATAAACAACATTTTATTTGTACAATCACTTAATAAATCTGCTATTGCATTTAGGATGTTGTGGGTGCACTTGATGGATCTCTAATCAGTGTTGTTGTACCATCAGATTAACAAGTGCCATATACAGAGGACGAGGGAAGGGAGAATGCTATCGAAATGTACTGCTATTTGTGATTTTGATATGAATTTCTCTTATATTTTAGTTGGTTGGGTAGGAGTACCACATGATTCAATGGTGATTTCAGATACTATCAACGATCCCGCTAATAATTTTCCACTTCCTTTACAAGGTAAGATAAATTTGCGATATTAACAAGTTGGTTATGAAATTACATTTTTTACCTAAATTCTTATATGATTTAGCTTTAATTTGGAGATGAATATTACTTGTGTGATGCAACTTATACACATACTCGTTGTTTTATGACTTCGTATCGAAACATACAATATTGGTTATTTGATTTCGACGTGGTGGGTGTGTTAGAAATAGAGAATAGTTGTTCAATCAATCACATGCCAAACTAAGAAATGTAATCGAACGTTCTTTTAGGCTATTAAAAACACGTTTTCCAATATTAAAAAATGGCCCCATATCCTTTTCCAGTTCAGAGAAATATTGTGATTGATGTGCTTGTATACATAATTTCATTCGAAAATCTAGAGTACCAGTTTCATTTTTTGAAGAATTTAATGATGCGAATACTCCAATTAAGAATGACCAACAGAACGATAACAACATATCAAATGCGGGAGGAGTTAGATCCAGAATAGTTGATCAAAATTTCATGCTTAACATGCGAGAACAGATTGCAACACAATTGTTCAACTCTGAAATTTGATTTAGTTATTTTTTGTTATTTTAAAATTTTAATATATTATTTATAAAACTGGAGTCAGATGTATTTCAATTAGTTATATGTTTTGAAATTATTTTTAGATCAAGTTTTGTGCTAGCAAGTCACAAAAAAGATAAACAATGGTTCTATTATAATAATGTTGATAGATATTTGAAGTTAACTTTATTTTATGTTGTGGCATGATCATTGAGATGATTTAATGAGTAAAGTTGGAAATTTGATTAATTTCAGATATATTTGGCTTGTAATTAACAAACACGATAATCAATCTCCGCACTTAATTTTAATTTTAAGATCAACACAAATAAATTTTCAGGTCTTAAAATTTATCAACATAATAGTTTCAGCTATACTTAATCAGGCATAAGTTTTTAAAAGATTAATTTTCAGTTTTACCAAATACTCTCAAAATAAAAGCTCATTCTTACAGCCTCTTATGCGTTGTATGTCAGCCCGAATGCATAGCCCATTCTTACCAAAACCCCATTCAAAAAAAAAAAAAAACACACCCAGAATCACAATTCCTTCATCCGGTCCAGATAATTCTTTAAGGGTCGTTTGGTTCGGTGAAAAATAAAGTGAAGGAATGAAATGGTCCTGGAATTGAATTTCTTAAGGAATTGAAATGGAAAAAAATTGGTTAAACCCTTCCGTTTGGTTGACACGAAATGGAATGAAATTGTCATTCAATTCCTTGGCAAATCATGTTTGGTTTGAAAATACAAATTATAGGAATGGAATGAAAGCATATATATAAAATGTCCAATTTACCTTTTTTTTTTTTAAAAAACAATATTTTTTTTGGGGGGATAGGTAGGGAGTATGCAAAATGAGTAAAAATTTTTTTTTTTTTTTCGTGAGGTGGGGGTAGGGCAGGGCTGGATGGGGGGAGGGGGTAGGTAGGGGAATTTTTTTTTTCGTGGGGGTGGGGGTGGGGGTAGGGCAGGGCCGGATGGGGAGAGGGGGTAGGTAGGGGAATTTTTTTTTTTTTGTGTGGGGTGGGGGGGTAGGGCATGGCTGAATGGGGGGAGGGGTAGGCAGGAAATTTTTTTTTGTGGGGGGTAGAGTAGGGGCTGGGTGGGGGTGGGTAGGGGTGGTTTGTGTTTGGGAGTATTTTGATCAAAAAAAAATTTTTTTTTCATTGCCAAAGGAATTCATCATTTCTTCTAAAATTGGAAGGATTCCAAGGAATGAAAATTCATTTCGTAGGGAATGGAAAAAAATTCATTCCAATGAACCAAACGGGACTGAGGAATGAAGTCAACGGAATTGACCATTCCATTCCGCCCCGAAATGATCAATTACCGCCAACCAAACGCTCCCTAAATTTTTTACTTCATTATATCTTTTTTTTTTAATTTTCAAAATAAATTAATTATTAATTTCTATTTTCCTATTATATGTAGTGTGAATAAACTAATTCAGCGAAGTTTGATGTACCGGCTAAGAAGTACTCCATCCGTCCCATAGAATTTCAAATATGTTTACTACAGATTTTCATTTCCATCTCTTTAATCTAATGATGATGTTGAATTATTATCCCATTACTCTATTTTCCTTTGGTTAGTTCTCATTATTTCCTCTTTCTCTTTGAACGGTATAAATCGAAGATACGAACTTGGACTAGTCCGAATAAGGTTCAAATGGATTGGACTCTAAACATAATCCCAAGTATGATGTACGAGGAGGGGAATGGGCTTCTCTACCTTCCTAGGCTCTAGCTTTCTCGTCATTTTCCTAGGTCAACCTAGACTTAGTAGGCGAAATGACTAAGTCTCAAGTACGAGGTAACCTCCATTGACAACGGGAAGACCTCCCTCCAAGTACGAGGTGAGCTCCCTTGATGACGAGGAGACCTCCCTCCAAGTACGAGAAGACCTCCCTCCAAGTACGAGATGAGATCCCTCCAAGTACGAGATGACCTCCCTTGATGACGAGGACGAGGTACGAGGACGAGGTGCAATCCTCGGTTATGATATCATCACGACGGGCTCTCCATATTACTTATTTTTTCCCCGGCTCATCATGGATCGTGAGGTCACGAATGACGAGGAGAGAGAAGTTCGCACCTCGTCATATCTTCATATGACGAGGAGACAAAATCATTCACCTCGTCATATCTTCATGTCGACAGATCTTCATATGACGAGGAGACAAAATCATGCACCTCGCCTTACCTGTATATGACGAGATAAGGATTTTACTCTCCTCGGCTTTCCATCAAGCAGACTTTACAATCCTAGTTAAGCAAGGATTAAGCAGTTAGAATTCGATCAGGATTGTACCCATCTACATCAATTCAAATCAAATAAGGACTCTCTAATAGATATAATCCTCGTAGGATTATACCTTATCTCTTTACAGTCCCAATTCAACATGGATTCTGTCAATCCATCATTATAAATACAAGCCATAATTTTCATATTCTGGGACGTTACTTTTGATATTTCGATATCTGTCAATTTAGTTTCTCTCATTACAAATCGTGAACTTACTCTCACACCGGAGGGCCTTCGCCGGTGAAGCCCCGACTTAGTTTACGTGTTTTGTCTTATTTTCAGACCGGAGCAAAAGATCGCTTGGATTTGGGCTGATTTGACGATTTTGGCATCATCAATTGGTTCCATTGCCGGGAATCGTTTCAAATGCCCTTTGTTTGGCCTGGAAAATTACTCGTTGGATCTTGTTTTTCCGCTGGATAGTTCTAAAATTCGATCGAAAATCATTGTTATGTGTTGCTCTGTTTCGCGTTAAGCATGAATCTGCAAGTTTTCGCATGAAACCAACGTTTTTGGCCGGAAATTCTGCTGTTATTAAATTGCAATTGCAATTGCAATCTTGTGTTGACGTTCGAAATCTGTTCGAAACTTTGGCCGGAAAAATTGTTAATTTTTGCCGGAAAACTGTTTGCTGAGAATTCTGGGCTGTTCTTGCTGTTTGGTTTGATTGAAATTTAGTTTACATCACAATCGTTGAATTGCAATGGAAGACGGTCAGTTTGCTAGTATCACCAACGACGAGCAGACCCAAGTGAATGGGATTCCCATAAACGCCGAAGTGCCTCCTCCACCTCAGCCTGAAGGACCACCTCCCCTCGCCATGACTCTCCGTTCCATGGGGCAGCCAGCTTCCGAGGGGACAGGTGCAATCATCCCTCGTATTACTCGTCCTCGAGGAAAACGAGTAGGGAAGAAGACGACGAGGAACGCCGACGTCGGCCGAACTGAAAGCACTCAGCCCGTCGACCGACGTACCTTGTTGCATAGACAAATGGAGACATTGCAGCGTATGTACGAGACTCAGGCTGCTTTATTGCAATTGGATCCAGAAAACTCAATAGCCGAGTTCATTAGGCCTTCGAGGTCGGGCAACTCTCGTGGAAGGGAAACTCAGGGTGAGGGACGAGATAGCCAGAGGAGTCCTCCTCGTGGCCGAGATCCTCCTCCCTGTGAGCCTGCTGTACCACCTAAGCAGAACCTCCGAGATGCCTCTCGTCCTCGGCCTAACAATCATGAGAACGAGAAGACCGTGGTAGACCTCAGAAGCCACATAAATTCGAAGGAGCAGGAGGTAAATTCCGTCGACTTGAGAGCAAGGCTCAGTCTGGCACGGTGTTTATCCCCTCCTCGTTTTAACCTATCACCTCGTCACAGTCATCCCCCTCGGCATAACTCCCCTCGTCCCAGAAATCACGCAAGGCCGAGGAGTCCTCAACCATATAGGATGTTCCTCGGCCACCAAGAGTTGGAGCCGAGGAAGGATAAGACACCTTCCAGACAAGTAAACAATCACCGAGGTGATGAAGTACAACACAGTAGGGTGAATGGTCACCCAACAGAAAGGTCTCATCGCAGTTCCCACCAGAGTTCCCACAGAAGCACTCATTCCAGCACTGAGAAGGGGATTGAGGCTAAAGAATGGCAACTCTTGAAAAAGAGAATCGATGACATGGAAATGGGGAAGAAGGACGAAGAAGATGATGACAACTGGTCCACTCGTCCCTTCTCTCAGAGAATAACAGATGTACCACCTAACCCTCTCTTTAAGGTCCCGAATTTTGAAAAATATGCCGAAACCACTGACGCACGGGACCACGTGCAAAGTTTTGAGTCTACTATGGCCCTCCTCACTAAGGCCGATGACATGCTCTGCAAAGCTTTCGCGAGCACCTTCTCCGGAACAGCCCTGACCTGGTTTCGTGAGCTTAAAAAAGGTTGCATCGATAGTTGGAGAGGCATGAGGAGGATGTTCCTAGACCACTTTGCCACGGCAGGGAGGAGGAAAAAGAGATTGACTGACCTTGCTAACATCGAGCAAGGGAAGAATGAAACTACTCTGAACTATTACAACAGGTTCAGAGCTATGGCAGACCAAGTAGAAGAAAGCCTGACTGACAGGGAGGTGATCGTCTGCTTCAACTCCGGACTTAGATCCGGACAATTGATATATGAACACTCCGCCAGAGAGCCCAAGTCTAAGTCAGACTTATTCAATGTGGCATATGCCATCGCCATGGCGGAAGAGAAAAGCAAGAAAAAGTCTGACAAGACAGAGACTGAAGAGAACGCAAACCACACGTCCTCCAACGGAAACAGTTACAAGGGAAAAAACAGGACACGGGGAACTGAAAATACTGAGATCTTCACTCCCCTCACCAAGCCAATCACTGAAATTATGCAATTGGTGAATCTTCCGAACCCCCGTCCACTCAGAGACCAACCAAAGTACCCACGTGACCCATCCAAGCACTGTGATTTCCACAAAGACCATGGTCACAACACTGAGAACTGTTTCGCCCTCAAGAAGATGAGCCAGAAATGGGTTGATGAAGGCAAGCTTGATCGTTACGTCTTAAAGAAGGATGGCAAGCGGAAAAGGCAAGAAGCCAGCGAAGATAAAGATACTGATGAAGAAGAAGACAGGCCTCCTAGGGCCAAACTCCATTAGAATCTCCTAAACACAAGTTCTGTATGTCCTAGATATAGCCCCTCATCTCGTCAAACGGCTAGAACTCGGGGGCCAGCTATGACTTGAGACAAGGAGTGCTATAGGACGTAGACAAACCAGTTGGAAGTGAGATACTAGATGGTTGCGGAGAAAATGAAATTCAAATTCAAATCATAGTAAGAGATGAGTACTTTTCTAGTATTAGTTTTTTAGTTTATCGTTGTTAGTTTTTACTTTTCTAACAAGGTAGGGCTGCAATCTGATGTAATATTTTCAATTTATGAAAGTTACTTCTTCAACGTGCAAGTCAACTACCAAGCGAGTTTTCTCCTCGTCAAGGATGGGAGAGGCCAAAACCATTTAAGACCTATGTAAGAGTCATCTTCCTCGTCATAGAGAGATGAAAAAGAAGAAAGCCCAACGCCTCTAACGGCTAACGCGGCAAAACCATCTACGACCTATGTACGAGTCATCTTTCCTCGTCATAGAGAGATGAAAAAGAAGAGAGCCCAACGCCTCTAACGGCTAACGCGGCAAAACCATCTACGACCTATGTACGAGTCATCTTTCCTCGTCATAGAGAGATGAAAAAGAAGAGAGCCCAACGCCTCTAACGGCTAACGCGGCAAAACCATCTACGACCTATGTACGAGTCATCTTTCCTCGTCATAGAGAGATGAAAAAGAAGAGAGCCCAACGCCTCTAACGGCTAACGCGGAAAAACCATCTACGACCTATGTACGAGTCATCTTTCCTCGTCATAGAGATATAAAAAAGAAGAGAGCCAAACACCTCTAACGGCTAACGCGGCAAAACCATCTACGACCTATGTACGAGTCATCTTTCCTCGTCATAGAGAGATGAAAAAGAAGAGAGCCCAACACCTCTAACGGCTAACGCGGAAAAACCATCTACGATCTATGTGCGAGTCATCTTTCCTCGTCAAAGAGAGATGAAAAAGAAGAGAGCCCAACGTCACGACGAGGAAACCCCTCGGCCTAACGACTAACGCGTCAAGACCGTCTACGACTTATAAACGATTCATCTTTCCTCGTCATAGAAAGACGAAAAGGCAGAAAGCCCAACGTCTGGACGAGGAGACCCCTCAGCTCTAAATGACTAAAGCGACACATTGGTCAAGACCAAGGAATCCTCCTCGGCCTAATGACTTGAAACAGGCAAATTTGCCAAACATCTAGAATCGAGCTAGCCTCCTCGTTCTACAATATCAAAGGTACGAGATGATCTTCCTCGGCTTCCCCAAGTTTTTAATGGCATTCAAGCAAAGGCAGATCAAGTAAGCAAAACAGTTTATACTAAAGCAATAAATAAAGACATGAAATTGAGAAAAGGCATTTCATTGATAACAAATTGGACTACATTGGCACTACTACATGAAGAGTTAAAATCTAATCAAGATCTAAAAAGGTCCTCCTGGTCGGCTGGAGGATCCGTGAAGATGACTTGTTGGGTTTGAGCTTGATCTCCATCATTGGGGTGCTCCCCAGCATTAGTCTCCTCGGCCTGCCCCACGGCATCCGCCTCATCGTCTTCCTCCGTGCCAACGGGCAGCAACCGCCCTCTTCCACGAAATGATCCACAAAGAGATTGAAGTATACGTCGGTGATATGATCATCCACTCAAAGGGATCAGATGGACAACACCTCACTGACCTAAGAAAGTTCTTCAATCGACTCCGGAAACACTCAATGAGGTTAAACCCTGCCAAATGCACATTCGGAGTCATCCGAGGCAAAGTCTTGGGATACATGGTCACCAAGCGAGGCATCGAAGTTGATCTCCAAAAGATCAAGGCCATCATCGAAATGAGACCACCGCAAACCCAAACAGAGGTAAAAAGCTTCATGGGCCGCCTGGAGTACATCAGCCGCTTCGTCAATCAGTTGACCTCCATATGCGACCCAATCTTCAGACTAATAAAGAAAAATGCAGACATCGAATGGAACCCGGAATGCCAAGATGCCTTTGAAAAGATAAAGGCGTACCTTGTGAGTCCTCCGATCCTCTGTCCTCCCCTCGAGGAGAAGCCACTTTTGCTATACCTAACTGTGACCGACACCGCAGTTGGAGCCATGCTCTGTCAAGAAAAGAAAGAGTCACGAGTTGAGAACGCCATCTACTTCGTCAGTCGAAAGTTTCAAGGCAGCGAACTCAACTACTCAGCCCTCGAGAAAACCTGCGCAGCTCTAGTATGGGTTGTTGGAAAACTATGACACTACATGCAGTCGCACACATTACATTTGGTCTCCAAAATAGACCCATTCAAATACCTCTTCGAAAAACCATCTCTGTCAATGAGGCTCGCCAAATGGTCTTTCTTCCTAGCGGAGTTTGACATCAATTACGTGAACCAGAAGTCAATTAAGGGACGGGTAATGGCCGAGCAACTGGGCGACTTCCCAACCGACGAGGTCCAAGGTCCTGAGACAGAGTTTCCAGACGAAGGAATCTTCACACTTGAAGGCGAAAACCGATGGCAACTGTTCTTCGACGGAGCAGCCAACAAAAGAGGAAACAACATTGGTATGCTCTTGGTTGACCCAAAGGACGAGCACACCCCAATCACCATAAAGCTGAATTTCGTGGTAACCAACAATGCCGCCGAATACGAAGCTTGCGCCGCCGGACTAGAGGCCGCACTCGAAAGGAACGTCCAAAAACTCGAGGTCTACGGGGACCCATCCCTGATCATCAATCAAGTTTCCAACAAGTGGAAAAAAATAGTCCCAGGCTTGCAAAAATACCACGCTTGCATGAAAGACCTCATCACGCAATTCGAAGAGGTCACCTTCCACTACTTGTCGAGAGACCGAAATCGGTTTGCAGATGCCCTATCCACCTTGGATTCACTTGTGGAAATCCCCGAAGGGAAGGCAATCAAGCCATTCAAAGTGGGAAGAAAGGAAACTCTTGCCTACTGCTGCGAGATCGAACCAGAACCCGAGCCCATTAATGAGCCATGGTACAATCAGATCTTCCAATACCTCAAGAACAGGGAAACCGTCTTCATGAGCGAGGAAGGCCAACGCAAAGAAGGAGTCAAAGCCAAGACCATCATGGCCCTAAAATGCCTCGCCTCTCACTTTGTCATTCTTGGAGACATGCTATACAAAAAGCGCTACCAGGGACCACTCCTACGCTGCATCAGCCAGGAAGAAGCAAACGAGCTCATGAACGAAGTCTACAATGAGGCTTGTGGCCCCCACATGAACGCCAGAGCCTTGATGCAGATCATTCTTCGAATGGGCTACTACTGGATCTCCATGGAGGCAGACTGCATCCACTTTGTCCGAAGCTGCGACAAGTGCCAACGGTTCTCCAACCTCAATCATCTACCTCCTCACGATCTCTACTGCATGACTACTCCCTGGCCCTTCGCCACTTGGGGAATTGACGTTATCGGGAAGATCACTCCGTTCGGCAGCAACGGCCACGAATTCGTCTTGGTAGCCATCAACTACTTCACAAAATGGGTCAAAGCCAAGTCCTACAAAGTGCTCACTTCCAAGAAAGTCGCACATTTCCTCAAGGAAAAATCATATGCCGATACGGCATCCCGAACGAGGTCATATCAGACAACGGGTCCCACTTCGAAGGAGAATGCGACAGACTGCTGGCCGAATTCAAGATCACACGCCACAAGTCTTCTCCCTACAGGCCACAAACAAACGGCGCAGTAGAAGCAGCAAACAAGACCCTCGAAAGGATCATCCGAAAAATGACCACCCGAGGACGAGATTGGCCCGAGAAGCTGCACCTTGCACTTTGGGGCTACCGAACATCAGTCAAAACAGCCACGGGAGAAACTCTATTCGCCCTGACATACGGGATGGAAGCAGTACTGCCCGTTGAATTGGAAATTCCCTCACTCCGAGTGCTGCTGGAAAAAGAGATCAACGAAGTCGAATGGCTCCAGAGCCGACACGACAAACTAGCTCTGCTAGACGAAAGATGACTAAAGGCCATGGAGCACATCCGAGCCTACCAAAGCAGAATGGCTAGAGCTTTCGACAAGAAAGTCAAGTCCCGAGACATCAGGGAAGGCGACCTAGTACTCAAGGAAAAGCCTCCCACACGAACCAACCCACTGGGAAAGTGGGAACCAACATGGATCGGCCCTTTTGTGGTTCAAAAGATCTTCTCCGGAGGTGCCATGAAGCTGACAGACCTAGATGGCAATCCCTTCATGAATTCAGTCAACGGAAGCAAACTTCGCAGATACTTCGCCTAAAGAAGATCAACTTTGCATCTCTTGGCACTCCTTGTAGTGTCGAACTACGCAGACCTGAGCCCTCCAGTCCGGGGGGAACGTAGGCAACCTTAATTGCTCTAGTCTAAAAACACACAAAAAAACAAAAAAAGTTTGAATGTCAACCAAGACCTCCATCAAACTATACACTTCCCAAAACATGCCCCCACCATCACCTTGACCAAGTCAAACGACGGCGGCAACATCAAAGGATATCAAAAAGTCACTCAGCATCAAGAGACTGACCCATGTCAACTCCAAGCTAGGGGCTTGCCTTCGCCCTCACACGCTTCAAAAAAAAAAGAGCTCATGCAGAAGCTTTCAAAAAAAAAAAAAAGAGCTCAAGCAGAAGCTTTCAAAAAAAAAGGGAAGCTCAAATAGAGGCTACAAAAAATGAGGTCAAGGACCCAGCGTCGACAAACAAGAAGCAAAGGAGTCACTGAAAAGACTGTCAAAAACGACTTGTCAAGAGACCATCCAACCTTCCCATCCAAACACAAAATCCAAACAAAAAGGGATGCCGCCAAGGCCCAGACTGCTTCAGTCCACAAATACAAAAGAAAGGTCAAAAGTTGGACGCCGCCAAGGTTCACAAAAGGAAACAAAAGCAAACAAGATATCTTGCATCTCGACAAAGCTTTAAAAGTAAATCACAAATCTAACGGTTACAACATTTCTTGATGAGTTCAAGCACGGTCTACTCTCAAGTTCACAACATGCTAAAAGAAAGCTTAATGCATTTAACAATTAATGTGTCTGCAATGCAATGAATGGATACTTAGGAGGTCATTCCGCGCCTCTGAGCTTGTCCCCTCGCCATTCTTCCCTTTATTCCCTCGTCCCCGGCGGGTCTTCTTTCTCTCCACGTGAGCCAACTCTGTCTCTCTCATTTCGAGATTAGGGGCCCTCCCCGTAGAGTCAAACAATCCAGCAGCTCGCAGAGCTTCATTCGCCCATGCCTCGGCCTGGATCTTCTCCCTGCGAGTCTGCAAAAGAGGACCTCTCTCCGTTAGTCGGTCAACTCGAGTCTCGTAGTCAAATAAAGCGTCTCCTATCACATTCTTAGGGTTAGACCAGGCTTTGGCACTTCTAAGGCTATAGCTAGGATAGCAACCTTGCCTCAGAATCGCTTCACGCATGCTTCCCAAAATCACTTGTGACTGCCCGACATGCTGCTCATACCAATCCAGGTACTCGGTGGTCAAGACGACACTCTCCCGACGTCGAAGGAGCACCACGGGAGGGAAAGCGGAATACTTCCATACCCTCAGAAAATACAAAATAGCACCTGAAGCTGCCATGCAAAGAGAAGCTACCTCCGCAGTAGCAATGTCATCCCAGCCCAGCAAAGGCTCCTGCCTCATCCCGAACAGCCGAGAAACGAGCGACGGAATATAGAAGGAGGACCAAGACAAACTTGGAACTTTGACGACATAGGAACCTTCCTGAAAGGCCCTCCTAGTCTCAATCCCCTAATGAGGAACCCACCAACGGATCTGGTGTGTACCAAGCTGTGCCATCCATCTCTCCCAGGCGGACTGATCCATATTCAATACAAGAGGCCGCCGAGCAAGCGACCACGGGCTAAACGACGCCAGAGACTCGGGCATAGCTTAAAGTCTCTCTCGCAACCACAAGTTGAGCAAAGCAGGGGTTCCCCCTCTCATGAACCTATCCCGAGTTTCCAGACGATCAATGCCGTGAAGGGTCTCCCCCAACATCAACAGAATAATATCCTCCCCGGCTCGGCAGTGCCCTACCACATCCAGCAAAGCGCCATCACAGACCCCAAGGGAGCTGACCATGAAGAGCATCGCTATCACGCACAAGGAAAATGCATCCCACGATACATCACTCTCGTCATCGCTCATGAACCGCTTCGGCAGCGCAAAAATGTCAATATGACCAGAATCAAAAGTCATACCATGCACTTCTTCCAACGAAGTCCAAAGAAAGCATGCGAGCTTCACGCTCACGGCTGCACCGCCAATCACAGGAAGCGAGATGGCATCCACCTCCGATCCTCCAATCAAAGCTTGAAAATTCTCAAAGGTGGGCGTCACTTCATTGTAGGAGAAGCTATACACGTTCCTCCTAACATCCCAGAACTTCGCGACAGCCCGTAACAATTCCTAATCAGGAACTAACTCCTTAAGGGACCAAACCGAGCAGAGTCAAAATCTCACCTGGAACGCCCGCCTATGGTACCTCATGTGGTGCCTCATCCGAATTTTGAGCCGCTCAAGGAAGTATGCTTGCCGCTCCTTCGAAAGCCTCGGCAAAACTCTCGGAACGGACGAAGAATCCATGGTAAAAATGGAGGTTTCTAGGGAAATGAGGAAGAGAGCTCGAAATGACTGCAAATGGGAAGTGGGGGAAGTCCAGACATCCTGTGGCTCTTATTTCCTCCCCAAAATCAAGGTGAATCCGCATGGACCACTTTGCATGCTGTATGGACCCGTGCGGACCACTTTGCAACATGGCCCCACATTTTCAGCAAACTGCAAAACAGCTACTTCTCTCGGCAGGACCTTGCCCCAAACTGCTCAAAAGTCTGGCCAAACCCATTTTTGGCAACCATACACTAACCACAAATGCATTCCCAGCTCATGTGAGATGCACAAAAAAATAATAAAATAGCAACAATTCCTATGTCAACCCCTGGGAATCACAAAATACGGCATTACATCTCAAATAAAATACTTTGTTGTGCATATACAAATGTTTTATTACAGATACAAAATGTCTGTTGCTAAATATAAAAAAATAACGGAAAGAGGGAAAGCAAATGAGCCCTACTCCGACTCATCTTCATCAACCTCCACAAACGAGAAGTCCAGCATCTCGGCAAACTCGCCAGTCACACCCTCATCATCGGAATAATGAACCCCCTCCTGAGGCGAGTACTCGAAGTACTCCGAAGGATCAAACCCGATGAGAGGATCGTAGAAGGGATGCGCGGACGAACCCTCTCCCTGTGCATCCGGCGGAGGAAAGAAATGATGAAGAGTCTGCGGCCTCTGGTTCCCCGAAGTCGTCCATGCATCAAGACTATGCCGCCCCCAAACCGGTACCTCCGACTGTGGCCCTGGCTCGGCCCTCAACGAAGGAGTATCCACAGACCTCCTCGAAGGAATTGGCTCGAACGCTGTCGCCTTCCGTGAAGACCTACTGGATAGCTTCCCCGCGAGCTTCTTTGCAAAGGACCTCATCCCCACAAACCGACGGGTCAGCGTATCAAAGGATCTCCCCGAGACCTGCGCAACCAAACAACTAAAGAAACGCTCAGCTAAAGAGAAGCAATCATACTCGACAAAAGAAAAAAATACAGAAAAGATGCCAAGATGGAAAAGAGTAAGCACACTCATCGGAGCATTCGGGTCAACCCGATAAGCAGCAGGAGCCTACTCTGGGATGGGCACCGACACCCTCCTCCTCGAAGAGTCCCCGTGGACATACGTGAAGTCCGGCCCAGGCACCGAAACATCTGGGGGACGTGGTGGGCCATCCTGCCTTTCCCTCGCCAACACCTGTGGCATCCTCAGCTTCCACCTGACAAAGGCCCCGTACTTATCGCCATACAGGATGAACTCCTCGGCACTCACGCCATCCAGATACCTCTCATGCTCCAGCACATCCATGTCACGAGGATGCATCATGCCGAAGGGCGGATCCCTTGGAGCCACAGGGGGCTCACCTGCGCCATTCTGCCAGAAGACCCTCTCCCCAGATACATGACATCACAAGTAAGGCCCCGCAGCATCTTCCTCTGCCGTGTCACCGCGGGACCACCCTCAAGCTCGTCATCGTCATACCGAGTCCAAGGGTACAGCTCAAACCCAGCCAGGCTATCCCTCTCCAGGAACTCCTGTACATCTCGATATGCAATGGTGAGCTTCCCCCTGGTCGTCCTCCTCTTCCTCAAAGGATTAGCCCAGCTCAGCATGGCAGGGTTGGCCGCCATGGCCTCATCCTCCCATTCCCACGGCTGGCACAGGAAGATCTCATAGCACCACACCTGCAACAAAAAGCAAATAGTGCTCAGAACAAGAGGAAAAGAAGACGGAGAAATGATAAACTGCTAAACCACAAACAGTAATAAACTCATACCACCAGTGCAAAATCAAAGCATCCCAGGGAACTGGCCACGCCTCGGCTAAACCTGTCCATAGAGAAGTAGAGCTCGGCCAAGCCCGCCTCACCCCAAGCAATCTCACTAACCCTCCCCAAGTCCACCAAACTCTCCAGCAGAGGGAAAAGAGCGGAAGAGGCGTGGTTCGAGAACAGAATCTCGGAAAGAGCAAACCACAGAAAAGAGCGCGCCAGCGGCTCAGCCGTCACCAATCCAGTGCCCTGGAGATAAGTCTCGATGTTGGTCGTGATCTGTGCCTCTACATCACTGTAAAATATGCCCAAGCCCTTACGAGGGTAGGGCGGAAATCCCAGCAACTCAGCCAGTACCCCATCGGACATCCTGTCCCGCCATCTCACCGGCCCTCCCTTGAAGGAAAGGCCGGTGATTGCCGCAAAATCAGTAGGAGTCACCGTCACCTCTCCCCAGCTAAAATGGAAGGTATGCGTGGTGTCCCACCAGTACTCAAACAGAGCCAAGAAGATGCCCTTGTTCTTCTGCCTCTCCACAATCTCGGCCAAGTTCTCCACGAACACGCCCAAACCAGAATCAAAGACCAGCCTCTTAGGACTTGGTCTACCCTCCCTGGAGTTCTCCGGAAAGTTCTGCCACACCTCAACCACGGCCTCAAGGGACCCCCGTGACTTCATCTTTTTCGCCTTCCCAGATGAAGGCACCTCATCCTGCAGGTAAACATAGCAAAGGTACGTCAATAACAGTACTTAATGCAAATATACAAAAAGAAACGAAAGCATAAAAGTCCATCCCAACACGGCAAAACATAAAAAGTCCATCCCAACGAGGTAAAACATAAAAATCCCCAACAGATAAACACCGGCCGTCATCGTAAGCCCGAACATCGCCCACTAAATGGTAAAACAAACATAAAAGGTGCAAACGCCTCCAAACACAAATCCCAAGGCCCCAAACGCCTCCATACACAAATTCCAAGGCGCAAAAAGCCTTCAAACACACATCCTAAAGCACGAATGCCTTCACAATAAACAATTTATTCCCCCCGACAGTCATCGTAAGTCCAACTTTTCCCCAGCGGACAAATCACGAGGCAATCATGCCTCACAAAAATAAAACACAAGGCAATCATGCCTCTCAAAATCAAGCACAAAGCAAGCACGCCTCACAAAAGGCCTCGCCAGGTTCAAGCTCATGAACCAAAGAACAAACACTTTTATCCTCAGTCAGAGGACAAGTCACGTCCTCACGCACGGCACAACCTCAGTCAGAGGACAAGTCACGCCCTCATGCACGACACAAACTCATTCAGAGGACAAGTCACGTCCTCACGCACGGCACAACCTCAGTCAGAGAACAAGTCACGTCCTCATGCACGACACAACCTCAGTCAGAGGACAAGTCATGTCCTCATGCACGGCAGAACCTCATCAGAGGACAAGTCACGTCCTCATGCACGGCACAACCTCAGTCAGAGGACAAGTCACGTCCTTATGCACGACACAACCTCAGTCAGAGGACAAGTCACGTCCTCAAGCACGGCACAACCTCAGTCAGAGGACAAGTCACGTCCTCACGCACGGCACAACCTCAGTCAGAGGACAAGTCACATCCTCATGCACGGCACAACCTCAGTCAAAGGAAAGTCACATCCTCATGCACGACATAAACTCAGTCAGAGGACAAGTCACGTCCTCACACACGACACAACCTCAGTCAGAGGACAAGTCACGTCCTCATGCACGGCACAACCTCAGTCAGAGGACAAGTCACGTCCTCATGCACGTGTGAATGTGTGCCCCAAATTTTGTGTATTGGAAATTCACGCGAGTTTGAAGACATCCGGTTTAATTTGAAAAACGGAGTCGCCACGCCATTTTGATTACCTCAAAACTTTGAAAAAAAGGTTTTATGGGTTCGGAGGTTAAGTTACCCCTTGGGAAGAACGGATCGTCGTTCACCCAAGGTGCCTTGCCGTAGCAAGTCTCCCAAGATTCCATTAACCGTGCTTGCTTGCGTGCTTTCTTGTGTGCATGTGTTTGAAAATAAGGGGGGAATGTCCCAAGTTGTCTTCCGGACGTACAAACCATTTATTGGTTGTCGCTCGGGATTTCTTGGATTTTATGTATTCGGGATTATGATCCCGTCCTCATCTTGGACTTGTGATCATCGCTTTTTAACCTCGGGACTTGCGTGATCGAGAGAGGGACTCCCTTTTATAGTCCAAAATGAGGTTCTTTAGGAAGGAATGTCCTTAGCCCATCAATCCTACACTTTAAGACGGTCGAGCTCATATAGATGCTTCATACTCGTCTTAAGTGATAATCGGAGATATCGGGTTCAAGGTTATCCCTTTCTAAAGAGATTATGAAACCTTTAATGGAAGGAACGATGTAAAAATAAGATCTTTACACCGGTCCGTTCCAAGGTTGCTAATGGGGGACATGGGGGAAATGCATGTAAAAATGACATTTTAGTGAAAATATGACATGTTTTAAGTTGCAAAGGATGCTTTTGATTGCAAATGGTGCTTTTTGATGTAAAGAAAGGATTTTAATGCAAAGGATGCACTTTTATGGGAAAAATAGCATTTTAGGTGCAAGTGATGCATAAAGACTTTATTTTTGAAAGCAAAAGATGCATTTTTATGCAAAAGAAATGACTTTTTATGCAAGTGATGCACCTTTAATGTGAAAAGGTGATTTTAATGCAAAGGATGTTAATTTTGAATGCAAAAGGAATGATTTTGATGCATGAAAATAGGCTTTAGGTGTAAAGGATGCACCTTTATGTATGAAAAATGGTATTTTAGTGAAAAGATGGCATTTTTATGTATGAAGATACTATCTAAATTGCAGATAGACATCAGATTATAGTATGATGAGGGTTAAAATCAGATTACCAACTGGACAGATGAAGGTTACGCAACCGGCTTAAGTTGTCGCGTGACATAGGCTGCCTATGTCGCGTGACATACTTAGCCATTTGCAGAGACTTCATCAACTGGGATTTGCAGAGGTATCAAGGCACCAATATGGCCAAGTTACTTCACTGATAGACCCCAAAAACATGTATATGATCATTTCAAGGAAGCATGTAAAGGTAAAAGCCAGATTACAAGTGAAAAGATGAAGTTTCTGCAAACTGGCCAATGTTGTCGCGTGACATAGCTTGCCTATGTCGCGTGACATACTTAGCCACTTTGCAGAGACTTTACAGCTGGGATCTACAGAGGTAACAAGGCATTAATATAGCCAAGTTACTTCACAAATAGATCTCAGAGATCAAGTATTTCAATAATGAACACTTCAAGAGGGTGTGGATATGAGGGATCCACACTCATCTCGAGTGTTCATGCAAAAACAATGCCAAACCGGGGCTTTTACATGAAATGATATGCAAATGGATATGGATCTAAGCAATATAACACTAAAGCATGCAACTTTAATCAGAATACCATATTATCAATGCATTTAGCATAGAGATTTCACATATAATGAAGATAGGGGAAGGAGAAAGGTAGAAAATCGTTACCCTTGAAGACCACGACTTCCTATATCACGTTAGATATAGGAGCTTTCAAAACAGCAACTTCTGGGGACTGAAATCAAGCCTTGGTTCTAGGAGAACCTTTGGTTCTTGATGTGTGTGGGAAGTGTGTGTGTGTATTGGTTGAATGGTGGGTGATTTGGAGGGTTAGTGTGTGTTTTAGGGAGTATGTGAGGAGAGAGGATGCTTCTGGGCGTATTCTCTATAGAGGGGGACTGAGGGGTGAAGGAGAGGTGTCCAAAATAAGAGGTGAAGGCCTCTATTTATAGGCTGCCTGCATGGGCTTATTATGTCGCACGACATAACAAGCCATAACCGTTTTCCTTCTAGAAACATGCAAGGTGGCAAGCTTCTAGAAGTCTTCATGGCCTATTATGTCGCGCGACATAAGTAGCCACTTCCAGATTCTTCTAGAAATATGCAAGGTGGCAAGCTTCTAGAAGTCTTCATGGCCTATTATGTCGCACGACATAAGTAGCCACTTCCAGATTCTTCTAGAAACATGCAAGGTGGCAGTCTTCTAGAAGGGAATTCCTCATAAAATAAAAACGTGTTTCTTTGGCTCCAAGCAGTCCCTTCTCCCCTTAGGTGGTTTGGAACAGTTCCGGAATTGTTCCGGAACTCTAGGAAAATCCGGGGGATTGCCGAAAAAATTACCGGAATTGCCGGGAAAATTAACCGGAAGGCATGAGCCAGATTTGGGTACTTACAGAAGCCCCTCGGCAACGTCACTTGCAGGGCGAGTGGGGTTGTCGATAGAAAAGGATCCAATCTGGCGAATGCCGAGACGGATCGGGTGACCAAGTTGGTCGAGTGGCTGGACCTTTTATGAAAGGCTACCTACGTATCCCGGATGGGAATCAAGCCAAAATCGTAGTTCGGAATCCACCGGGGAAAGGGGGCGTCATATGTGACAAATTGGTTGAACCTACAAGAGGCTACCTACGTATCCCGGAGGAATCAAGCCAGGTAGTAGTTCGAGCATTTACTGAGTCGAAATGTTATTCTTTCATCTTGGAATAACGGAGATCGAAAGAGAGAGCGAAATGTTATTCCTTCATCTTGGAATAACGGAAATCGCGAGAGGGGTCGAAATGTTATTCCTTCATCTTGAAATAACGGAGATCGAAAGAGATATCGAAATGTTATTCCTTCAACTTGGAATAACGGAGATCGAAAGAGAGCGAAATGTTATTCCTTCAATCTGGAATAACGGAGATCGCGAGAGAGGTCGAAATGTTATTCCTTCACCTTGGAATAACGGAGATCGAAAAAGAGCAAAATGTTATTCCTTCAATCTGGAATAACGGAGATCGAAAGAGAGCGAAATGTTATTCCTTCACCTTGGAATAACGGAGATCGCGAAAAAGGTCGAAATGTTATTCCTTCACCTTGGAATAACGGAGATCGAAAGAGAGCGAAATGTTATTCCTTCACCTTGGAATAACGGGGATCGCGAAAAAGGTCGAAATGTTATTCCTTCACCTTGGAATAACGGAGATCGAAAGAGAGCGATATGTTATTCCTTCACCTTGGAATAACGGAGATCGCGAAAAAGGTCGAAATGTTATTCCTTCACCTTGGAATAACGGAGATCGAAAAAGAGCGAAATGTTATTCCTTCATCTTAGAATAACGGAGATCGCTAGAGAGGATGGATTTTGTAAAGAAGTAGGAAGGACTCGATAATTTTTGTAAAGAAAAGTGGGACGTACCCGATAATTTTTTGTAAATAAAGTGGGACGTACCCTGATCATTTTTGTAAATCAACGGGACGTACCCGATCATTTTTGTAAAGAAATGGGACGTACCCGATAATTTTTTGTAAAGAAATGGGACGTACCCGAAATTTTTTTTTTGTAAAGAAAGTGAGAAGGACCCTAGGGTTTTTCTAATTATGTTGAGAAATGGAATTGAGAATCCTAGGGACAAAATAATAAAACGAACCACAGGGGTAAATTTGTAAAATAGGCCACAGGGCTTTACGTCACTATCGAGGAGACAGGGGTAACTAAAGTTTGGAAAAACTTGAGCGTACTTCTCAATCTGTGATAGAGGTAGCTAAAGTTGGATTTTTGACAATTAGGAAACTGTCGCCTGGCGTTATCTCATTATAAAGGAAATAACGGAGGCGCTTTTTTGGGAGAAAATGTTATCATTAGCAATTGACACGTTACTTGAGCCTAGGGGTGATTTTTTTTTCTTGGAAACATGGTAGGGGCTAGTGCGGATGTACATATGGAATGTGTTTGGAAATTGTTTAAGACGGGTTTCAAGCGGGTGGGGTCGTATTCCTTGGGTGCGGACGGAGCTAGTTGTTCTTTGAGATGTTGTCAACGTGGACTAAAATTCCTTCTTGGGCCGAAATTTGAGGCCGGGTTTAAACCTCGGGTCTTGATTAAGGTCCTTTTCTTAAACTACGGCGCTTGAAGGCGTCTTTGTGAGGGCTTTTATAACCAAAGCGAGATGTTGAAGTGACCAAACCTCTCTTCTAGGGATGGATGTGACTTATCGGAGCCCGGTCGAGGAAAAACTTTCTGCAAAGCCCCATGTCTTACTAAAGCAAGGAAAGATCCTTTCATTTGGCAAAGCCCCGATTGAATGAGCGAGTAGGCGAAGTGACTTGGCGAAGCCCCGGTCACAGTGACCTAGCAAAAATCCCAATCTGATTGGTACTGCGAACGTGATCCTGGGGTTAATCTGACCAAGACTGAATCCATCTAGGGACCTAGTGAAGAACTCGATGCGAACCCCAAAAATGGCTAAAGAAGCCCCAATTTAAAGGAATGGCTTGGCAAATACCCAACTTTGAAGAGTTCCAAGGCAGCCCTAATGCGAATTGTAGCAGAAGAGGGAAAACCTATCCTTTTTTTTTTTAGTCAATCAGTCAACCTTAAGAAGATGTGAAAAAAAAAAAAGATTTTAGAAATGTATACATGCAGGGGCATATTTTTTCGAAAGGTGGGAATAAATCCCGATTTTGTTTTATTTTGATGGCCTTATTCGATGTAGGCACAAAAACTCGCTTTGGGTTTGACTCTTTTGAGAGAGTATAAGCGTAGAAAGGTTGGTAAAAGTGTATGGAAGCCCCTGCTGACAGAAAATCAGTGTTTAGCACTATCTTTCCTAAGATGTAGAAAAGGAAGACTTGTCAAGACATCTGAAAACTTGTTTTATTTACAATGATCACAAGATTGCTTAAAACCCTTTATTAATGTTCGGGTTATTCAACCACTAATCTCGATATGAAAAAAAACATTCTTATTAGTCATGAGGAGAAAGTCAACCAATGTCACGGATCAAGGTTGGCTGGTGTGAAAGAAAGGTTTGTGTACAGGAAGGTCATTGATGAGACCGGGTTTTCTGGGATTTGACTGTGTCTATGGGAGAGATCATTGATGAGACCGGATTTTCTGGAATTTGGATATGCTATTGACCGGACCATTTCTGGTTGCCTACGTTCCCCTCATTGTGAGGAGCTCAGGTCGCCGTAGTTCGGCCTTGGCCGGACTGTTTCAGGCTTTGGGATTTGTGGTTCCTTTAGTGAAAAGGTTTGGATGAGAAGATTGGATGATGAGGCGTGGGCCTCGGGATGATTCCTTGACCAAGTCATTCTTGGACGGCTGCTTCTGATTGCTTCCTCTTTCATTGGGGGAGAAAGGATTTACACGTGCCTACAGGCTTATGAAATGCTTCTGGCTTTGCTTCGACCGCCCCATTGTTATCGACAACTTTCATTCTCTGAGCTTTGATTTTGCCTGTCCGTCAAGCTTTTGATTGGTGACGCTAGGTCCTTGGCCCTATCTTTTTCCCTGTTTTTTGCCTAGACTGCCTTTTTTTTTTTTTTTTTTTTTTTGGATTTTCAGCCTAGCTGGGCATTACTCTTTTTGCACTAAGATTTTTTTTCTTCTTTTTTTTTTTTATGTGCAACCCTATTTTTTGCCTAGACTGCCCTTTTTTTTGGGATTTTCAGCCTAGCTGGGTATTACTCTTTTTGCACTACATTTTTTTTCTTTTTATTTTCTGAAGCACTTGAGGGCCAAGGCAAGCCCCTGCTTGAATTTTTCTTGACATCCTTGAGGTCTAAGTCAAGCTCCTATGTTGTTGTCGACACGGGGTCAATCTTTCGAAGCTGAGTGGCCTTTTGTTGTCCCTTGACGTTGCCGCCGTCGTTGACTTGGTCAAGATGAAGGTGGGGGCATGATTGGGAAAGTGTATGGCTTAATGAAGGCTTTTGTGGGGTAAGGAAAGTGTATGGCTTAATGGCATTAGTTGACTTTCTCACACCGATTAATCAGAATGTTAATTATTTCAAGAGATTATTCGTTGAGCAATGCAAATGATCATATAAAATAAAACCATTTCATTAAATGTAATGTAGGTGTGCAAATAATGTCTTAAGTCTAGCAAGAAAAGAAGAAGACTCTTTAATAGAAAATTAAAGATTGATTACAATGTCCGTAGAGGACTTGATTGAAAGAGAAAAGTACTAGAACCTACGAAGGTTGACTGAGAGACTATTTTTTCCTTTTTTTTTTTTTTTTTTTTTTTTTAACCTTGCTTAAGGATAGGTAGACCCTAGTCTAGCTACTCTTATTTGTCGGACCACATTTCTACCCTTCGGCATGGGAAGTAAATTCTTGATGCTCTTTGATCCGAACCTTGGTCATTGACTTGGTCACCATTACGAGCAGTGCAGTCGGTTTTGGTCCATTGGGGCGCTCAAGCTTGCCTGCTTCGATTAACCCTTGGACCGCTCTCTTCAAGGCTATACAGTTGTCAGTTGAGTGGCCATAATGACTATGGAAGGTGCAATGCTCATTTATGTCGAGGAGTGTATTTGAGCTCTTTGGATGGTAGTCTCTAAGGGGCTCCAGGAGGCCTAGCTTTACTAAAGCCTTGAAGATTAAGCCCATGGGTATCCCAAAATCATCAAAATGTTCTCGTTGTCTTGGAGGACCACTATTTATTGGTACCTTCTTGATGTCGTCCATTGTACACAATGCCTTCTTTCCTTTACCAGATGTTGCAGCCGTGTTGGAAGGGTAAGGTTTATAGCGGCGAGACATTTTCAGACCAGAAGTGCTTCCCTGTGCACGAACCCTTTTTATGTAATCATCAATGTAAGCGTCAAGATTCGACTCCTTTGTGTCAGATGCGCGAGATTGGTAGGGTGAGATGGCTTGAGTCAAGCGATTGTCGACACTTTCGCTGCTAGGCTTTTCCTGTATTTTCTTAATTGGCTCTACCAATATTCCTTCGAACAAGTCAATAGGAGCATTAGGACCACACGACCCCGCCACAAGATTGGCATCAGCAAATGAAACCACAGTAGGAAGTACCCTGGTGGGAGAGATGACAGTCTGAGCATTCAAAGCGTGACCGTGACCGTAACCTTCCTTGTAAGTCAAACTTGAAGCATAAGAATACGAACCAAAGGATCAGGAGTGGTGAGACTCATAAGGGGCCTCATAGGGTCTGACAGTTGTCGAAGACGGGGATATATGGCTCGTAATAGTTGAATACCAGGGAGTAATAAGCGTTGATCCAAATGACTGCTGAAGATATGAGGTTCGAGGCACCATAAAAGTAGGACTGAACGTGTCTTGACCACACTGAGGAACGTGACTGGAAGAGCAATGTGTATACTGTACTTGGTGAGCAGGAGCAACTTGCGTAGCAGTGAGTGCAATTGGATGAGGAGCATTTGACCTTGTCGACTTCCTAGCTGGAGGAGAGGGGTAGAGCTTGGAGCACGAGGAGCGGCTGATCCAAATTGGTTTGCGGGGTCATGTCAAGCTGTCGGGCTTGGGAAGGCGCAAGCTGACCCATTCCAAGATGATGACCTAAACGCTTGGGCCGTGAAGCGGTAACCGACCCATTCCAAGATGATGACTGAACTGACTGGGCCGAGAAATCGGGGTAGGCTGTAGCATTTGCTCTCTGTTGGTGGTGAACAAAGTGGGTCTTATCGAGGAGGTGAGGGCATCGGGACCACGATGGCTTGGGACATTGGAAAGGGCTGCAAAGGGGTAGTCCTTGGCAAGGGATCATATGTGGATGGAGGAGGGCATTGGTTATAGGATAGAGGAGCTGAAATTGCTGCATCGGAGTTTCATCTTCTACCAGGGAACCATTGGCTTCGACCACTATTCGAACCCTATGGCTACGGAGCGCATCAATGATCATGGCTTGCTTTGTTCCTCATGGACCTTATGACTCTTTTCCAGGGCTAAGGCTAGCTCTTCTTCCCTAGTCATCGATTACCCAAACAGCTTGTTCTCTGTCCAAATCGGCCATTCGACTCTACGGGCGACAAGGCGAGGATTACGCGAAGCTGTCGAGAATTCTGCGCTAACAAGTCGGCGACCCGGTGTTCTCACCCACTTCTTTCTCGCTGCGGGAAAGGGATAGGCAAGGTTTAGACTTGGGGGTAGGCAAGATTTAGACTCGGGGTAAGCAAGGTTTAGACTCGGAGATGGGTGAGGTTTAGACTCGAAGGTGGATAAGGTTTAGACTCGGGGACAAGTGTTTAGGCTGAAAGCTCAAGTAACATGCACTTATCGCTTAACTTTTGCTTAAAACACATTTTCTCCTAATCCTAATTGATCGGAAAAGATGAGACCTTGAAAAGACAAGATCGAAAATCGGAGATCGGACCGAAAAGGTCTCGATTAGGGATTTGACCATGAAAGGTCGGGATAGGAAAATAGGAAATCGGACCGAGGGGGTATCGATTAGGGATTTGACCATGAAAGGTCGGGATAGGAAATCGGACCGAGGAGGTCTCGATTAGGGATTTCAGAGACAGGACCATGCAATTATGATTACATTAATTGTTCAAGTTTACTTAAAACAATATCTTTTATTTATTTCTATTTGGTTGGAAAAGGGGGTTTGCCCTTCTTTTTCGCAACTACTCTAGATCCTGGATCAGTGGGTTCCGTCACTACGTCTATAAGCCCCTCGTATTCCACCTGTATTTCGACCTCCCAGGGTGGATAGCCCCGGGCGAGGGTCCTATAGGGCACGCGGATCCCACCGACCGAGAGTAAAGAACGCTCCTAACGGGTCTAGCGGGTCATAGGAACTTTCAACGCACGAGCGATGCGAATTATGGTCAAGGCAATACCGGGAAAGTCTCGTCTTTCTGCCTTAACGAAATTTCGGCAGAATGACGTTTTGACTTTCGGTAATGTCCGAGAAGATAATAGGCATGAGTCGGGCGGTAAAAGTCGGATGACACATTGTCACATTGAACTTCGTTGCATACGCTGTGCGTGAGTCAAAGTCGAAGTCAATGCCGGGTCAAGATCTTGCCAATTTTTCCTTGTCGGAATTTTGACAGAGCTTCGCTTGAGCGAAAGATCTTTGGACTTTTCTTGGCAAAGACTCGGTCTCGACTCTTACGCATTCCGTGCGGGTCAAGGTCAAAGTCAATGTCGGAGTCAAGATCCTACCAATTTTTCCTTGTCGGAATTTTGGCAGAGTTCCGCTTGAGCGAAAATCTTGGCTTCCATTATGAACTAAGGCTTGACCTTTACAGAGATATGCAACTGGGCTATATGACACGGACTAGACCAAAAACCAACCAAAAGTCACGGTTTTTTGAAACGTGTGACACCTGACCGTGCATTGGGTCGACACTGGCTGCCATGGGGAGGTTGGAATGATTCCGTGCGCGCCCGGGAGCATCGTAAGGCTGTCCGTGACTGCAGCTGGAACCACCCCGGGTTTGAAGGACGTGCGTGCAAAGTGTACAGGATATATCAGGTGCGCGTAGTGTGCGGTCTCCTAAAAATGTTCCTTTTTGAGTCAAAACAGAAATTTTCATAAATGTGTTTTAAAGGAATGATTTTCGGAACGGGAAAAATGCAGCACGTAAGCACGTAAATTTTCTGGGAGCCCCAGTCAGTCATGGAGCTGAGTAGCCCCAAGCTGCTAGGACTGCCAGATTAACCACAATTTTTCCTGGTGGAATTGCTACTGAGGCCGTCCGGTCAGAATCCAAGGAGGATTGAGCCGTACGACTGCATGGATCAATTTTCCAGGTTCCACTCCTTTGCTATTTTCGGGTTGTTTCCCGTTCAAAGTATGCACAGATTCCAAGATGCAAATGATGCAATGCAAGGTAAAGAAAGCAAGCAAGATTAATGAAATCAGCGACGGGAGTCTAACCTGCTCAAGGGAAAAGCTTTCTTTTATTATTTTTTCAAAAAAAAAAATTTCGAAAAGGGATACTGGTACGTGGGATTGTTAAACCACCGGTTATCCCAAGCCCCGGGTTAGGGAACGATACAGGAAGGTTAAGTGGTTTCCACCTATATACCAAGTATCGTTTATATTAAAAAAATGAAAGCTTTTCTCCTTTGGGATGTTCCCAGCGGAGTCGCCAAACTGTGAATGTGTGCCCCAAATTTTGTGTATTGGAAATTCACGCGAGTTTGAAGACATCCGGTTTAATTTGAAAAACGGAGTCGCCACGCCATTTTGATTACCTCAAAACTTTGAAAAAAAGGTTTTATGGGTTCGGAGGTTAAGTTACCCCTTGGGAAGAACGGATCGTCGTTCACCCAAGGTGCCTTGCCGTAGCAAGTCTCCCAAGATTCCATTAACCGTGCTTGCTTGCGTGCTTTCTTGTGTGCATGTGTTTGAAAATAAGGGGGGGGGGGGAATGTCCCAAGTTGTCTTCCGGACGTACAAACCATTTATTGGTTGTCGCTCGGGATTTCTTGGATTTTATGTATTCGGGATTTTGATCCCGTCCTCATCTTGGACTTGTGATCATCGCTTTTTAACCTCGAGACTTGCGTGATCGAGAGAGGGACTCCCTTTTATAGTCCAAAATGAGGTTCTTTAGGAAGGAATGTCCTTAGCCCATCAATCCTACACTTTAAGACGGTCGAGCTCATATAGATGCTTCATACTCGTCTTAAGTGATAATCGGAGATATCGGGTTCAAGGTTATTCCTTTCTAAAGAGATTATGAAACCTTTAATGGAAGGAACGATGTAAAAATAAGATCTTTACACCGGTCCGTTCCAAGGTTGCTAATGAGGGACATGGGGGAAATGCATGTAAAAATGACATTTTAGTGAAAATATGACATGTTTTAAGTTGCAAAGGATGCTTTTGATTGCAAATGGTGCTTTTTGATGTAAAGAAAGGATTTTAATGCAAAGGATGCACTTTTATGGGAAAAATAGCATTTTAGGTGCAAGTGATGCATAAAGACTTTATTTTTGAAAGCAAAAGATGCATTTTTATGTAAAGAAATGACTTTTTATGCAAGTGATGCACCTTTAATGTGAAAAGGAGATTTTAATGCAAAGGATGTTAATTTTGAGTGCAAAAGGAATGATTTTGATGCATGAAAATAGGCTTTAGGTGTAAAGGATGCACCTTTATGTATGAAAAATGGTATTTTAGTGAAAAGATGGCATTTTTATGTATGAAGATACTATCTAAATTGCAGATAGACATCAGATTATAGCATGATGAGGGTTAAAATCAGATTACCAACTGGACAGATGAAGGTTCTGCAAACTGGCTTAAGTTGTCGCGTGACATAGGCTGCCTATGTCGCGTGACATACTTAGCCATTTGCAGAGACTTCATCAACTGGGATTTGCAGAGGTATCAAGGCACCAATATGGCCAAGTTACTTCACTGATAGACCCCAAAAACATGTATATGATCATTTCAAGGGAGCATGTAAAGGTAAAAGCCAGATTACAAGTGAAAAGATGAAGTTTCTGCAAACTGGCCAATGTTGTCGCGTGACATAGGTTGCCTATGTCGCGTGACATACTTAGCCACTTTGCAGAGACTTTACAGCTGGGATCTACAGAGGTAACAAGGCATTAATATAGCCAAGTTACTTCACAAATAGATCTCAGAGAGCAAGTATTTCAATAATGAACACTTCAAGAGGGTGTGGATATGAGGGATCCACACTCATCTCGAGTGTTCATGCAAAAACAATGCCAAACCGGGGCTTTTACATGAAATGATATGCAAATGGATATGGATCTAAGCAATATAACACTAAAGCATGCAACTTTAATCAGAATACCATATTATCAACGCATTTAGCATAGAGATTTCACATATAATGAAGATAGGGGAAGGAGAAAGGTAGAAAATCGTTACCCTTGAAGACCACGACTTCCTATATCACGTTAGATATAGGAGCCTTCAAAACAGCAACTTCTGGGGACTGAAATCAAGCCTTGGTTCTAGGAGAACCTTTGGTTCTTGATGTGTGTGGGAAGTGTGTGTGTGTATTGGTTGAATGGTGGGTGATTTGGAGGGTTAGTGTGTGTTTTAGGGAGTATGTGAGGAGAGAGGATGCTTCTGGGCGTATTCTCTATAGAGGGGGACTGAGGGGTGAAGGAGAGGTGTCCAAAATGAGAGGTGAAGGCCTCTATTTATAGGCTGCCTGCATGGGCTTATTATGTCGCACGACATAACAAGCCATAACCGTTTTCCTTCTAGAAACATGCAAGGTGGCAAGCTTCTAGAAGTCTTCATGGCCTATTATGTCGCGCGACATAAGTAGCCACTTCCAGATTCTTCTAGAAACATGCAAGGTGGCAAGCTTCTAGAAGTCTTCATGGCCTATTATGTCGCACGACATAAGTAGCCACTTCCAGATTCTTCTAGAAACATGCAAGGTGGCAGTCTTCTAGAAGGGAATTCCTCATAAAATAAAAACGTGTTTCTTTGGCTCCAAGCAGTCCCTTCTCCCCTTAGGTGGTTTGGAACAGTTCCGGAATTGTTCCGAAACTCTAGGAAAATTCGGGGGATTGCCGAAAAAATTACCGGAATTGCCGGGAAAATTAACCGGAAGGCATGAGCCAGATTTGGGTACTTACAGCACGGTACAACCTCAGTCAGAGGACAAGTCACGTCCTCATCCACGACACAACCTCAATTAGAGGATATAACACGTCATCATCATTATTCGTAGCCCGAAAGGCTTTAAATTACTCGGTCCGGAAGATCGTATAAACCTCCCAAATCATTATCCATAGCCCGAAAGGCTTTAAATTACTCGGTCCGGAAGACCGTATAAATCTCCCAAATCATTATCCGTAGTCCGGAAGGCTTTAAATTACTCGGTCCGGAAGACCACATAAATGTCCCAAACACATCACCTTAGGACACCACCACGTCCTCACAGTCGACCTCAGCAGTCACATCACCTCAGGGCACCACCACATCCGCATACACTCACGATTACACGACTCCGAACTACGATCAGGCTTAATTCACGCTAGGGATACGTATGAATCCGATCAAAGGTCCAGCCAACCGACCTAAACGGTCACACAGCAGGACACTACCACGTCCTCATAACCGACCTAAATGGTCACACCTTATGACACCACCACATCCTCACAACGGACCTAAACGGTCACGCCCTAGGACACTACCACGTCCTTACAACCGACCTAAATGGTCACCCACAGGACACCACCACATCCACGCACTTCCCCCACACACAAACTACGATCAGGCTTGATTCCCGCTAGGGATACGTAGGAATCCTATCAAAGGGTCCAGCCAATCGACCTAAACGGTCACACAGTAGGACACCGCCATGTCCTCACTGTTGGTGTTATGCCCTAGGCCTATGGTTGATAGACTTATGTGTTGACATTATTTATTATTATATGAAATGTTTATCATTTGATTATTATATGTTTTGCATATTTGTTTATAATAATCTCCATCCCTAATTATTATGTGAATAATTAGTATAAATGTTAATGGATAATCATATGATGATTATATGCATAGAGATGCACATTAAATTTATGGGTACTTGTTAGAGAACAAGTGACTGGACTTGACCCGTATGAGATTTATCTCATGGTCAGATGTCATAATTAAATCTCATATGGTCACTTCATTTAGTCCCTAGACCTGAGATTATCATGGCCTTACATATGATGAAAGTCATGTTTGATTTTAGTCAAACGGTATCTTAACACGATATCTATAAAGACTATCTTTGGCATGATCGGATTCATGATGGGAAGGATGATAAGTCAAGATGGAATTTGTCCCTCGGAAGAGAGATGTTTTGCTTGGGCCCCTCGATGAGTGATAATGATGAAAGTGTATGGCCATACCCCAATGCGATTGGATTATCATTATACTCAAGATCGAGAAAGCATTGAGCAAGGTACAAGTTGACATGGACCATGACTTGTGTTCAATATAACATCGTGAGATAAAGGGAGAAATGGAAGTGTACCATTGGAAACGTGAACTCTTACGTTATATTATTTGGGTAGACATAATGGCTTGCTAGAGTCCGCTTATGTCTTATGAAGGTCGATATGATCAAGCTCATTGCCAACATAATATAATCCTATTGGGTCACACACAATTAGAATGAATTTGATAAACTAAGGGAAGAATGATTGAGAACTCCTCAGTGACCTTGTCTGGTCGTGCGACACATCAAGGCCATGTTCCCCGTGTGGTCGTGCGACACAAGAGGTCCTAAGGTGGTTTACAGAGCTAGTTTCCTAATTTGATTAGGAAACATATTTTATTACTAAAGTAGTATAAATATAATAGTCTGTCAACCCTTTAGCCCTAGCCAAAATTCTCAAAAGAAAAACACTATATTCTCAATATTCTTCCAAGGTTTAGAGATCTAGCAATCTTCAAGAAAAGTTCTTAGATTCATTCAAAGGTGTGGATACCGAAAGAGGGTCTTCGCTCATTCATTGATCAAGGCCTAGAGTTCAAGCAATCTGAAGAACGAAGTTTGTGATTTGAAATCACATTATTGAATCGTTCGATAGCTCAAGAACGGAAAGTGTTCAAGGTTGGTTACATCTATCTCATATGATTCAATTTAATTGTATAGAACGGATCCTAGGCTCCTTGGATTTTATGTTATTTGATGCTTTATTCCGCTGCGCATGGACCCGTAAAACCCAACAGTGGTATCAGAGCCTGGTTCGTATCGTTAAGTTTGAATTAACATGCTAAGAAAAGTGATATAAATTGTTTATATATGTTCATTGCATGTTTTGTATGTGATAGATTAATTGTTTTTGAAACAATATGCCTAAATCGTGTTCTATTGATATTGAATTAAATATGTTAAAGGTCGTTTGCATGATTTAATTGCTCTGTGATTTAGAATTGATTGAATTTTGCAAATCTGCAAAATTGGCCTCATGGTGTCACGCGACATAGTAGGTATGTGTCACGCGACAAACCATGACTGATCGCCTCTCTAGGTCGTGCGACATATCGTGACTCTGGGAGTCTCTGTCACGCAACAAAACATGTCCAATCTGGGCAGAATCTGTTTGTTAGACAATTCTGCTAATCTGTGAATGTGTTTTACAACCTGATATGTTAATGTATTGATATGGATGCTATAAATTAATGGAATTAAGTTTATAGGGTTATGCTAGATTAATTCAAGATTTTTGCATGCTTAATTGTTTAAAATATGATTTTATTAATTGTTGCGATGCATGATCTATGTGTTCTTACATGCTAATAATTTTAATTATATGTTTAGTTGAAACATAATGTTGTAATTTCCTATTTGTTTAGACTTAAACGTTAAAATTTTGGTTTCATGATTGTTTACGAGAAACAAGTCATTTTACGTAAGATTTAAAAGGAAATTGATCGTTTATGCAAAGTGTTGATTATGTTGCAAATCAGAGTTGATTTTTGATTGTGTATGTCTAGGAAAATTCTGTCGAAGGAGAGATTTGGTACTTAAGTAGTCCTTGTGGCTCACCTATCTTCCTGGGAACTTACCTGGTGCACGATTATGATTATCTTTGCTGATACGCTTATAATCTACTTTAAAGAACCTTCATTTAACTTTTAAGTTCTTTATGCCAATTCATGATTAAAACACTTGAGACCATTCAGATAGTTTTGGGTGGCCTTGCCATAGCAAGGTACTTTGATTCTATTCGTATGCGAGCAAGATGAGGAAATGGTGGTTCCTATACGTTTAAATGGTGGTTCCTTCTGTAATCTGTTTGAATCTGTTGTATAAGGGATGTGGCCTCCCTGAATAAATTGGCTCACAAGTTGTAGTTTCCAAGTTCATATCAATAAAATGCACGTTTACTACATTTGCTCATTATCAATGTTTGCACACACTCATGGTTTAATTGGATGTTTAATTAGAAAGACTCGTCTACGGACGAGGCGTGTTGGGTGAACTCTTGGTCTTCCCAACACGTAATTTGACCCCCGAACCCATTTTCTCTCTTAAAAGATTTTTCAAAGTGCACCTCTAAAGCATGGCGTGGCAACTCCTTTATTTTCTCATCAATTTTGGGCGAGCGCACATTCAGACTCGGGTGAGCTCTAACATTCTCTTCCTGAGGCGTAATCTGACCTCCGAACTCAAAAATCTCATCACACAACAACAGTTTTTAAACTAAGCCCTTTTTCAATGTTTTGGGCTAAATCAAAACGGCGTGGAGACTATACGAACGAAAATGCAGCGAGACACCTCCCAACGATGCGAGATGACGAGGCCCACGCGCGAGCCGGATCCGGGTAATTTCAGTACGCTATCTTTTCTACATTGAAATATCTGCTCTCCACGTCTGACAATGCCTAACATACATAGTAGACTGGTTTCTGAGTTCCTTCATCATTTCTTACTAGAACAGCTGCGACTGCATGATCCGTGGCAGCTAGGAAGACATATAACATCTCGCTAGTAATTGGACTGCTAAGCAAGGGAGGGGAACCCAAGTACTCCTTCAACCGGAGGAATGCCCCGGAGCATTCAGGAGTCCAGGAGAAGCTCTTGGTACCCTTCAATACCTTGAAGAAGGGCAGTGATTTTTCGGCGGATTTGGCGATGAATCTTCCAAGTGCCGCTATTCTTCCATTCAATCTCTGAACCTCCTTGATGTTGGTAGGTTCCTTCATGTCAATCAGGGCTTTAATTTTTTCAGGGTTCGCCTCTATTCCCCTTTGTGATACCATGAAGCCTAGGAACTTTCCAGCCGTCACCCCAAACACACATTTACTTGGGTTCAGCTTCATGTTGTTAGCTCGGAGATTTTTTATAGTTTCCTCCAGGTCAGGGGCGTGACTGCCCTCCTTGGTCTTTATGACCATGTCACCAATGTAGGCCTCCATGTTGCGACCTATTTGCTTTCCAAACACTTCGTTCACCATACGTTGGTAGATAGCACCCGCATTCTTCAGCCTAAAGGGCATCATGACATAATAATAGTTTCCCCCCGATGTTTGGAAGGCCGTCTTCTCAATGTCCTCTTCCTCCATTTTGATTTGGTGATAGCCTGAATAGGCATCTAAGAAACTGAGAGTTCGGTGTCCAGCTATGGAGTCAACCAACTTATCGATTCTGGGGAGAGGATAGCTGTCTTTAGGGCAGGCTTTGTTAAGATCAGTGAAGTCTATGCACATTTGCCACTTCCCATTTTGATTTTTCACCATTACCACGTTGGCCAACCAAACGGGGTATTTCACTTCTCGGATGATTCCGGCGCTAAGTAACTTTTGCACCTCTTCCTTGATAGCTTCCTCCTTGTCCCTTGCAAAAATCCTCCTTGTCTGCGAGATGGTTTTTGCCAATGGATCGACCTCTAGGCGGTCGAGGGCTACTTCTTCATTGATCCCCCTCATGTCTTCAACTCTCCAAACAAAGACGTCAAGACTGCTTTTCAAGAGGGAGATGATTTCTTCCTTCTCTTCAGGGGATAGCTAGCCCCCGAGTTTGATTTTTTGCTCGGGGTAGTCAGGGTTGATGATTACCTCTTCTAAATCATCCACGGGCTCCATTTCTGGACCGTCTCAAAATTCCAGGGACTCAATAATGATTTCTCTAAGTCTTCTACCCTCGTTGTCATTTACGTCGAGGCCTTCCTCTTGCATCAGTTCGTCAACGTCGGGCAGATCAACTATCCTCAAGTCAGGGTTGGCCCCCGAGTTCTGGCCGTTGACGAGAACAGGATCTGTCTCCGGGATGGACGGAACTATGCCTTGGTCATCTGTAATTTCTAGGACCAGAGGTTCCTCTTCCAGAATTTCACGGATATAGCTCATCCTAGAGCTAGTATAGGTAGTTTTCAGAGACTTAGAGATTTTGATGTTATCTTCTGGAGTATCTATCTCCACGCTTTTGGATGCTTTCCGTCTCTTCACGACATGCTCCAAGAAGTCCTTGGCGGTCGCCCTCACGCATCCAATTCCAGCACGAGTAGGGAATTTAACTCGTTGGTGAGGAAGGGAGGCGACCAACCCAAGTTTTCCTTGACTTGGAATGCCTAGGATTGCATGATAGTCACTTGTCAGATCCATGACTACGAAAGTGATTGTAGCCTTGGTTCGGAAGGGATATTCGCCAACTTCCAGCTCTAGTTCGACAGTTCTCTTGGCACCGACTTTATGGTTGGTGAAACCTTCTAGCCTCCCATGTTAAGGTTCCAGGATGGTGTCTTTTAAACCCATCAACTAGAAGGCAGAGTAGTACAAGACATCACGAGAGTCCCCCATGTCGATGAGAAGTCTCTCGGATTCCATGTTGTCAATTCGACCCTTTATCACAAAGGGTTTCTCACGGGCGGCATGGCTCCCCGCCAATTCATTAGGAGAGAAACTTATGACCTCTTCCGCCTTATGAACCCAAGCAGGAATGTGGTACACCTTGCTCAGCTCATGAATCTGGTCCCATAGCTTTCTGGTAGAGACCACCTCTTCTCGAATCACATGCAATTTGGCCCTCAAAGGCCTTTGTTCCCCGTCCTCGCTTTTGTCATCATCTTCACTCTCGTCCTCCTCTCGTTTCTGCTTGCCATCTTTCTTCATGACATAGCGGTCGAGTTTGCCTTCGTCGACCCACCTTTGGATCATTCTCTTAAGGGCAATGCACCTTTCAGTGGTGTAACCATGGTCCTTGTGAAAATCACAGAATTTGGAAGTTTCACGAAAAATTTTGGTTTGTCGCTGAGCGAACGAGGAGGTGGAAGGTTTACTAGTTGCATTATCTCCGTGATGGGTTTTGTAAGAGGGATAAAGATTTCGGGCTTTTCAGAATCCCTTGTTCTATTCTTTCCCTTGGATCCGCTACCATTTCCATTTCCATTGGAAGCATGGGGAGTGCCAGTTACTTCATGTTCCGTCTTGTCAGATCTCTGCTTGCTTTTGTATTCCGCCATGGCAATAGCGTACGCTACATTGTACAAGTCTTCTTTGACTTTGGCTCTCGGGCGGAGAGTTCAAAGATGAGTGGTCCGGATCTCAATCCGGAGTTGAAACAAACAATCACCTCCCTGTCTGTGAGGCTTTCTTCCTCTTGCTCCGCCATGGTTCGGAATCGGTTGTAATAGCTTAAAGTGGTCTCATTTTTCCCTTGCTCGATGTTGGCAAGGTCGGCTAACCTCTTCTTCCTCCTTCCTGCTGTAGCAAAGTGGTCTAGGAACATCCTCCTTATGCCTCTCCAGCTATCGATGCAACCCTTTTTTAGTTCACGGAACCAGGTCAGGGCTGTTTCGGAGAAGGTGCTCGCGAAAACTTTAAAGAGCATGTCATCGACCTTAGTGAGGAGGGCCATAGTCGACTCGAAACTTTGCATGTGGTCCTTTGCGTCAGTGGTTCCGTTATATTTGTCAAAGTTCGGGACCTTAAAAAGAGGATTAGGTGGTACATCTGTTATTCTCTGAGAGAAGGGACGAGTGGATCAGTTGTCATCATCGTCGTCATCCTTATTTTATTTTTCCATATCATCAATTCTCTTTTTCAAGAGTGTCGTTCCTTGGCAGAAATCCCCTTTTCAGTGTTAAAATGAGTGCTCCGGTGGGAACTCCGGTTGGAACTACGATGGGACTTTTCTCCGGGGTGACCATTCACCCTACTTGTTCCTCGTCATCTCGAAGGTTCTCTCATTGTTTAATAGGTACATTATTCTTTCTATGCTCTTCCTCACAGCCGTCGAGGACCATTCTGTATGGCTGTGGAGTCCTTGGCCGTGCGAAGTGATGGGGACGAGGTGAGTCGCGACGGGGAAGAGGAGAATCACGCCGGGGACGAGGAGAATCACGCCGATGATGGTTATGACGAGGGACCATGTCGAGACGAGGAGGTGCTAAGCACCTGGACAGACTGAGCCTCATCCGTAAGTCCTTTGAGTATACCTTCTGGTCTTTTGAATTTAAGTGGCTCCTTAAGTCCACCACCTCCTTCTCGTTTCCATGATTATTAGGCCGAGGACGAGGAGCATCTCGGAGGTTCTGCTTAGGTGGTACAGCAGTCTCACGGGGAGGAGGACTCCTCTGGCTATCTCATTTCTCACCCTGAGTTTCCCTTCCACGAGAGTTACCTCCCGACCTCGAAGGCCTAGTGAACTCGACCATTAAGTTGTCTGGATCCAATTGCAATAGAGCGTCCTGAGTCTCGTAAATTCTTTGCAACGTCTCCATCTGTCGGCGTTCCTCGTCGCCTTCTTGCTCGCCCGTTTACCTCGAGGACGAGTTTGATGAGGAGGGGGGATATTTGCACCTGCCCCCTCGGCAGCTGGCTGTCCCATGGAACAGAGAGTCATGCCGAGAGGAGGTGGTCCTTCAAGCTGAGGTGGAGGTGGAAGTACCTCGGTGTTAGGTGGTATCTCGTCCATGTAAGTCTGTTCCTCGTTAGTAACACTAGCAAACTGACCGTCTTCCATTGCAACTCAAAGATTGTGGTGCAAACAAAGTTCTAATCAGAATCAAACAGCAGGACGGCCCAAAATTCTCAGGGAACAGATTTTCCAGCCAGCAAGATTTTTCGGCCAAAAATAACAATTTTTCCGGCCAACACTTGGAACAGGTTTCGAACACCAATTATCAGAATTAAATTGCGATTGGTAAAATACCAATTTTCCGGTCAAGATGATTATTCCAGGCGAAAATATGCAGAATCTGATCGAACGTAAAACAGAGCAAAAAAGGAACAGGTTTTTCCGGCCAAAAACTAAGAATTATCCGGCGGAAAAAAGGGCTTCAGGCGAGCGGTTTTTTCAGGCCAAACAATGGGCATTTGAATCGATTCCCGGCAATGGAACCAAACTGATGATGCCAAAAAGTTGAATCAGCCCAAATCCAAGCAAAAGGTTGCACTCCGGCGATTGCTTAGCCTGAAAATAAGACAAAACACGTAAACTAAGCCGGGGCTTCACAGGCGAAGGCCCTCCGGCGTGAGAGTAAGTTCACGGTTTGTAGAGAGAGAAAATAATTTGACAGAGTTTCGAGTCAAAGAATTAACATACGAGAATATGAAAATAATGGCTTGTATTTATAGTGATGGATTGGTAGAATCCACATTGAACTTGGACTGTAAAGAGATAGGGTATAATCCCAGGAGGATTATATTTGTTAGAGAGTCCTTATTTGACTTGAACTAGTACAGGAGAAATCCTGATTAGATTATAACTGCTTATTGTCCTTGTTTGAATAGGATTGTAAGGACTGCTCTGTCGAAAAGCCGAGATGCAGGAATTCCCTTCCTCGTCATATGCCTGTATGCTGAGATGAAAATATTCATTTCCTCGTCATAGGCTGATATGCCGAGGTACAAACTTTCCTCTCCTCGTCATACATGACCATCTCGGTCCATGATGAACCGGGAAAGGGATGAGAAATAAGTGGAGCCCGTCATGATGAAATCGTAACCGAGGGAGGCAACTCGTCCTCGAGGGAGATGATCTAGGCCTACGAGGGAGGTCTCCTCGGCCTTATAATTTGGGCCTTGTGCTTTCTTGCTGAGTCTTGGTCGGCCTTGTTGATGCCGAGATGAGAAGACGAGGAAGCCAATATCCTACCTCGTAACTTGAGATTTGATGGATTATGTTTATATCCCAATCCACTTGGGACTGACCCGGACAAGCCCATGTTCGTATCTCGGTTTATACTGTTCAATTATTATTATTATTATTATAGTCTTTATAATTTCATTCAACACTTTTTCAGCTTATTAATCAAACAGTCTGTGATGTACCCGATTTTTTTTGTGAAAATCAAAACGGAGTCGCCACGCCATTTTTGTTTTAAGGGCCAAAACTTTGAAAAATGCCCGAGATCAGAGATTTAGGTTCGGAGGTCACGTTACGTGCCGGGAAGGACGTTAGTGTGCACCCGGAACGCCTCGTAAAAACGAGTCTTCCAAACATTCAAAATCCTTTGTTGTGTGTGTGTGTGTGTGTGTGTGTTTTGGCCAAAATAAGTTGAAACTGAGGTAAGTAAAAATTGGGAACTCTTTTTAAGGCTTTAAACTGATCCCATGATTTTTTGGATGATTTTTTGGTTGAGATTTGGAACTCAAAAGATTTTTGGAAGTTGAAAACCATTTCTGCCAGAATGAAAAAGGCAGTTGACCCTTGACTTTGAAATGGACTTTAGGGCTTGAAAACTCCAGAATCTGGGAAAAGTCCGGGAATGAAAAATGTTCAAAACACCTTAAAAAAGGTTTCTGTAAAAGAACTTTTAATTTTGGAGATGATTTGAGGGGTCAAAACCTTCTGGAAATCTCAGATCTGAAATCTGGATTTCCAGAGACTGATGAACTGACCTTTAAAAGAAAATTTGAAAAATGGAGTTTTACTCACGCAAAAAATAAAATAAAAATATGTCTGGAAAGATCTGGATGTTGGCTACAAAAAGTATTTTGTAGTAAACACCCAATTCCAAGTTTTACTAGGTCCAAAAAATAGGGAAATGGACTGAGTTCTCAGAACAATGCTACTGGACAGCAAGATGTTCTTGAGGGAAAATGTGATTTTTGGGGGGTTTGCATCTATGTTCACCCCATTTTCATCCCTAGACTTGATTCCAATACCTTGTGTCAAGTGTTTATCATATTCAAGTCATCCTTGGGGAATTTATGGGGTTGAAACATGTCCTTTGCAAAGGGAAAGGGGGTTTTGTAAAGATGAAACCAAGGAGAAAGAATTGACTAAAGATCTAAAATGTGGACCATTTGAGATGGTCATTCATGAAGATGAACTTCAAGATGACCATCTTAGGTCAAAACTCAAGTTAAACTAGACATAAAATAAGTCAAAGTAAAAAGAACAAGATGATCAAGAGATCAAAAGAGAATTTTAGGGTTTTGAGAAGGAGGGCTTTACCAATGGTGACACCCTATCTTCCTAGGCTTGGAATTTGACTTGAGGAATATCAAGATTTGGTGTTTGGCTTGAGGAGTATCAAGGTTTGGTGTGTTTGGTATTTGATTGGGAAAGATTCAAGAGAAAAAGGTGGCAATCAAGGGATTCCCACTGTTTTCTCTCTATATTCCTTGAACTTCGTTGCTGTGATCAAATTCCTCCTTTATTTTTGTGACTGGAGGGCTCAATTTATAGGACACTGGAAATGTCATACATGTCCGCGCGGATTGGATCAGTAGGCGTGCACTGTTCATTAATTACAGCTCCAGCTTTGGACAGGAAGAATAAAAATTCAAAAAACCCAAATTAATCAGCCAGTTTTGTGTTTCCAGCCTTTCTATTTGTGGTTTGATTCTTTTGTTTTGCTTTTTAAGATGCTTTCTTTGGTTTATCTTTATTTGGCAATGCCCATTCTACCCTCCCTTTGTTAGAAAAGTTAGAAATGTTAGGAATTGTTAGAAATGTTATAACTTTCGTTAATTTTCTAACGAAAATGCTAACAAGCTCAAATTGGAGCACTTACAGTAGCCCCTCGGCGACGGCGCTTTCGAAGGAAGCGGAGTCGTCGATAAGAGTAAGGCTCCATATTTGGCAGGATGATCGAGTGATCAGGTGGCTGAACCTATTTAATAGGCTACCTACGTATCCTTAAAAGGAATCAAGCCAGTCGTAGTTCGGGTCTTTCGACTATCTTTAGTCGTCGACCCTACTGCTTTAGGAAGGTCGCCCTAAGATTTGACTATTTTTGGGAAGTCACTCTATGGTCTGACTATTTTGGGGAAGTCACCCTATGGTTTGACTATTTTGGGGAAGTCGCCCTAAGGTTTTGACTATTTTTGGGAAGTCACCCTGTAATCTGACCGTTTTTTGGGAAGTCACCCTATGGTTTGACTATTTTGGGGAAGTCGCCCTATGGTTTGACTATTTTCGGGAAGTCGCCCTGTAATCTGACTGTTTTTGGGAAGTCACCCTATGGTTTGACTATTTTGGGGAAGTCGCCCTATGGTTTGACTATTTTTGGGAAGTCGCCCTGTAATCTGACTGAAGTCACCCTAAGGTTTTGACTGTTTTGGGGAAGTCGCCCTAAGGTTTTGACTATTTTTGGGAAGTCACCCTGTGATCTGACTGTTTTGGGGAAGTCACCCTAAGGTTTTGACTGTTTTGGGGAAGTCGCCCTAAGGTTTGACTATTTTCGGGAAGTCGCCCTGTAATCGGACTGTTTTTGGGAAGTCACCCTATGGTTTGACTATTTTGGGGAAGTCGCCCTATGGTTTGACTATTTTTGGGAAGTCGCCCTGTAATCGGACTGTTTTTGGGAAGTCACCCTATGGTTTGACTATTTTGGGGAAGTCGCCTATGGTTTGACTATTTTTGGGAAGTCGCCTGTAATCCAAGTCACCCTAAGGTTTTGACTGTTGGGAAGTCGCCTAAGGTTTTGACTATTTTTGGGAAGTCACCCTGTGATCTGACTGTTTTGGGAAAGTCACCCTAAGGTTTTGACTGTTTTGGGGAAGTCGCCCTAAGGTTTGACTATTTTCGGGAAGTCGCCCGTAATGTCTGGACTTGTTTTTGGGAAGTCACCCTACGGTTTGACTATTTTGGGGAAGTCGCCCTATGGTTTGACTATTTTTGGGAAGTCGCCCGTAACGGATCGTTTTTGGGAAGTCACCCTACGGTTTGACTATTTTGGGGAAGTCGCCCTATGGTTTGACTATTTTGGGAAGTCGCCCGTAACTGACCGAAGTCACCCTAAGGTTTTCGACTGCTTGGGAAGTCGCCCTAAGGTTTGACTATTTTTGGGAAGTCACCCCGCGATCCGACTCGTTTGGGGAAGTCACCCTAAGGTTTGACTATTTTGGGAAGTCACCCTAAGATTTGATGATAATGTTCTTTTAGAAAAGTAGTTGACTAAGATATGCTTTCATACTCCGTGCCGTGCTTACCTCGTAGCCGCCTGAAGGACCGAGGCTTCACCGATGTTGATGAAGAGTTGTTCGTGGGACGGTTTCGCCGACGATTTGCCGTCTTTGGAGGCATTTTGACCTCGAAGGAGGAGTCTCGAGTCCGTATTCGCCGGTGATCGTTAACCTTGCAGAATCGTAGAGTTTGCTGAGCTTGTCTTCACATTGGGACTTTTTGCTTTTGAGAATTTGGTGTCTCGACCGCATTGTATTTGAGAATTTGGCGTCTCGACCGATTTGTATTTTGAGAACTTGGCATCTCTCGACCGAATTGTATTTGAGAACTCGGCGTCTCGACCGAACCGTATTTGAGAACTTGGCGTCTCCGACCGAACCGTATTTGAGAACTTGGCGTCTCGACCGATTTGTATTTGAGAACTCGGCGTCTCCGACCGAACCGTATTTGAGAACTCGGCGTCTCGACCGAACCGTATTTGAGAACTCGGCGTCTCCGACCGAATTGTATTTGAGAACTTGGCGTCTCTGACCGAACTGTATTTGAGAACTTGGCGTCTCTGACCCGATTTGTATTTGAGAACTTGGCGTCTCTGACCGAACTGTATTTGAGAACTTGGCGTCTCTGACCGAACTGTATTTGAGAACTTGGCGTCTCCGACCGAACCGTATTTGAGAACTCGGCGTCTCGACCGATTTGTATTTTGAGAACTCGGCGTCTCTCGACCGAGCCGTACACCGGGAGGTGGTCTTCACTGGGGGTTGTTTTCATCCATTTGTGGACATTGGAGGTCGTCTTTAGCAAGTTGCAGACGCCGGAGCTTGTCTTTGCCAAACTGTAGATGCTGGAGGCTGTCTTCATCCATTTGTGGACATTGGAGGTCGTCTTTGGTGAAGATCATCCTTGTCGAAAAGGGGGATTTGATTTCACGTTTGAATTCCTGCATTCGTTAGTGAAGAGGAAGATGCATATATGACATTCATGATGACAGATGCATGCCTAGAGCTAAAAATGATTGTGAGAGTATCACTGCATATGTTCGCGAGATGATGCATTTACTTGCTTTTGAAGGTGCACTTAGCCTAAGCTTTTGGCAGGGAAGTTATGATCTTCAATCACTTAGGATTTTTCCTATTGATTCAAGTTTTGTGCATGCTACATGAGCCCTTGGGAGATTTTTGTGGGGATGCATGGTGATGTATGTGTCTGGAGACCTGTTTGGAACATGATTTTGAGCATGTGGGGGATGAGAACCCTTGATCGCGATTTAAACAAATGCGGTTGATGGTGAGGTTTTTTGGCGCCAGCATCACATGGACCTCAATTTTGATGAGATTGGATTCGGATCCCGGGTCTTGGTTGGACGCTTCCTCTCAATCTTGGTCATTTGAAGCTGATGCCGACAAAGTTTCTAGGAGCACGTTGATATGAGTGAAGCTTCTTTCATTTGGGTGAGCCGTGACCTCGGCCGAAACCTTATCCTGAGAATGATTTGATGGAATTGCTAATGCCGGAGAAACCCCGATCTTGAATTCCGATGCTACGGAGGCCGCCGTGTACCAAGTTCCGAAGCCGAAATTCTTTCTTGATAAAATTCGGGTCCAAAAGACCGTCTTGACAAAGCCCCGGATCCCGAGTAGGCAAAGCCCGGATTTTGAAGAAGTGACTCGGCGAATCTATCTCGTAGTGAAGAACGCAATGTGGACCCAAGGATGACTATGGAAGCCCCATCTTGAAGAGCCGATACAGGAGAACCCGGGAGAACCGCTTAGCAAGCCCCGCCAAATAAGGAAGAAATTCAAGAGCGCCTTGTTGCGTGCATGACAGTCATTATGTGGCCGAGGGGGTACCCATCTTTTCAAATCTTAGTCAACCACCACCGGACAAGACTCAAAAACGTTTACGTGCAGGGCACATCTTTCGAAAAGTGGGAATGAATCCCGATTTTGTGTATACACACTCGCTTTAGGTTTGACTCTTTTGAGAGAGTATAAGCATCACAAGGTGTGGAAAAGTGTATGGAAGCCCCCGCCGACGTAAAAGACAGTGTTTGGCTCTATTTTCCTATGATATAGAAAGAGAAGACTTGTCGAGACACTTGAAAACTTGTCTTATTCATGATGATCACAAAGTCGCTTAAAACCCTTTGTTAATGTTCGGGTTATTCAATCCCTAAATCCGATATGAACAAATATTTTGATTAATCATAAGGAGAAAACCAACCGATATCGAGAATCAAGCTCGGAAGGGTGGAAAGTGTATAGGGACGATCCTTGATGAGACCGGGTTTTTTTTTTTTTTCTTTTTTTTTTTGAGATTTGTTTATGATTTCGACCGGACCATTTCTCGGTTGCCTACGTTCCCTCCATTATGAAGAGCTCAGTCGCCGTAGTTCGGGCCTATCCCGAATGAAAAGAGAATGGATGTTGAAATTCGAGGGTCCGAGGACCTTTGGGGATTTTGAGGATTTGGAGAATTGAATAACATATCCCCTTAGAGTGTCCATGAAAGACACGGATGCGAAGCCCCTGGGACATCCACGGCAAGTGTTTGTGAGGAGAAATGAAATATGCTCACATGAAGGGAAGGGTTGAATTTGCACAATCTTTGGTTGGTAATTTTGAACCAAAATGGATTAGATTCCAATTTAAGCAAGCAATGAAGCATTAATTTGATCCCGACATCGAGGATATTAGAATGAAACCGCTATCCAAGAGGGACCGTAGTTGGGTTTCCGGGCTTCGATCGGCTATCGGGTGATTTGGGAGATTATGACCTCTTGAGATGAGAGGTCGGCTAGGCCTTTTACCGACCGAACCTCTAAAGATGAGAGGTTGGCTCGCTGGGGATGTGTTTGGGAAATCTATGGCGAGGAAGATTGATTGCCTCCAAGAATGAGAGGTCGATTTTGACTTGGCCAAGGGCAAGGGTAATGGTGATGGGAGTATCCTCTAAAATTGAGAGGATGGCTTGGGATTGGTTTAAGGTAATGATAAGAGGAAGTCCGAGAGACAACTTTTTGCGATCTTGCGAGAATTCAGCTCCTTTTTGATCATTGGAGAGCTTCTTGAGATGTCTGGGACTTTTGAGTTCTTCTTCTTTTTTTGGAAGGCCTCACGAGGAGCTTGGAATTATATCCGAGATTGTGAGGATTTTAAAATCCTTCTTTTTTTTTTTTTTTGTTTTTTTTTTTTTTTTTTTTTTTTTTGTTTTTTTTTTTTTTTTTTTGTTTTTTTTTTTTTTTGTTTTTTTTTTTTTTGACTTGGAAAGCTTCCTGAGGAGTTGAGGATTATCTTTGTCCTTCCTTCATGGCTTGAGATAATTTGCGCATCGCCGATTCTCGAAGCTAACTTCTCGGGCTCGCTTGGACTTTCTCTCAGTATGGAGCAAAAATGATGGCTAAACCGGGTTTCAAAACACGCCGATCTTGAAATGAGAGGGTAGTGTTTAGTAAGGGTGAGGTAATGGCTTTCCTATGGGTGAGAGGTTTCAACCGCAATCCCTACGAGATTAAGTCTTCATTGCTTGCTTAAGCTTTATATGAGAAAAGATCCATGCAAATTCATCGAGCAACGAGATGATGATGATGAAAGGGATGTGAGCATATGAGATGCAAGACGGGGAGTTGGTAAGCCCCAATTTGGGAAGGATATCAATTGATTTTCTCACTCCGATTAGTTTAAATATTAATCATTTTCGAAGAATTAGTGGTTGGCAAAGACAAGTGATCATTTTGGATAAAACCATTTCAATTAAGTGTAACGTGGGTGCGCAAGTGATGTCTCGAGTCTAGCAAGAAAAGAAAAAAGACTTATATTAAAAATTAGACACTTAACCACTATGTCCAAAATGGACTACAACGACAAATGTCCAGGAAGGACTTAGGTGAAAGAAAAGTACTAGAACCTACGAAGGTTGACTCAAAAGACTATTTTAAAGATAGGTAGCCCCCGCCTAGCCGCTCTTGCCGTTAAACCATGCATCTATTCTTCGACGCCGGAGACGGAGCTATCACAGACCTTTCCATCAGGATTTCCTTGGCAACTTTTTGCTCAATCCAACCATCTTCATTACCTGCGATGACCGGGTTCATTGACCTTGCAAAGGGACGAGTCAAACTCCATTGTGCCCACAAGGCTTGAACCACCAAACTCGATCATGTTGACACTCATGTTGTTAGGGAGCGGGTTATTGATAGTGTTAGGCCCTTCAGGCATCTCTAACCTCCCTTGCTCAATCAACCCTTGGATGGCCTTTTTCAGGGGGACGCAATCATCCGTCAGGTGCCCATGGTACTGATGAAAGGCACAATGCTTGGAGGTATCCAAAGGAGCGTTGGGGTTTCTAGGCTGATAATTTTCCAAAGGCCGGAGCAAACCTTCTCTCACCAAACCTCTGAAGATATCACTCAAAGGCATCCCAAAGTTTCTCAAGTCTTGGAGCCGGGATTTGGATGCATCAGGCTTCTTGGGAACAAAGGAAGTGGCATTATTCTGATCTGTCCCGCATAGCTAATCACTTCTTTACCTTTTGGTTGGGCGGAGGCTGTGTTGGAGGTGGAAGAAACCCGGTATTCGTAGCGAGGTGCGCGGTCGGGCTGGCGATTGTAAGCCTTTTCGAACTTAGCCCGGAATTAACCATTGCACGCAAGTCGGCGTAGGGGAAGTGGCGAGGAAGCTCTCAAATGCGGCTTCAAGCATGGTGAAAGATGTCTAGCGCTCCTCGTCGAGAGGAGGAATGGCCATTTCACCGAGCTTTAAGTTCCACCTCTTATAGAAATCCCCAATATTCTCATTAGGGCGTTGCATCGTTGTTTGCGCAGTCAACTCTGTTTGTCTCCCATTCCAAGTTGGCTTTATACTTATCCGTGAAAATGCGGTGATCCGTTCCCAGTAGCCCTAGCTTCAGGTGCAATCGGAAAAACCATTTCAAAGCCCACGACTTCAAAGAGAGACTAAAGTAATCGACCCCAGCTAGCCGGTTTGTGCATCCCTTAGCCTTCATTGCCAAAGTATAGGTGTCCAAGTGAGTTTTAGGGCATGCACTCCCGTCAAACAATTCCAGTGGGCATCACAAACTTGTGAGGCGGGGGACAATCGAGTCGGGATACGTAGGCCGAAGAGCGGTGTTCTTTTTGGCGGTCAATTCGGCAATCTGTGCTTTCATTTCCTTGTGTTGCTCCATAAACCAAGCCAATTGGGGATCCAAAGGTGGAGCGGGAATTCTGAGCCGATATTTGAGCCAGGAAGAGGACTAGGCTGTTGGTGGTGCATTGGTGGAAGGAATACCATATTCGGGGCATAGGTGAAAACTTGTCCTTGGCCCAAATTACCACAGGGAGTGTAGGTAGGAGCTTGGGCAAAGGGATAGAACCCGGCGACTTGATGTTGGCTTCCAATCGGCAGGGAAGATGGAGGCAGATCTGAGGTAGCCAGATGGCTTGGATTTCCGGAGTGAGGCCCATAAGTAGGCTTAAGTGCGAGGCTGCTGTCCACTGGTTGTTGAATTGCATGGTTTGGTTGTGGCAAGGATGCATAACCGAGAGGATACTTGTGGTCCCGGTGATTCGGATGAAACCGGGATGAAGGCTTGATAACCCATAGAACCCCGAGTGAATGGATTTGTGAAAGTCAGAGGAGCAACTGAACCAAGTACTCATTCTGAGGAGGGGCTCCTGACTGTGGCCCAGAACCAGATTGTGGCGGCGTTCCAAATTGTGGCTGTTGATGTGAAGGTCCGGATTGATTGGTCCCAAACTGAGGCGGGATCCCAATTTGCTGTGGCATTCCGGGGTATCCCCAACCATGGGAAGGCATTCCGTCTTGACTTTGTCCCAGCTGAGGCATTGCGAACCGGCTCGTCCGTCAGTGCATGGATCCAAAGGTGCGGTTGGGGAGCCCGGGCGACCTAGGGATCGAGGAGCATGGGCTCTGGTGGTAGTACCGTGGGAGGCCGGTGGTGGCACCCTGGAGTAGTCGGGTTGACCAAGAGCGGGATTGTGGTCTTCCTCTTCTTCCACAGTGAAGGTGCCATCCGGGTTGAGACTGGCGGCCAATCCATGGCTTTTGATAGCCTCCATAAGGCTGTTCAAGCTGTGCTTCTGGCGCACTCTCATACATTCGGCTAGGCGATTCCACTTTGTTGTCATGCGAGGAGTCCGGGAGGCGGAGTGATGTTGTCCCCATCGTTACCGGTTGATGCAGACATTCTAAAATTCGGAGTCGGAACCGAGACGGTGAAGGCGATGATGCGCTTGACTCTTCCCAACCTGATTAAACGGCGACCCAAATGCTCCGAAACCAACCTTTGTGCGGAGGCTGCGGGGGAAAGACACGAGGGTTCGAGATGTGCGGGAATGGAAGGAGGGTAGGTGTTTGGGCTTTCGGCTCATGCAACATGCGATTATTTGTTCATGTTTACTTAAAACATGTTTTATTGACCTAATCGGTTGGAAAAGATTGCTCTTCTTTTTCGCAAACTACTCGATTCTGGATCGGTGGGCCCCGTCACTACGTCTATAAGCCCCTCGTATTCCACCCGTATTTCGACCTCCCGGGGTGGGCGGCCCGGGCGAGGGTCCTATAGGGCAAGCGGGTCGCACCGACCGAAAGAAAATCGATCCTAAAAGTCTGGGGGGTAATCGAGTCTTAACGAGCATTCGATGTAAATTACGGACAAAGCTGACATCAAAAGTCAAGATCATGTCCGAGGGCTCGACGAAAAGTCGGCATGGTTTGGACTGATAAGCATCCACAATTGATCTTGACTTGTCGTCATTTAAGCCGTAATTAGGCATGGAATAATCATTAATCCTTGATGACTCAGTGTCAATGCTGGGAGTCGGTGTATAATTTGTGCCGCCGAAGCGAAGTCAAGGCGCCGGTCAATATCTTGGTCAAAGTCCGCGGCGGAAAACCGGCGTAACTTCGACTGATTAGGGTCCCCGAAAGATATTGAGTCGGTATGCCGACAAAGGCTTGAAAGGAAAGGTCTATACACAGACAGGGCATGACACAGACCAGACTAAAAACCAACCGGGTCTCGGACAAAGTGTGTCACGGACAAGTGCATGGTCGACACGAGGCTCCATGGGATGTTTGGGTAGTCCTGTGCTCATCCGAGAGGCGTAATAAGACCAAACGGACCGCGACAAGGATTTCCCCGGGTTAGGGACGTAGTGTGCAGTGTAAGGTCACGTGCGCGTAGTGTGCAAGCAGTCTATCTTCTTTTTCTGAGAAAAATAGAAATTTTTTATGTGTCTTAAAAAGGCATGATGCATGATTTTTTTTTTTGAATTTTTTTTTGAAAATTTTTTTTTTGAAAATTTTATGAACACATAAGCACATAAGCACAAAAATTCCGACAGTTAGGGACATTATTCCGACAGTCAAAATTTTGACTTTTCCGAGGCGGCCAAAAACAAACACGAAAACTGTGCAAAAATCAACACACACAAAGCAAAGGATTTTCAAATGTTGAGACGGAAGCTTGACCCTCAAAAGCTTTTCCTTTTTTTTTTGAAAATAATGATACCGGTACGTGGGATTGTTAGACCACAATTTATCCCCAACTCGTGTTAGGAGGCGATAACGGGAAGTTTAATGGTTTCCACCAATATACCAAATATCATTTTTTTTTAGAAAAAGCTTATGTCCCCAGCGGAGTCGCCACTGTGATGTACCCGATTTTTTTTGTGAAAATCAAAACGGAGTCGCCACGCCATTTTTGTTTTAAGGGCCAAAACTTTGAAAAATGCCCGAGATCAGAGATTTAGGTTCGGAGGTCACGTTACGTGCCGGGAAGGACGTTAGTGTGCACCCGGAACGCCTCGTAAAAACGAGTCTTCCAAACATTCAAAATCCTTTGTTGTGTGTGTGTGTGTGTGTATGTGTTTTGGCCAAAATAAGTTGAAACTGAGGTAAGTAAAAATTGGGAACTCTTTTTAAGGCTTTAAACTGATCCCATGATTTTTTGGATGATTTTTTGGTTGAGATTTGGAACTCAAAAGATTTTTGGAAGTTGAAAACCATTTCTGCCAGAATGAAAAAGGCAGTTGACCCTTGACTTTGAAATGGACTTTAGGGCTTGAAAACTCCAGAATCTGGGAAAAGTCCGGGAATGAAAAATGTTCAAAACACCTTAAAAAAGGTTTCTGTAAAAGAACTTTTAATTTTGGAGATGATTTGAGGGGTCAAAACCTTCTGGAAATCTCAGATCTGAAATCTGGATTTCCAGAGACTGATGAACTGACCTTTAAAAGAAAATTTGAAAAATGGAGTTTTACTCACGCAAAAAATAAAATAAAAATATGTCTGGAAAGATCTGGATGTTGGCTACAAAAAGTATTTTGTAGTAAACACCCAATTCCAAGTTTTACTGGGTCCAAAAAATAGGGAAATGGACTGAGTTCTCAGAACAATGCTACTGGACAGCAAGATGTTCTTGAGGGAAAATGTGATTTTTGGGGGGTTTGCATCTATGTTCACCCCATTTTCATCCCTAGACTTGATTCCACTACCTTGTGTCAAGTGGTTATCATATTCAAGTCATCCTTGGGGAATTTATGGGGTTGAAACATGTCCTTTGCAAAGGGAAAGGGGGTTTTGTAAAGATGAAACCAAGGAGAAAGAATTGACTAAAGATCTAAAATGTGGACCATTTGAGATGGTCATTCATGAAGATGAACTTCAAGATGACCATCTTAGGTCAAAACTCAAGTTAAACTAGACATAAAATAAGTCAAAGTAAAAAGAACAAGATGATCAAGAGATCAAAAGAGAATTTTAGGGTTTTGAGAAGGAGGGCTTTACCAATGGTGACACCCTATCTTCCTAGGCTTGGAATTTGACTTGAGGAATATCAAGATTTGGTGTTTGGCTTGAGGAGTATCAAGGTTTGGTGTGTTTGGTATTTGATTGGGAAAGATTCAAGAGAAAAAGGTGGCAATCAAGGGATTCCCACTGTTTTCTCTCTATATTTCGCCAGAACTTCGTTGCTGTGATCAAATTCCTCCTTTATTTTTGTGACTGGAGGGCTCAATTTATAGGACACTGGAAATGTCATACATGTCCGCGCGGATTGGATCAGTAGGCGTGCACTGTTCATTAATTACAGCTCCAGCTTTGGACAGGAAGAATAAAAATTCAAAAAACCCAAATTAATCAGCCAGTTTTGTGTTTCCAGCCTTTCTATTTGTGGTTTGATTCTTTTGTTTTGCTTTTTAAGATGCTTTCTTTGGTTTATCTTTATTTGGCAATGCCCATTCTACCCTCCCTTTGTTAGAAAAGTTAGAAATGTTAGGAATTGTTAGAAATGTTATAACTTTCGTTAATTTTCTAACGAAAATGCTAACAAGCTCAAATTGGAGCACTTACACAGTCATACTTACTTATGACAGCTCATCATCACTTCAAAAAAACTAAATCAAACAGCATTATTCATCAACTCATCAGTCATAAGTTATCAGTTATAAGTTATCAGTCATAAGTCATCAGCACATATCAATAAGCTAAATCAAACGGGCTCTTAGACTATAGTGTTAGCTTTTGAACTTCTGGTTGTGAGTTTGAGTTCTGCTAAATGGATTTTTTTTAAAAAAACAATACTTTCTCCGTCCCAAAATAATGAGTTTTCCGTTTTATTATCATTAACTTGAATGAATGTAATTTGATCAACAATTTTCATTTGATTTAATTATTCTAATAAAATTAGAACCAGTTATTGATACACCATTAGAAATACTATCAATAACAATTTTTAAATATTTATTTGGATAATTAAATCAAGCTAAAATTATTGCTAAAAGTTTCTACAAGTAAAAAAAAAATAGAAATCCCATTTCGAAACTGAGGGAGTAATTTGTATACCCATTTAAGTTATGAATCTGCTTCTCTTTGTCACTATCTATAAGACTAAAAGTACAAACTTTAAAACTCTATTATAAAGCTAAAACATAAAACTCTAGAATAAAGCTAACATGCACAGTACGTGAACACTAGGGAGTGGAAGAGCAAAAGAAAATCAAGATGCATGCACAAACAACAAATGGAATAAAGCACACAAATCATTAAAGACTCCCCATACTGTGAATTGAATGAACCAACTTGGCTAACGTCTCTTTCTCATTACTTGAACTTCATCATCTTTTCTTTACTTATCGAAATCCAGACCGGCTCATCTCTTCTATTCTCGACTTTATCACACCTTTTTCAAGTATATATTCGGGCCAACAATCATTGAATTTGTTGGGTTTGATGATTTTGAGAATTAAGTACTTTTAATCGTAAGTAAAAACAAGCAAATTATGTGATTTCAAAATTTTGTTCAGTTGCACGACCGTGCATAATTGGCACGACCGTGCTAGACAAAATGCAAGACCATGTCAGACGGTGAACAACTGACAGGACTGTGTAGAACAAAGGGCACGACCATGCCAATGAAGATTGCACGACCGTGCGACGTAGTTTGGGCTTGGGCCGGCCAGACTTCAGCGCATGATTTAGAAAATTCTGCAGGGGTTAGAAATATAGTTGTATAAAACTCCCCTCTCCCCTAACATGTTCAACTGTTTAGATTTAATTGCTAGTGTTATATAGATCAATAATTATAGGTGTTCTAGCATTTCAACTGCTCATCTATTTTTCTCTAGATCTAGGACTTGCACAGTTATGATTTTTTTGATCAAAATTCGTGCAATAGATTAGAGATTTGTAATATGTGATTTCCAAGTGATGATAATATTCTCTTTCTCTGCCCTTATACATAGCCATGTTGTTGGACCACGTAAATTCTTTTTTTTTTTTCTTTTCTTTTTTTCTCTTTAAAAGAAGGGGATCAACACATTTCACCGCTCCCCCCTTGATGCACTTCACAGAGGCGCCTAGCTATGCTAGGGAGGGCAATGTCATTCCCTCTAACCACTGGTGGGGGAATCGAACCCATGACCTCCAGGTTGGAAGCCATGAACTCTAACCATCAGGCTAAGACCCCACGTGCACCACGTAAATTCTTGTGTTCATGTGTAAGGGATTTATATTCTTGATTGCTTCTTATTGGCTCTGTCCTAACAAACTGGCATCAGAGCTGGTTGGTGAAGAAAGATCCAGGGGTATTCCGATGCATAAGAAAATGGGTTCAATCGAAAGAACAGTTTTAGTATTTGGCAAATCAAGATGAAGGTCTTGTTAAGAGATAAGGGTTCATGGGCTCCGGTGTCTGCTACAATTAGGGATCAAAAAGGTGATCCAAAGGGCAAAGAAAAAGTCGTTCCCGCAAGAGCTGCTCCAGTAGGAACAACAGAAGGTGCGGAGAATGATGCGAAAGCAAAAAACAAAGGAAGCAGTAGATCTGATCGCGGTAGATGAGAGAGCACACTCCAAAATCATCAGATGTCTGGATGATGATGTTTTAGCGGATATAGCAAATACTAATTCTGAAGGACCTTTATGGTTAATGTTGGAAATCATGTTCTTGACAAAATCTCTGACCAACAAGTTGTATATGAAGTAGAAGTTGTTTGGTCTTCATATGACTGAAGATACGCCCATAGGGATCATCTAGATCGAATTACTACTTTATTAATTGAAATGTGTAATATTGAAGATAAAGTTGAAGATAAAGTTGAAGATGCTGCTCTTATTTTGTTGGTATCCTTACCATTGTCGTGTGAGGGATTTGTGGATTTCTGCATTAATTGTAATGATATGATTACTTTTGTCAAGGTTAAGAATGATATCAAGACCAGGGATTTGCGTCGCAAGGCGAGTGGTATATCTACATAATCTCAGTCAGCAGGTTTGGTTGCGAAAAGCAGCAGAGGACAGGATAGGAGAAACAAGGGTTATTCAAAAAGGGGTCTAATGCCTGGAGATGTCTGCAGTTAATACAAAGGAAATGGGCACTAAAAACGTTAATTTACCAAGTTAAAGAAAAGCGAGCAATTGGGGTCAAATGTAGCCATGACAGATGGCGATTAGGAGTACCATGCTCTAGTAATCGAAAAAGACAAAGGTATGAAAGATACATAAATTCTTGATTTTTGGGATTGTAATCACATGTGTTCGTGCAGATAATGGTTTGCAACATATAAGAAGATGGAAGGTGGCTATATTTATACTGATAATGGTTATGTCTGCAAGGTAGTTGGCATGGGTTACATAAAAGTGTGAACTTCAGGTGGTATGTTTTGTACGTTGAATAAGGTTAGAAATGTTCATGAAATAACAAAGAATCTGATATCGTTTATTTGGCTATACAAAATGGTATACAATTTTAAAGGTGAAGGTGGAACAGTAAATTTCTACAGGGGTTCGAACGTAATTCTAAAAGGGGTAAAACAAGGTTCCTTATACATCCTCCAAGGTTCTACAGTTTTGGGCTCGAGTGTCGAGCATCGTACTACAAATAGTAAGATAGAGACATGTTTGAATGAAACATGTTGCATAGTTTCGTGTGGGGTAGTTGGCAAATAGGTGGAGCAACAAGTTACTATAGGTGGAATGATGACAAATGTATTGCCTTCGCCTGTGACCTTTCCTTTTGGTTTTTAAAACATTTTTCTTTTCAACTTTGGAAGAACCCTCACCCTCTTTGACAAAATTATGATCTCCGTAGCTAATTTCAGATTTTCCTAGATTACCTAAATTCAAAACTTCGTCCAACTTAGCCTTACCATTGTTAAGTTTAGTTAGAGTTTCAATTTCTCTTTTAATCTCAGTTTTGAACTTTTCACACTCAATATTTTTCTTTATGAGTAAAACTTCCAATTTTGCTATTAATTGCTTTTGAGAATAACTCTCCTTAGATAAACACTTCAACCTCAGATTTCAGACATATATTTTTAGAGGAGAGTTTATCCTTTAGCTGTTTGAACACCTTGATTTGCTCCATCCGCTTGATCCATTCAGTATAGAGTTCTATATAGGTACTGTACAGATTCTCATAGGTTGCACTTTCTTCATCTGCAGGATCATTCTCAGTTTCACCTTTTGAATCCGAATCACTATCGAACAAGGGAAACTGTGATAAACGCAACATTGACAGATTTGATGTATGATCGTCATCATCAGAATTACTTGATGACGCAGAAAAACTCATTCCCCTTTTCCTTAAGGTATTTGCACATTCATTAGCAAAATGTCCAAAACCTTTACAAGCCCTACAGTGAATTGACTCGATGAACTTCTTAGTTTCCAAAAAAGGTTTCTTTATACTGCTCTTTCTTTTAGATGATTCAATCAAGGAAGAAGGGGAGTATGCTGAATTAGAAAACTTTGTTATTCGTTTCTTTTTCAACATGTTGTTTAATTTTTGTGTTATCAAGTCACACTCATCTTCTCCCAAATTTGACTCATCTATATCTTTAGACAGTTGGACTAGATATTCAGATACTTTGAGGGCACTAGCAAGAGCAATTTAATTTGCTTCGCTAGATTCCTTTACCTCAAGATTCAACTCAAAATTAGTTAAAATACCCAAGATTACATCAAGTCCAATAGTTTGGACATCCTTAGTTTCCTCAATTACATAAATCTTAATATTAACCTTTTCTGGGAGGGTTCTTAGTACTTTACTCACAAGTCTTGCATTGGATATGGATTCACTCAAGGCAAATGACTCGTTTGAGTCCAAAATCTTGGCTGAGTACTCTTTTATGCGTTCATCAAACTTGGTCATTAAATTCCTTAACTTAGTTTGTTTGACACTAGTTGATCCTTCACAATGAAGTGGGAGAATGTCCCAATCAACTTTGGGAATGGTTTGGTTAGAAAATAACCCATACATATGAGGATCCACGTGATCAGAGATTGCTACCATGGCCTTGGCATTATAGTTTGCAAGAGCAATTTCCCCAGCATTCCAATCCTCTATGTGCTTAGGACCATAATTTTTTTTCATTCTTACCATCACTTCCGATAAAGAGGTGGTAATCTCAGCCATGCGAGAAGTATAGCCAACAATGAGACTAACCCAAGCACAGTGATCAATATACTTAATATTCATAATCATCTTACCCTTCCAAATGGTATAGTTTGAACCATTTAGAGTAGGCGGTTTGTTATGACTATGATGACAGTCCATAGTGGCTACTTTCAATGATCGATCTCAGTTGAGTCGAGAGAAGGCTCTGATAGCAATTGAAAGAATTGTAGCTAGGACTGTAAACACTTGTGCGGTGACTTGTGCATACAGTTGTTCACACAAGTGATCGCACAGTGTACGCACAAGTGACCGCACGGGTGTTCACAGTCCTAGCTACAATTTTTTCAATTGGTATCAGAGATTTATCTCGACTCAACTGAGATGGATCCTTGAAAGTAACCACTATGGACTGTCATCGTAGTCATAACAAACCGCCTACTCTGAATGGTTCAAACTATACCATTTGAAAGGCTAAGATGATTATGCATATTAAGTATATTGATCACCGTGCTTGGGTTAGTCTCATTGTTGGCTATACTCCTCCCATAGTTGAGATTACCACCTCTTCATCAGAAGGTGATGGTAAGAATGAAATTTTTTATGGTCCTAAGCCTATACAGGATTGGAATGCTGTGGAAGTTGCTCTTGCAAACTATAATGCCAAGGCCATGGGACCAATCTCTAACCGTGTGGATCCTCATATGTATGGGTTATTTTCTAACCAAACCATTGCCAAAGTTGATTGGGACATTCTCCAACTTCATTGTGAAGGAATAGATAGTGTCAAACAAACTAAGATAAGGACTTTAATAACCAAGTTGAAACTTTAAGGATGGAGATAATGAAGCCATAAAAGAGTACTCAGCTAAGATTTTGGACATCTCAAACGAGTCATTTGCCTTGGGTGAATTCATATCCAATGCAAGACTTGTGAGTAAAGTACTAATAACTCTCCCAGAAAAATTTAATATTAAGATTTCTGTGATTGAAGAAACTCAGGATGTCCAAACTGTTGGACTTGATGTAATCTTGGGTATTTTAACTAATTTTGAGTTGAATCTTGAGGTACGGGAATCTAGCAAAGAAATTCAATTGCTCTTGCTAGTGCCCTCAAAGTATCTGAAGATATAGTCCAATTGTCTAAAAATATAGATGAGTCAAACTTGGGAGAAGATGAATGTGATTTGGTAACACAAAAATTCAACATGTTGAAAAAGAAATGAATAACAAAGTTTTTAATTCAACATACTCCCCTTCTTACATGGTTGAATAATCTAAAACGGAGAGCAGTATAAATAAACCTTTTTTGGAAACTAATAAGTCCATCGAGTCAATTCAGTGTAGGTCTTGTAACGATTTTGGACATTTTGCTAATGAATATGCAAATACCTTAAGGAAAAAGGGAATGGGTTTTTCTGCATCATTAAATGATTCTGATGATGATGATCAGACAACAAATCTGTCAATGTTGCGTTTATCACAGTTCCCCTTATCCGATAGTGATTCAGATTCAGAAGTTTTTCAGTGTTCTGTTTACACAACTGGCTGCACAACTGACTGCATAACTGCCTGCAGTTTTTATACCTGCTTGAATTCCACAACTGCATGTGAAACTGAGAATGATCCTGCAGATGAAGAAATTGCAACCTATGAGGATCTGCACAGTACCTACATAGAACTCTATACTGAACGAATCAAGCGGATGGAGCAAATCAAGGTGTTCAAACAGGTAAATGATAAACTCTCCTCTGAAAATATATATATATATATATATATCTAAAATCTGAGGTTGAGTGTTTATCTAATGAGAGTGATTCTCAAAAGGACTCTATAGCCAAATTGGAAATTTTACTTATAAAGAAAGATATTGAATGTGAATAGTTTAAAACTGAAACTCTAACTAAATTTAACAATAGTAATGCTAATTAGGAAGAAGTTTTGAATTTAGGTAATCAAGGAAAACCTGAAATTGGCTATGGAGGTCATAATTTTGTCAAAGAGGGTGAGGGTTCTTTCAAAGTTGAAAAGAAAAATGTTTTAAAAACCAAAAGTAAAGGTCACAGGCAAAGGCAATTCATTTGTCATCATTGTTTTGCTCCTGGTCACATTCGACCATTTTGCTATGAGTTGAAACAGGAACTTGAACTTATGAAAACTGGTGGATACTTGAGCAGACAGTTGTGTGCATAACCGAACACACAACTTTACAGACAACCCAAAGATGGAACAAGAACTACCTGGGTAAGGAAAGAAAACATGAACTGTTAGGTGGCCTTCACCTCTGTTAAGAGTAGTGTTAAAGGATCATGTTACTTTGACAGTGGATGATCATGCCATATGACTGGGTCACTTAATCATTTCAGTGACTATGAACCATTCAAAGGTGGAAAAGTAAATTTCGATGGAGAAGCTCAAGGTAGGATCATTGGCAAAGGTACGTTGCATGTAGACGGTTTACCTAGGTTGCAGAATGTGTTGCATGTTGATGGGCTAAAGGATAATTTGATAAGCATAATTCAATTGTGTGATAATGATCTACATGTCAAATTTGATAAGAAGATGTGTGAGATCTTTGATGATTCAAATAAATGTGTTTTGATAGGAGTAAGATCCCAGATCATTGTTACAAGTTGGTTGAAAATATTTTATACCTTAAATCGATTTTTGATGATGCTCCTGATCTTATTGTCAAAACTGCTAAGGATGATATTGCAGGTTGCACATGGGAACTAGATCCAGTTAATGATGAATCTGAACCAGGAAAGACAAATGAATCTGTAGAACAGACACTTGTGTAGACAGTTGTGCAACAAGTTGTTCAAACAACTAACAACACAAGTGTTCAGACAACTAAAAAATAAGGTTCAGATTCTGAAACTGATTAAAGTGAAGTAAGCAGAGAGAGGGACATTCCGTCCCGAATAAAAGGAAATAATTCTACCTCCCAGATCATTGGGAAAGTAGATGAAGGAATGAAAACATGAGTAAAGGAGGTCAACTATCGTAACCTTGCAGGTTTGGTATACATGAACTCCGTATACCATCAGGTACGTTCATGTTGTTATGTTGTCAATGACGAATCTAATTTAGATGCATTTTTTAAGGCATTTGAGGGGGAGATAATCATAGATTTCAAAAGCACCAATGTTGGATGTTTATGTCTTGAAAATAAGTTGTATTCATGGGATAATAGGGAATAAACTTTTGTTTTCCTATCAGTTGCTGAATCAAAATGTGTGGCAGTTGATAGTAGGTATCTCAAACTTCTTTGTATAAACAATTTGGTTAAAGACTATGAAATCGAAAACTAAGTTTTATCTATTTTTTGTGATGCTAAAAGTACCATAGATATGGCAAATGACCATGTTCAATGTTCTACTCCTAAGCATCTAGATTTTAGACTTCATTTTGTTAGATATATTGTTGAACAAAAAATTATTAGTTGTGAATTTTCTGAAACCAATAAACGATTGATTGATATTTTCATGAAGGCCATTGTTTTGGAGAGATTTTCTTTCCTAAAAAGGTCTCTCGGATTGTGTGTATTGAGATGATCGCACAACTGTGCGGACATCTGTCTGCATCTGTGTATAATTGTATTTTACAGAAAATACAAATAAATAAATAAAATGCATTCATTAACTGCAAGATTATCTTTTGTGATCAATTGATTGGTTTGTATCTTTGACACTGTGTTTGACTCTTAATTGTGTTATCCTTCTTAAATTGGTGATAAAAAATTACCTTTATGTGTGACATTCATCATGAAGTGGATGTTTAATCTAAGGTCAGTGAGAAAACAATCTGTCTCCTCTATTTTGAAGCTTATACTCATGTGGCCAATGCCAATACCTTATTGTTGCATCACTTGAGAAGAAAAGTTGGGTAATCACTATGGTGTGAGAGTATATAGCTTCTCTCAGTGACTGATTTAATGGCTAAATACGAAAACATTATAGAGGCTAAATGATTGAAGGATAACTCATTGACTTCTTGTTTATCAAACTGTGTCATTGTGTAAATTTATTCATACCATATCACACTTCATTAAGGTCAATCTCCACTTGTGTGCTCATAATTTGCATCATTCTAGACATAATTATAAACTAGGATATTTTTGGCCCCATGAAATATTCATTTGATTGTTTATTATTTTCATCAAATTGTGGGCTAATCATTTTTTGGTTAACAATATGTTTAATGAGTGTTTGTCCATATTTGTGTGCAAAGGAAATATGAATGGAACAATCTTTTAGGGTCTAATTGGAAATGTTTCCTATGGTATTGCAATTGGTCACAAAATCTGTGTAGCATTTGGTGTCGAATTCATAATTTCTTTGCCCAAATTGATCCTTCAAAAGGTTTGGATACTTTTACTATCTTTGTTTCCTGTGCCAAATGCACGTCTTCCCAACCATCATCAGCAACAATGGTATGTCTTCCTGGAAATATCAAATTTTTATAATCTCTCCACTTGTCTCTGCTGTTGTTCGGACATCTGTGCACACAACTCTGCACACAAGTGGTTACACGCGTAGTCATTATTCCCCGTTTATTTATAAATATGTAAGTATTGCTTTTCCTCCAATCTTTTCGTCTGGCTCTGCTGCTATCAAGCTGAAACTCTAATCATATTTGACAAATGGGTTTATTAAGATATTTTCATGGATGTGCGCACATATTTTGAAAATCTCTAAAGAAAAGGGGGAGAATAGGGGAAAATGTCTCTCAGACAATCATTCAAGGAGTAGATGATTACAGATTTTAATTTCTTTACTGGAAAAGTCCATTGTTGAACTTCAAATTTTTCTTCATGATTCTTCTCAAAATGGGGGAGAAATGACAAGTGTAGGGGGAGCTGAAAATGATTATGAGGATCTAGTGTTTGATATTGAAAAAGATGTTGAATCTGCTACTACTGCAATGGAAGAGGAAATGGTAGGAGAAGACATTTATGTCGATATTTAAAAACAATATATTTGTTGGGTTGTAATAACTTTGAACTACGATCTCTGTAGTTGAAGTTTTTTTTCTATCTTTTGGACTTAACAAATCTTTTTGCAGGTTTTGATTATAACCACAAAGATATAAGGAGATTGAAAAAGTATGAAAATACTCTTATATCTTTTTAAATCTTTGTGATTCTGATTTATAAATTAGTTTGTATATCTTATATAATTAGGTTAGGAATAATTGTAAATATAGAATAATATTACTTTTTGACTAACGGCTAACTTTTGTGTTTTGATATGTTTTCAATATTTTAGATATATACTTAAGGAAGGCAAGGACTCTTGGATGGAATAGGAAAGGAGAATCCTTTATGATAATAAAGAGATTGGACGAATCCTTGTTGAAAAATGATTGCTCTCACTATATAAAAAGGACACCCCTCTCATTGTTGGTTACATATTTTAGAGAGAAAAGGAAGTTTATATATTTCCTTAAGTCCTTTTTTTCTGTGTTCTTGAAGTTCAGATCATTGAATATTCAAGATTGTTTTTTATGTTTTGTGTTCTTAGTCTAGAACCACTTTGATCTTTTCGTAAGTTTTTTTCTTTCATTGTAAGTTTTTCTTTACAACTTGTTCTCAACAAGGTTGTATTTTATGAAAGTTTTCCAGAAATCATAGTATGGCTAAAGTGTTTATTATTGTGTTGCATTTAATTATGTTTGTGTGAGCTTATTTTACTGTCGAGTTGTTTAGACAGTTGTGCTGACACTTGTGTTAACAACTGTACGCACAAGTCACCGCACAAGTGTTTACAGTACTAGATACAATTCTTTTAAGGGGGGCTGAAATGACAAGTGCAGGTCCATTACACGTGTAAGCCCAACGGCACACGATGTTACTCCGCGCCACCCGATTAATAAGTCCACACTGTAAGATTTGGCAAATCCCGCTACACGTGAGAGGGTGTGTTAGAGATATTATCCCAAATTGGGAATTGACGAACCTTGCCTATAATATATAAAGATCCTGGGTCACTCCCCTTAGCACCAATTAGTTTTAAGGTGGAAACTCAGACTTTAAATTTGTATCAGAGCCTTCTCTCGACTCAACTGAGATCGATTTTTTAAAGTAGCCACTATGCACTGTCATTGTAGTTATAACAAACCACCTACTCTAAATGGTTCAAACTATACCATTTGGAAGGCTAAGACGATTATGCATATTAAGTATATTGATCACCGTGATTGGGTTAGTCTCATTGTTGGCTATACTCCTCACATGGCTGAGATTACCACCTCTTCATCGGAAGGTGATGGTAAGAATGAAAAAATTTATGGTGCTAAGACCATAGAGGATTGGAATGATGGGGAAATCGCTATTGCAAACTATAATTCCAAGGCCATGGGAGCAATCTCTGATCATTTGGATCCTCATATACATGGGTTATTTTCTAACCAAACTATTGCCAAAGTTGATTGGTACATTCTCCAACTTTATTGTGAAGGACCAGCTAGTGTCAAACAAACTAAGTTAAGGACTTTAATGACCAAGTTTGAAACTTTAAGGATGGGAGAGAATGAAACCATAAAATAGTACTCAGCCAAGATTTTGGACATCTCAAACGAGTCATTTGCATTGGGTAAATCCATATCCAATGCAAGACTTGTGAGTAAAGTAATAACAACCCTCCCAGAAAAGTTTAATATTAAGATTTTTGTAATTGAGGAAACTCAGGATGTCCAAACTGTTAGACTTGATGTAATCTTTGGTATTTTAACTAATTTTGAGTTGACTCTTGAGGTATAGGAATCTAGCAAAGCAAATTCAATTGCTCTTGCTATTGCACTCAAAGTATCTGAAGATCTATTCCAATTGTCTAAATATATAGATGAGTCAAACTTGGGAGAAGATGAGTGTGACTTGATAACACAAAAAATCAACAACATGTTGAAAAAGAAACAAATAACAAAATTTTCTAATTCATTATACTCCCCTTCTTCGAAAGGTTGAATCATATAAAAGGGAGAGCAACCTTTTTTGGAAACTAAAAAGTTCATCGAATCAATTCAGTCTGGGGCTTGTAAAGGTTTTTGACATTTTGCTAATGAATGTGCAAATATTTTAAGAAAAAGGGGAATGAGTTTTTCTGCGTTATTAAGTGATTCTGATGATCACGATCAGACAGCAAATCTGTCAATGCTGCGTTCATCACATTTCCCCTTATTCGATAGTGATTCAGATTCAGAAGTTGTGCAGTGTTACATTTACACAATGGCGCACTGCACCTGCTGAGCTTTTATAAGCTTGTTTGAATTCCAAATCTGCAGGTGAAACTGAGAATGATCCTGCAAATGAAGAAAGTGTAACCTATGATAAATTGTCCTAAATCGAGTGTGACAGAGAGAGTATCAGGAATATATCTTATGAGACAAACCATGGAGAAATATCGGGATCAAAAGAAAGATTTGCATATGGTTTTCATTGATTTGGTGAAGGCGTATGATAAAGTGCCAAGAGAGGTACTTTGGTGGGCATTAGCAAAGAAGGGTGTTTCAAAGAAATATATTGATATTATCAAGGACATGTATAATGGAGTTAGTACTTGTGTACAGACTAGTGTTGGGAAAGGCGAAGAGTTCCCTATAAAGATTGGAGTGCATCAAGGTTCCGCACTTAGCCCCTTTCTTTTGCTTTGATAATGGACGAATTGACGAGGTCGGTCCAAGATGATATACCAAAGTGTATGCTTTGTTCGCGAGATGATATTGTCTTGATTGATGAGACGAGAGAGGATGTTGAAAGTAAATTGGAGTTGTGGAGACACACTTTGAAATCTCGAGGTTTTCGATTAGCGAAGCAAGGCGAATATTTGGAGTGTAAGTTTAGCAGAGTTGGAAGTAGGGAGGCAGAGGCGGTCACATTTGATGGAAATATTATCCAAGCTTCGAGTTTTTCGCTATCTTGGATCCATTATCCAAAAGGATGGAGAATTAGATGGAGATGTGGCTCATAGGATTAAAGCAGGTTGGTTGAATTGGAAGAGTGCTACAGGGTTTCTATGTGATCGCGGCATGCCCAATAGATTAAAGGAAAAATTCTACCGCACGGCAATTAGGCCGCATTGCTTTACGGCACCGAATGTTGGGCCGTGAAAGCGGTGTCACGTGCATAAGATGAATGTGGCGGAGATGCGTATGCTTCGATGGATGTGCGGTCATACAAGAAAGGATCGATTGGGGAATGAGGTGATCAGAGGTAAAGTAGGAGTTGCGCCCATTGAGAATAAAATGAGGGAAAATCGTCTACGGTGGTTTGGACATGTGAGAAGGAGACCGAGTGATGCACCGGTTAGGAGGCCGAAACAGTGGAGAAATTATAAAATGGCGAGGGGTAGGGGAAGACCCAAACAAACTTGGATTAGAGTAATTGAAAATGATATGAATTTACTTGGAGTTGATGAAAGTATGGTGTTGAAGAGGCCGGAGTGTAGGGCAAAAATCCATGTGGGGGGTTGATTTTTTTATTTTATTTATTTTTTTTTTTATTTTTTTATTTATTTTATTTTTTTATTTTTTTCTCGATAACATATGAGGATTCATGTTAGCCGACCCCAAATTATTTTGGGACTAAGGTTTTGTTGTTGTTGTTGTTGTTGTTGTACTCACTCTGGTACTCGTGAGTGGAGAACAAAAAATTTGTTAAAAGAATTAATTAAAAGTAAGAGAGAGAATTAGTGAGAAAAGGTGTTTGTGAGTATGAAAAATGAAATAGCAGATAGATTGAGTGGGAGAAATAGTAATTTGATTGATATTGTGACTATAAAAGTAAATTAAAAGAGAGAATGAGTAGCAAGAACACCGTAAAAACTTTGTCATTTTGTACAGAATCTAATCACGTGAGACGGACGAAAAAAATAAGTATTAACTCAAAGGGTGGGACGGGGAGTATAAAATAAGCATTCATCATGTATAAGTGGTCCTATTATCTAAAGCCAAGTATAAATATTATTCTATATGTCAATTATTGTTGATGTATAAAAATAATTATAAATTTTAGTTTTATAATAAGAAAAAAATACCTACAATTATTTGAAAAGGAATAAAATAATAGTTATACCAAATCTTGACATGAGAGTAGCTAGAGGATAAGCCATGGTGCCCTTTCCGGAAAGCACAAATGAGTTGCTCCATCCTGTTTTGGACCTCAACAACTAGACAACTCTGATGTTACATTTCCATTTGTTATTTCTGAATATGATGTTTCCAGTTTCATTATTACACGTCCATAAATTATCACAAATATTGTTATAAATAATTTGAATTATTATAACTAAAATTTATTTACTATTGAAGTAAAAGAAAAAAGTTCAACCGCGCACAAGCCGCACTTTCATATTAATTAATGCGGGACGAACTAACATAGAGTTTATTGCTAAATATGAAATGTCACCTCCTTTTACTTATGGAGTTTTCAATGCACCATAAATTAAAACACACTACTTTGTGTCTACAAACACTTATTTAATTTAAACCTTATAACTCCTTAAAATGAAAAGCAATTTCAAACTAACAAATCTGTTAAATTATTAACTCTTATAGATTGATCCGTTAATTTTATAATAGGTGTTAAAAAAATAATCTAATTTAAACCAAAAGTAAAATACGCAGATGACATTTCATGTTTAAAAAATATGTATGTGACATTGACTATTCCCAAATAGTACGAATGACAATTTGGCAATAAACTCAACTAACACACTTCCTCTTCCTCTGCTACATTACAAAATGCACAAACTTGATTTTGTAAAAAAAAAAATAAGTAAGTTATATAGTGAAGTACAAAAGCTCCGTTTGTTTGGGGATTTTCTGGTGTTTGGTAACCATTGAAAAATAAAGTCAATGGAAAAAAATTTCCGATCATTTGAAAACAGGCTTGTTTGCTAAAGAAAATGTTTTTCGAATTTCTCCTGCTCAAAACATTTTTCGGAAAATGCTTATTAACACCATCACCCCCAAACCCCACCATCACCTCCACTACACCCCCACCTCCACCCAACCCCCATCCCCCTCGTCAATTTTTTTTTCTCATATTAGAAGAGAGAAAGTTTGGTAAATAATAATAAGTGAATAGGTAATGTAAGTATGATTAACTAATACTACTAATATTAATATTAATATTAACCTATATAGTAACTATTATAATTAACTAATACTATTAATAGTAATTGTTAACATATACTAACTATTATTATTATTAACTAATACTATTAATAGTAATAGTTAACATATATAGTAACTGATGCAGCAAGAAAAGTGCTTATCAATCTTCCTCCACGTGGCAGGACTGATCACCTGGCTTCTTGACCTGAAATCAGAACCCACGACTAGCCGGATGTGTCTCCGGCTTAGACCCTCGGGCGTGAAAGTAAGTATTTGGAGATTGGAGAGCTAAAATGTACTGAATAATGAAATTCTCAAAATAGCAGTTACCTTTTACTGTTGGTAGTGATGATGTATTTATAGGTGATGAATGTTGTTTATTTGGAGGAGCGATGTATGCTCCTAGATTCCAGCGGCAGTTACTTGTAATGGGAACGTGCCTGTAACGGTCCCTGATTTGTAGGGATGCAGTTATGGAAAGGTTTGACTCACGTGCGTCCACATCTGTTAGGTCGACACTTGGTGATTAGGTCGAGGTCGCTATTTGTGGAATGATCGACCTGACTGGCGGGTAGAGCATGGTTCATACCCGAAGTGTAGTATGGATCATTGATTCGGATCAAGCTAGGTCGGGACCTTGGAGGTCGGACAATGAGCTTAGATCGACTGATGCTGTTATTGGGCCTTGGGCCTTATGGTGATTGGGCTAACTTCACTAAGAATGTGGATGCCACGGTTGTCTGTGATTGGGCTTTTACCCGCTTGGCCCAACTCGACATTTTTGGTATGTTCAGTGGCCCCCAACTTTCGAGTTGACTTTGTCGACTAGGAAATTAAGGAAATCTCGACGGGAATTGCTATTACTCGCAGGTCGCTACTCGTTCTAAGGTTTAGTCGACCCAAGATGACGTGGCACGATCCTGGACGTCGGCGATGAATGATCAGAGATGAAGGAGCGCCGTTTTTCGGTCATCATTACTGTTTTGACGCTTGATAGTCCACCTCAGAAACCGCTTCCGTGTTTAATTAGGAAATTAATTTTGAATTTCCTTTTTCCTTTCCAATTTTGGAAAATATAAATACCAAAATCCTTTTTTGATTCGAATTTTTACCGTCTTTGAGCTCTGAGAATCTCCGGTGAAAATAGCAAGGAAACCATTGATTAAATTCGACCTTCGTTCTCTGCAACAGCCCTCTTATTCCGATAAAAATCAAGGTATTCTTCTCTTTTCTTGTCTTAGGGTTTCAATTTCTGCACTGCACCTTCAATTTTCCCATGGCTAGGACATTTAGTAACGAACCAGGAGCCTGGTATGGATATTGCATCTTCAATCGTAGGGTTTACAAACATGTAGATAATGAGTGGAAAGAGATGCCCCTGACTGAATGTATCTCCATCTTGACAAGGTGGGGGTTGAGTTTTGGTGAAATTGGACTGCCCATTGGAGGTGATGTAGTTACCACATCAATTGACGACTCGAACATTGTCCCCTTTCATCTTTTCCATGAATTGCTCGATCACATAGCCTTGTTCTATGTTAGAGACGTCAATAAACCCTCCTTCCTTAGAAACAGAATAGGTTTTCCAGGAGAGTCTAGGTCGCCCTTAGGTAGGTCGACTGAATGTGATCATGGGACTGACTCCCCTGCTTCCTCTTTTTATTGTACAGATATGGCAGCTCAGGGAGGAGCTACAGCTTCAACCTCTTCAGGTCCCAGAATTGTGGACGCATTTGATGATTCTGTCGTGCCTGGGAAGAATGAGAGAGGCTATGTTCCTCATGGGCCACTGCGTGGAAAGAAAAATTTGCCCTCTAGGTATAGTATGATCTGGGATTTTTGTGAAGTGAGCAAGGAGGACTATAGGGTGACCATCTATACTCAGAAGGATTTCATGAAACAGTTTAGGCCGACTTTCACCAAGGACGCCACTAGAGTATCCTTCTTCTATGGCCAATTCGTGGCTGGCTTTAGGCTACCACTTGACCCTTTCATCAATGAGTTCTTGGAGTGTGCCAATGCCTTACCCCTTCAGCTCGGTGCCAATACCTGTAGGGTTTTAGTATGTTTCGCTATGGTGTGTAGGTTTCTAGGATATGAACCCTGTATGAGGGTCTTCAAGGAATTCTTCTGTATCAAGTATAGTGGGGAGGATCTGAGCATTAGTACACCTTCTAAACCCAAATCTCCCAAACTCTTCACGAACCTCCCCAGCAAGCATAGTGGCTGGAACTCCCACGTAGTGGTGGTAGAGAGTAGGTTGGGATGGGAGTTTCCTTTGCCCAATGATGAGACAGAAACCATGGATGAGAGAGACTATTGGGAGCCACACTGGCATTTCGATTTATATAAGAAGCTGTGTAGATTAGCTGACAAAGGGCCCTTCAGTTGGGAGAGTTTGATTACCACCAAGTATAACTTTATCCAGGCCGGAATGATGGCCGGAGAGGGAGAAGTGCAGCCCTTAGTGGCTATTGGTAGGGGCACAATATATCCAGACTGGGTTACCCACGCTCTGGGTAAGTTTGAGGACAAGTGCCAGCGTTGTAAAAAGACTGCCAACTATTGCAAAGACAACGGGGACCATGCTGGTGGTAAGATTCCCTTATTTTGCAACCCTTTATTCGCCTATTGTTTGCTTGCTTGTTGATCTTGGTAGTGTTGGTGTAATGCCCTAGGCTTTAGTTATGATTAACTGAAAACCGTTATGTATCATCTTTATCGTTTATGTTTATTATTTGATTATTATATAGGTTGCATATTTATTGTAATAATCTCCGTCCCTAATTATTAAGAGAATAATTAGTATAATTGTCAATGGATAATCATGTGATGATTATATGCATAAGAGATGCACATTGAAATTATGGGTACTTGTTAGAGAACAAGTGACTGGACTTGACCCGTATGAGATTTATGTCATGGTCAAATGTCATAAGTAAATCTCATAAGGTTACTTCATTTTGTTCCTAGACCTGAGATTATCATGACCTTACATATGATGAAAGTTATGTTTGATTTTAGTCAAACGGTATCTTAACACGATATCTATAAAGACTATCATTGGCATGATCGGATTCATGTTGGGAAGGATGATAAGTCAAGAAAGAATTTGTCCCTCGGAAGAGAGATGTTATGCTTGGGCCCCTCGATGAGTGATAATGATGAAAGTGTATGGCCGTACCCCAATATGATTGGAATTATCATTATACTCAAGAATAGAGAAAGCATTGAACAATAACAAGTTGACAAGGACCATGACTTGTGTTCAATATAACATCGTGAGACAAAGGGATAAATGGAAGTACACCATTGGAAACGTGAACTCTTACGTTACATTATTTGGGTAGACATAATGGCTTGCTAGAGTCCGCTTATGTCTTATGAGGTTCGATATGATCGAACCCATTGCCAACATAATGTAATCCTATTGGGTCACACACAACTAGAATGAATTGGTTAAAACAGAGGAAGAATAGTTGAGAGTTTCTGTATCTGGCTATATATACCGCGCGACATATTAAGCCAATGGCTTAATATACCGCGCGACATATCAGGCCTGTACGCGTTTTTGACAGCCTGTCTCTCCTAATACGATTAGGAGAAGTATTCTTACTATTGTAGTATAAATACAAGGGTTCTGTCAGACCTAAAAGGTCAGCCGAAATTTTCAATCAAAATACACAACAAAATACTCTCAATATTCTTCAAGGTTTTAGATCTAGCAATCATCAAGAAGTTGTTCTTGAATTCATTCAAAGGTGTGGATACCAAAAGAGGGTCTTCGCTCGTTCATCGATCAAGGCCTAGAGTTTAAGCAATTTGAAGAACGAAGTTTGTAATTCAATATCACATAATCAAATCGTTCGATAGCTCAAGACCGGAAAGCGTTTCAAGGTTGGTTTAATTCTATCTCATAGGTATTCAAATTAATTGTATAGAACGGATCCTAGGGCTTCTTGGGTTTTATGTTTTTAATGCTTAATTCCGCTGCGCATGGACCCGTAAAATCCAACAGTGGTATCAGAGCCCCGTTCGTATGGTTAAGTTTGAATTAACATGCTAGATTTAAGATATAAATTGTTTATATGCTTATTGCATGTTTTGTATGCGATAGAATTTTAATTGTTTATGTGAAACAATGTGAAAATCGTTTTCGAAATATGCTGAATTAAATCTGTAAAAGGGATGTTTTACGTGATTTAATTACATGTAATCTGTATTGGTTCGAATCTGGAAATCCTGTTACTTGGCTGCTTATGTCGCGCGACATGTTGAGCCATGTGGATTTCAGGTTAACTGGCCTGTTAGGTCGCGCGACATATCAAGCCTCTGGCTGATGTTGTCACGCGACATAATAAGCCAAAACTGGGCAGAATCAGTTTGTTCAATTTTTCTGCTATTCTGTGATTGTGTTTACAATCTGATATGTTCATATGAAAATCTGGATGTTATAAAATTGAGTTTATAAGTCCATGCTAGATTGATTATTGCAATGTATATGAAAATCTGAATGTTATAAAATTGAGTTTATAATTCCATGCTAGATTGATTCATTGATATGCATGATTAATTGATTAAAATATGATTTTAATAATTATTGCGATGCATGAATTATTTGTTCTTAAATGTTAAGAATTTTATTAGATGTTTAGTTGAAACATTGAATTGTGATTTCCTAAAATGTTTAGTTGAAACATTGCATTATAGTTTCCTAATATGTTTAGATTTAGACATTGTAAATTTTGGATTTTATGATTGTTTATGGAAACAAGTCATAATTACGCGAAATTTTAAAAGGAAACTAATTGTTTATAAAAGGTAGTGATTATGTTGCCAAATCAGAGTTGATTTCTAATTGTGCATGACTAGGAGAGTTCTGTCTAAGGAAGAGTTGGTACTTAAGTAGTCCTTGTGGCTCACCTATCTTCCTGGGAACTTACCTGGTGCATGATTATGACTATCTTTGCTGATATGCTTATAATCTACCTTAAAGAACCTTCATTTAACTTTTAAGTTCTTTATGTCAATCCATGATTTAAACACTTGAGACCACTCGGATAGTTTTGGGTGGGCTTGCCATAGCAAGGTGCTTTGATTCTATTCCGTTTGCGAGCAAGATGAGGAAATGGTGGTTCCTATACGTTTAAAATGGATGAACTTAATTGGGTTATCAAAATGGTTTTGGACCCAAGGCATAAGATGAGATTAAAATATGCTTAGACATATGATGTCTTAAATAAATCTCATAAAAGATCCTAAGAGTCATATATGATATGATTGATGTTTTCTACCTAATTAGTTTGATCTTGAGCGGTGCGCCATAGCGTACTTGAGATCAAATTAAAGATGGATCTTAGTCCTAAGAGTCATATACGATATGATTGATGTTTTTCTACCTAATTAGTTTAATCTTGAGCGGTGCGCCATAGCGTACTTGAGATTAAATTAAAGTTGGATCTTAGCCCATTAAATGCATATTATGCTTATTAGCATTGGAAGGTGTATGATTTAGTGGGAGTATTTGTAAAATACATTATTTGCTCTTAAATGATAAATGTGTTGATATTGATATGTGTTCATATAATTTGTATATTTTGTTGTAGAAGTAGCATTACATAACGATAATTGCGATTCGTCCTTATGAAGGACAAAGTTCGAAATGAATGATACAAATAATTTTGATTGGATCAAAAGCCTAAAGAATGGTTCTTAGGTAAATTTGTACGTTCATTACAAATCCGTTCCTACTGAACCCATTGCAAATGTTGCAAAGGGCAAATAAGGAAGCAACATTAGAAACATAGTGATGATTCTGACAATATTGCTTGCCTTGTATTTGCCACCATGGTTGAAGGCTCTTATGAAGAACCTTGGGCACATGATAACTAATCTTTTGTTCTAGCATAACGCAAATAGGGAAATGTTCCAAGTGCAAGCTAAGCAAAAGATATATATGTTGTGGTGAAGGCTCTTTATTCATATGATGAAAGAAGGAGCAATCCGCAAATTGTGTTAATGGTTTACACAATAAAAGGGTTCATAAAGGAAGGAAAAAGTAGGTAAAGCAAAGGTTGCCAAAACTAGGACAAAAGTTGTCAAAGCCGAAAAGGATAAACCCAAAAGTGTCTCAAAAGGATGCAGTTTGCTATCATTGCAATAAGATTGTCATTGGAAACAAAGTTGCAAGGCTTATTAGGAAGGCCTAAAAGGTGAAGAAGGGCAATATGATTGCTACTACTTCAAATATCTATATGATAGATATTTTCCCTTCGACTTCTTGTTCTTGGGTATATGATACCGGATCGGATCCCACATTTGTTTAAATGTGCAAGGAACAAAGAATAGAAAGCTACTCAAATAAGGTAAATTAAACCTAAGCATGGGAATGGAGCAAGAGTTGCAACATTAGCCATAAGGGACTTATGAAGTCACTTTGCCTTGTGAAGTAGTACTTGTTTTGAACAAGTATGACTACGTTCCGGATTTGAGTAGGAGTATTATTTCTGTTTCTTAAATGGATGATGAAGGATATAACTTTCTTATTTTCAATAAGAAGTTTTATATTTATTTAATAATATGTCTTATTGTAATGCATATGTCATTAAATGGTCTTCATATCCTTGATGATGAGAAACAAAATAATATTGAAGATATCTATGATATAAATGGGAAATCTAAACCGAACAATATGAACAAAGCGTTTATATGGCATTGCCGGCTTGGTCAAATAAATAAGAAACATATATCTAAACTCCATTAACATGGACTTTTAGACTCATATGACCATGAATCATTTGAGGAATGTGGATCTTATTTATTGGGATTATCGACCAAACCACCCTACACTAAAGTAGTGGGAGGACTAGTGACTTATTGGTCATTATACATGAGATGTATGTGGACTATTAAGTAGCATTGCTAGGGGAAGACTTCGGTATTTCATCATATTTCACTAAAGACTTATCTAGATATGACTATGTCTATCTGATGAAGTCCGAAGGTGAATCGTTTGAGATGTTTTGAACATTTCAAAGATGAAGTACAAAACAACTTGGTAAAACTGTTAAGTACTTCGATTAGATCGAGGTGATGAATATTTGAGCCAAGAATTTGACAATCATCTCAAAACTATGAAATCGTTTCAAAGTTGACTCCACCCAGAACACCACATTGTATGGTGTTTCTGAAAGGAGGAATTGAATCTTGTAGGACATGGTTCGTTCGATGATGTGTCAATTAGACTTTCCTATTTCCTATTTCCTTTTGAGGATATGCATTAGAAATGATGCGATTACACTGAATCGAGTCCCTACTAAATCGGTTCCTATGGCCCCACATGAGATGTGGCATGGAAGAAAAACTTAGTTTGTCTTTCATGAAGATTTGGGGTTGCGAATCTTATGTAAAGAGACTTGTCTCTTATAAGTTAGCACCAAATCTGACAAGGTTATTTTCGGATATTGATTTTACAATCACAAAGAGAACAAAATGTTTGTTGCTCTATACGATTCGTTTCTTGAGAAATAGTTTCTCAATAAAGAATCTAGTGGGAGTAAAATTAATCTTGAAAGAAGTTCAAGAACCGAAAATAATATGGAACCAAGAGTAGAGACAGAACCAAGTTCACAAAGGAGTTGTGAAACCGGTTCAAGATGCACAAGTCCATCGTAGATTGGATAGGTTACGATCCGAACTCAAGAAATAGTGATTTCTCGTTGCGGAAAGTGATGAAGTGGAAGTCATTAAGAATGACGATCCTACTTGCTATCAAGAAGCGATGTCCTCTCCTAATTTGGATAAATGGTTAGGAACCATGGAATCCAAATTACAATCCATGTTTAACAATCAAATTTGGAACTTGATTGGGCTACCTGAAGGTGTAAAAACTAATGGGATGCAAGAAGGTCTTCAAGGACCGACATGGATATGAAGGTGTATACTTTCATGACTAAGGATTGTAGCAAAGGGATTTAGGTTAATTCATAGTATTGACTATGTTGAAACCTTTTTCGCCAGTTACAATGTCGAAGTCAGTTAGAATTTCAATTGCCATTATCGCATATTGTGACTATGTGATATGACAAATGGATGTCAAACGACTTTCTTTAAATGGAAAGATTATTAAGGATGTGTAAAGTACACAACCCGAATAGTTTGTCGATCCAAGAAACTCTAATAAAGTATGCATGTTGCAAGGATCCATGAGATGGATTGAAGCAAGCTTCAAGGAATTGGAATCTTTGTTTTGATGAATTGGTCAAAGAGTTTGACTTTATCAAGTACAAAGATGAACCTTGTGTATGCATGAAATTCAGTGGGAGCATGGTATTATTTCTATTGTTTATTACAATGATATCTTACTCATTGGAAAAACAAGTTCCGACACTTAAGACTGTCAAGTCTTGGTCAAGGAAAGGTTTCTCAATGAAAGATATGGGTGAAGCTGCTTACATCCTTGGCATCAAGATCTATAAAGATGGATCTAGAAGGATAAATTGGTTTGAGTCAAAATGTTCACATTGACAAGGTTCTTAGAAGAGTCTAAGAAGAGTAGCTTGTCAATGGGTCATGGTATTTCTCTCAGCAATATTCATTGTCTTATGACAACTGATGAGCAAAAGGGAATGAATGAAGTTCCATATGCTGCGGCACTTGGATCTGTCATGTATGCCATGATTTGTACTAGACTCGACGTCTCGTATGCTATAAGCATGATGAGTCGATACCAATCTGATCCTGATATAAACCATTGGATGGGAGTCAAGATGATCCTTAAGTACTTAAGAAGAACTAAGGATATGTTCTTGGTATTTGAAAGATTAGAAGTTAATCTTGTTGTAAGGGTTACATAGGTGCTAGCTTCCAAACTAACAAAGTTATTTTAAAATCGCAATTAGAATTTGTGTTTGTGCTTATTAGAGGTGCAGTTTTGATTGGAAGAGTTCCAAGCAGAAATTGTAGCCGATTCTACTACTAAGGCCATACTTTAGCAACATATGATGTAGCTGAAAGAGGCAGTTTGGATCAAAAGTTCATTTAGTATTTTGGAAATACTTCAAGTGTTTTTCCAAGTATCACTAATCGGTGAAACTTTTGTTATGACAATAGTGGTGCCACTTGTGCAAACAATGGAACCAAGGTCACAACAGTGATCCAAACACTCACTTAGACGTTCTTCGAGGAATTCATAAAGAATGAGAAGACGTTAAAATATACAAAGTATCAACCGATGATGACATAAGGGACTCACTTACAAAGACACTCGCATAGGCGAAGCATGATGGGCATGTTAGATCCATGAGTATTCAATACATAAATGGAGCCTAGTGCAAGTGGGAGGCTGTTGGTGTAATGCCCTAGGCTTTAGTTATGATTAGCGAAAACCGTTATGTATCATCTTTATCGTTTATGTTTATTATTTGATTATTATATAGTTTGCATATTTATTGTAATAATCTCCGTCCCTAATTATTAAGAGAATAATTAGTATAATTGTCAATGGATAATCATGTGATGATTATATGCATAAGAGATGCACATTGAAATTATGGGTACTTGTTAGAGAACAAGTAGTGGACTTGACCCGTATGAGATTTATGTCATGGTCAAATGTCATAAGTAAATCTCATAAGGTTACTTCATTTTGTTCCTAGACACGAGATTATCATGACCTTACATATGATAGAAAGTTATGTTTGATTTTAGTCAAACGGTATCTTAACACGATATCTATAAAGACTATCATTGGCATGATCGGATTCATGTTGGGAAGGATGCTAAGTCAAGAAGGAATTTGTCCCTCGGAAGAGAGATGTTATGCTTGGGCCCCTCGATGAGTGATAATGATGAAAGTGTATGGCCGTACCCCAATATGATTGGAATTATCATTATACTCAAGAATAGAGAAAGCATTGAACAATAACAAGTTGACAAGGACCATGACTTGTGTTCAATATAACATCGTGAGACAAAGGGATAAATGGAAGTACACCATTGGAAACGTGAACTCTTACGTTACATTATTTGGGTAGACATAATGGCTTGCTAGAGTCCGCTTATGTCTTATGAGGTTCGATATGATCGAACTCATTGCCAACATAATGTAATCCTATTGGGTCACACACAACTAGAATGAATTGGTTAAAACAGAGGAAGAATAGTTGAGAGTTTACGTATACGGCTATATATACCGCGCGACATATTAAGCCAATGGCTTAATATCTACGCGACATATATAGGCCCGTACGCGTTTTTGATGACTGTCTCTCCTAATACGATTAGGAGAAGTATTCTTACTATTGTAGTATAAATACAAGGGTTACATCGGACCTAAAAGGTCAGCCGAAATTTTCAATCAAAATACACAACAAAATACTCTCAATATTCTTCAAGGTTTTAGATCTAGCAATCATCAAGAAGTTGTTCTTGAATTCATTCAAAGGTGTGGATACCAAAAGAGGGTCTTCGCTCGTTCATCGATCAAGGCCTAGAGTTTAAGCAATTTGAAGAACGAAGTTTGTAATTCGATATCACATAATCAAATCGTTCGATAGCTCAAGACCGGAAAGCGTTTCAAGGTTGGTTTAATTCTATCTCATAGGTATTCAAATTAATTGTATAGAACGGATCCTAGGGCTTCTTGGGTTTTATGTTTTTAATGCTTAATTCCGCTGCGCATGGACCCGTAAAACCCAACAGGTAGCATAATAAATTATTTTGTACTGCATGCTCTTTTCTTAGCTCGTTGCTTGTTAACTCGCATATAAGATGGTTAGGTCACCCATAATTTGCTCGTACATAGAACTTCCGCTCGTATGTAGAACTTTCGTATGTCGATCTAACACTTTGCCATTTTGACTTTGCTGCAGTCTTGACCCCCGAGCAAGAAGCAAATATGGGGCGCATTGTTGGCATTTCTGACAAGAAGAAAGCCAAGAAGGCTCATGGAGCTGCTAATGCTCGAGCTAACAGGCAGAGGGAGGCAGAGAGGAGAACCGGTTTATTGTCCAAGGACAACGTGGGGATGATTCCCATGGAGGAGGTTGAATCTGAGGACCCCTTGGGAAGTAGCAGCCATACTAGGGATGTGACTGAGGATGGTAATGACTCCAACAAGTCCAATAAGCCCATCTTGAGCTCCGACCCAACTCCTGATGCTAACGCTACGACTTCTGGTGCGGGCACAGTTGAAGCTAGACCTCTGGAGGTTGTAAATATTGATGAAGATGATGTGATGGCGGATGAAGACGACCTGCCCTTGAACTCTAGGAAAAGGTCAAGAACTGAGAAGGGAAAGTCAGTTTCCTCAAGCCAACTGCCTCCACCAGCTTCTTCTCCCCCCATCCAAGAATCTCTAGAGGACCAAATGAGGAGGTTGAGTGATGTTCCCCCTCTCATTGGGGTCAACAGCTTGAGTCGACGCTATCCAGATATGAGCCTGGGCCAGGTTGTGGTTAGGAGGGCCATTGATGTCGACCTCCTAGCCCACTTTGCTGATAAGGGGATTTCCCCTGAGGAGTTCTCAGCCCGATCTGGGATGGTGCATTGCGAGGTAATCCTTTATCTTTCCTTTCTGCCTTGTCGCTTGTTCTTTTAATCAATCAACTTGACTTACGAGCTAACACTTCCCTGATTTCCTTTGAATGTAGAATCTCACAATGGTCGAGCAGGTTAAAAGCTCTTGGAGGGCCTCTATTGAGAGGGAGAGGCAGACTCTTAAGGACTTATCCAAGAAGTCGCAAGAACTAACCGACCTGAGAGAGAAATACAACGACCTGGATAATTCATATGATGCCTTAGAGATGGTGAAGAAGAAAGCCCTGGCCGATCATGAAGCTGCAGAGTCCAGGCTTAAGGAGGTGGAGGTGGAAAGAGATGCCGAGAATAAAGAGCTTGAGAAGACCAAGACGGAACTGGCAACAGTTTCCAAACTTCTGAAGGAGAAGGACACCTTCTTGGTCGAGCTGCATGAAGAACAGCGACTCGAGCTGGTGAAATGGCAAGGAGACCTCCAGACCGCTGCTGAAAATGCTGCCGTTGATAAATTCAAAGAGGGAGATGAGTATTATAATATTGTTGTCGCCAAGGCACATGACTTTCTGGAGGTGGGTAAACGTCACATGGCGCGTCGGGCCTTGGTAGATCCAACAGCTGAAGTCACCCTTGAGCAATTAGCTCGTTGGTTCTCTGAAGCTCAATATGATATGACTGCCCGTGGTGGACATTCCATTGTTCCTTATCTTGACAACGATTTAGCTTTCATCGCTCAGGAAGATCAAGAGGATGGATGTGAGCCTTGGGTTGCCCCTGAACTAGCTCCTCGAAACTTTGATACTGTGCTCCAAGAAATGGAGGATGCAGAGGACATGGAGGAAGAGGACGAGCCTGAGAAGCGCTTATATTCCGAGTCGGGTAAACCCCTGAGCCCACAGTAACAAGAAGATGATGCAAATGGAAAGACTACCAGTGATGGTCAGATCGAGGCCGACCAGAACTCTTAGGTTGATTTTATGTTGATGATGTAAAAAAACAAGTCTCAAAACAATTTTTCGGTTTTTTGTTTGATAACTAATTTGAATGCCTTGGCTCTGTTTTTGGGAGGCATGAGACATCATAACTTCTGTTTTGGGTAAGTCTTGGCCTGCCTTTGGGAGACTTATTTATATCTAATCGTAGTTGACTCCATATCCTTATATGTTCTATGCTTTTGATATTAGCATGTAGATGTCGAGCTAGATATGATAGGATGAATGAGACAACTTGAGCCTAGAGGCGACTTGATTTTTACTGATTTAGTCGACCTCAGTCTTGTATAAATTTTTGTGAACGAGATTGACTACGAGTCGAACCTGTTCAAACTATTGAAACTGACCAAGGGTCGAGCTTATTAGAACGAAGTCGATCCTGGGTCGGACTTGTTTTTAGGAGTAAAGCTGATTGAGAATCGAGCTAATTAGAACAGACTGACTAAGAGTCGAGTTTGTTAGAACGAAGTCGACTGGGAGTCGGACTTGTTAAGTAGACAAAGCTGATTGAGAATCGAGCTTGCTAAAATTAAGCTGACTAAGAGTCGAGCTTTGTTAATGGAACGGAGCTGATTAAGAATCGAGCTCGTTAGAACGAAGCTGACTAAGAGTCGAGCTTGTTGGGGTTAGTTGTAACGAAGCTGACTAAGAGTCGAGCTTGTTGGGGTTAGTTGTAACGAAGCTGACTAAGAGTCGAGCTTGTTGGGGTTAGTTGTAACAAAATGTTTGGTCGAATAAACTGCGCTTTTTATTGAAGTAGGGAAACGTTTACATCAATGGAAAGCTAGAACTATGACAAATTTCAATCTTGGGAATTGCCTCAACCCTGAACTGGGTAGTAGACCTGAACTTTCAGAAGTAGTACTTGATGAGGTGAGTAGCGTGCCATGGATGTTTCAACTCTTCACCATCTGGATGAGCTATCATGTAAGTTCCTTCTTTGACGACTCGAGTAACTATGTAAGGACCTTCCCAGTTAGGAGATAGCTTGTTCTGTTGGGTCCTTCTCCCTGTTGCCTCGATCTTTCTCAACACGTGATCTCCGACTTGGAATGACCTGGCCTTCACCTTCTTGTCGTGGTAACTTTTAGTCCGCTGCTTGTAGTTAACCATTCGAAGATAAGCCGTATCTCGCTTCTCGTCGACTAAGTCCAAGTCGATCAATCTGTTGATATCATTCTGCTCTTGATCAAAGAATGTCACTCTAGCAGTAGGGAATCTGAGCTCAGCAGGTGCCATGGCCTCTGATCCATATGTGAGAGCGAATGGGGTTTCCCCCGTAGGCCCCCGAGTGGTTGTGCGAACTGCCCAAAGAGCAAGGGGGAGTTCATCCAACCAGTTATTGCGTCGACCTACGAGACCTGTCTTGAGTGCAGATAGAACCAGTTTATTCGCTGCTTCAGCTTGCCCATTTCCTTGAGGATAGGCGACAGAAGATTGCCAATGTTTGATTCCTACCCGATTCATCTCTGTTTCGAAGGCTCTGGAGAACTGCAGGCCGTTGTCAGACACTATGGCTCGAGGAAAACCAAATCGACACCAAATGAAATCATGAATGAAGTTGATGGCGTTTTCCTCTGTGATGCGAGCTAATGGCTTGGCCTCGACCCACTTGGTGAAATAATCAATGGCAACGATCACATACTTGCAATTTCCCCGGGCGGGAGGGAAGGGTCCAATCAAGTCGACACCCCACATGTCAAATGGCCAAGCAGCGATCACAGGAGTTTGCTCCGTTGTTGGCACATGAGGTAGGTTGGCAAACCTTTGGCATTGATCACATTGCTGAACAAAGTTATGAGTGTCAGCTCTCATGTGTGGCCAGTAATACCCCAAAGTGATTAACTTGTCGGCTAGAGTCCTGGCCCCCGGGTGTCCACCACAAATCCCACTGTGTACCTCATGTATCAGTAGGGCTACCTCTTGAGGGTGGATGCACTTTAGCAATGGTCGAGTGTAGGATCTTCTGAACAGATCGCCTCCTTGAATAACGTACCTCAGAGCTTTCTTTTTGATAGCTCGAGCTTTCTTCTCGTCATCAGGCAGCTCGCCACTTTCTAGGTACGCCTTCATTTCTTCGATCCAACACTTCTCATAAACCCAATTTCTTGAAGTGTCCTCTACACATTGAATTTTTATCCTCTCATAAGCTGGATTTTCGAGGAAAGAGATGGGCTCTTCATGTGGCTCGTCCGATGTAGCTAACTTCGAGAGGAGGTCGGCTAGCTCGTTGTCTTCCCGTCCAATCCTCTGAATCTCCCAGAATTCCAAATCCTTTATCAGCTCCTTCACCAGGTCGCAGTATTTGATTAAAGTGGAACTAAGTACCTCGTACTCGCCTCTAACCTGGTTGACTATCAGTTGGGAATCACAATAAGCCATGATTTTAGTCGCTCCAAAACACTTGGCGTACTCTATGGCTGCTATCAAGGCTTCGTATTCAGCCTGGTTGTTGGAAGCATCAAACTTGAACCTTAGTGACTCCTCATACACTGTCCCAGATTCTGGTTCAATTAGCACTATCCCAGCTCCACTGACATTCTTGGTCGCTGACCCATCTGAGTAGACCTTCCAACAATCGTCGGGTAGGTTAGTGGCGACTTGGGACTCTGGCTCTTTTCCTTTGGTTTTCTCTTTCTGAGCTCGCATTTCGCTGTCTTCCTTGGTGAACGTCAGCTCGACCAAGAAGTCTGCTAGTGCCTGAGCTTTCAATGCTTTTCGAGGTCGATACTCGATGTCGAATTCCGTGAGGGCAATTGACCAGTTGAGTAAACGACCTGAACTTTCTGGCTTATGAAGAATTTTCCTTAGAGGGGCATTCGTAAGTACCACTATTGGGTGAGCCAAAAAATAAGCTCGCAGCTTCCTTGAAGCTACGACTAGAGCATATGCGACCTTTTCAGCATTGTAGTACCTGCTCTCCACATCTGATAAGGCTTTGCTGATGTAGTAAACTGGCTTTTGAAGTCCTTCTTCTTCTCTAACCAAGACTGCTGCAACTGACTTGTCTCCCACAGATAGATACACAAACAGGGTTTCACCAGTGGTCGGGCTACTCAGGAGAGGTGGAGTAGCGAGGTAATCCTTCAGCTGTTGGAACGACGAATGACATTCGGTCGTCCATTCAAAGTTTTTCGTTCCCCTCAAAGCTTTGAAGAAGGGGAGAGACCTCTCTGCCGACTTAGATATGAAGCGACCAAGGGCCGCTACTCTTCCGTTAAGTCGTTGCATTTCTTTGATACTGGTGGGAGCCTTCATGTCGACTAAAACCTTTATTTTTTCTGGATTAGCTTCTATGCCCCGTTGGGACACCATAAATCCCAGGAACTTGCCAGCTGCTACTCCAAAGACACATTTGCTGGGATTGAGTTTCATGTCGTTTGCTCGCAGATTGGCGAATGTTTCTTTTAGGTCGACTACGTGACGTTCAACCTTAGTTTTGATGACCATATCGTCGACGTAAGCCTCCATATTTTGGCCAATTTGTGAGGCAAAGACCTTGTTCACCATTCTTTGATAAGTCGCACCTGCATTCTTCAATCCAAATGGCATCATGTTGTAGCAGTAGATGCCTCCAGCCACTTGAAATGTCGTCTTGACTATGTCGTCCTCATGCATCTTAATCTGGTGGTACCCTGAGTAAGCATCGAGGAAACCGAGGGTGAAGTGACCAGCAATGGAATCAACTAGTTTGTCAATTCTAGGGAGGGGGTAGCTATCCTTCGGGCAAGCAAGATTTAGAGTGGTGAAGTCGACACACATCCGCCATTTGCCATTTGATTTCTTCACCATGACCACATTGGCCAACCACGTTGTATGAGTGGCCTCTTTGATTATCCCTGCACTTAAAAGTTTTTGTACTCTCCGCTTTGATAGCCTCTTCCTTATCTCGAGCGAAGCTCCTCAACTTTACGGGGTCTAGGCTTTATAGTCGGGTTGACTTCAAGCTGTGAACGGCGACCTCTTCCTTTATTCCCCTCATATCTTCTACACGCCATGCGAAGACATCATTACTTTCTTTTGAGTGGCTCGATGATTTCCGCTCGCTCCTCGGTGATAGCCGCTTTCCAATTTGAATTTTTTGGTCGGGGTAGGAAGGGTTGGTGATTACCGATTCTAGCTCGTCCACGACCTCTAGGCTCGGACCATCTCTGAGCTCCAGGTCTGATGATCTCCCTGAGGCTCTTGTCTTTCCTCGGCCCCCAGGTGTGGAGCTTCCTCACCTATCATATCATCCGGCTTATCTCGCAACCTCGCTGTGGTGGTGGTGGTGGCCCCCGAGTTATTGTCGATCCGGAGGCATAGGTTGCCTATGAGGACTTGGTCGACCATAACTTCATCTGAATCGACCTGTGTGGTTTTAGAGTGACGTGTCGACTCAAGCATGACCTCGTCATTTGAGCGATAGGTCGACTCTTCCACGTTGGTGATTGTTGACGATCGGGTAGTTTTGGTGACGGCGAGACATCTTCAAGTAACCATCTGCAGTCTCAATCTCTAGCTCCCTTTTCTTTCTTTCTCTTAGAACATGATCCAGGTAGGCTCAAAGTGTGCCTTGTACACGGCAACCCACTCAAGCGTAGGGAACTTGACTCGTTGGTGGGGGGATTGATGCTACCATTCCAAGAGCGACTGTCCAGGAATTCCAAGTATGGCGGCATAGTCACTATTTACATCTATTACGATAAATTGTACCTTCGAGACAATCCTGAGGGGTATTGGCCTAGGTCGACGTCAAGCACTATCTGGCCTTTAGCATCAACTCGATGGTTGGTGAAACCCTCCAGACACTGCCATCATATCTTTCAATTTGCTCGTCATTAAGACCCATCTCTTGGAAAGTCTTGTAAAACAAAATATCTTTGCGAGGCCCCGTGTCGACTAAGAGTACGCTCGTCGTACATCCATCCATGAGACCTGGGATGACGAGAACTTGCTCCTAGCCGCCATATTAGTTGCCAATTCGTGGGGGTAGAAGCTGATCGCCTCATCTCTTACTTCTCTCCTTGGAGGCACATGTGGGGCCTTATTGGTGGAATATCTTATGTTTGATGGCCGTGTTGCTTTGGCTTGTTCAGTGATGACCCCCAAAGTTCAATCTAGGTTGCCTAGGTCCTTGTTGCCCACTGCTGGTTGCTCGCCTCCCCCGGACTTGAGGTCTCTTCACATAAGCTTCGAGTCTCCCCTGGTCGACCATTCTCTGGATGATACGCTTTAATCCCAAGCAATCTTCTGTGAGATGACCAGTGTCTTTGTGGTAGTCGCAGTACTTGCTGTTGTCCCTCCTAAACTTGTTGCCTGGATTCATTGGGACTGGAGGAGCCAGTTCGACAACATTCAAAATCTCAGTTCGACTCACCGTGAGGGGAGTGAAAGCTTCGGGCACCTTCTCTGTTGCCCTAGTTCTGTTCTTTCCATTTTTATTGTTCCCTCCATTCTTGTTGGAGTCCTTTTTATCATCAGTGACTTCAACCTTGGGGCTCTTTCCCTTCTTCTTTTCTTTCCTTTCCTCAGCCAGAGCGACATTATACACCTTTTCAAACAACTCCTGTCGAGTTGTGACCGTTCGGGCCGTGAGCTCGTAGTCCATGTGCTTCGAGGAAATACCACTTCGGAAGCAATTGATTACCTCCTGTCGGTGAGGTCTTCCTCTATCTTATCAACCATCTCTTTGAACTTGGTGAAATAGCTCATCGAGCTTTCATTCTTACCTGCACCAAGTTATTTAGATCGGTCACTTATCTTTCGAGCTCTGCAGTTGAGAAGCGGTCTAAGAATTTTGTTCTGAAGCATGCCCAAGTGGTGATACTACCAGCGGCCAAACCATTGAACCAAGTTAAGGTGCCAGTGAGTGTGCTTAGGAGAGCTTTGCACATGTTGTCATCCTCATTGGCGACAAAACACATAGTGGCTTCCAGATGTGCTACGTGGCTCCTGGCATTTGTCGACCCAGAGTACTTCTCTAGAAGAGGTAACTGAAAGTAGGAGGAGGTCGACTATCTCTCGATTTCTTTGGATAAAGGTCGAAGAGCAAAATCAATTCGTTCGACCTTTCCGAAGCATCCTTCTTCTTCTCCTCCTCCCATTGCTTCAAATTTCTTTTTCATCAACAACCATTCTCTGGCGTCGGGTCTCTCATCTCCTGGAGGGGGAGCGGCATTGGACCTTTGGCCCTCGCTTCTGGGGGAGTCACTTGCCTACTCCTTCTGTCTCGGTGAGAATTGGTCCTTTCGATCTTATTGGAGATCTACGTCTGTTACTTCTTTGAGGCGACTGCGCCTCTCATCGCGAGACGGCGACCTGCGCCTGTGATCTCCATGTGGCGACTGCGCCTTTCCCTCTCACAGGCGACCTATGCCCATTCCTCGTCTCATACGTGATCCTGATCTTTGCGTTCGCGCGGGAGAGACATGCCTGCTTCGTTGGCCGTTAACCGAGTCCTCAAATCGATTGAGCCTCCGCTCTCTGTTTCTGGTGAGGCTAGCCCTTAAATCATTACTCGGCACATGAACAATGGTAGGAGCTCGTTGAACTATCCTGTCCTCACCATTCTGCCCCACACCTTCATTTGGCCTAGCACTCTGGCCTGTTGCCCATTAGAAACTCGAGAGGGTGCCACTCTCTCGAGCGTATGTCGGCCTGTTCGCCTCCTCCACGGCTATCAAGTCGGCCAGAATGGGCTCGCTCCAACATCATTTCTTTCTTGCTCATGGGATTAGTGGAGGGACCTGCCTGCTCCCACATTCGCTTTGCCCAGTTGGACGTTTTGGGTGAGGTGGAGCTCCTGTCCTTCCATGTGACGCTTTTCTCTCCTTGCATCGGCAATCCGCCATCGCCTACGCCTTTGCGTAGCGTGTCGCCCTACCATGATGCCGCTGGCGAGGGGTGAGGGAGGAGGCAAATCTGCATTTCCAACGTTTGTGTATTGTTGTTGCTGTTAACTTCTGCCATTGTGTTCATGCGAAGCCTCGGATACGTGTCCTTCGAAGTCACCATCGTTGCAGGTTAAGAAAAGTTTCGAGGTCAAGTTTAAAAGCACGTTCCGCAATGGAACCAAACTGATGTTCAGGAAATGTGCTTATCAATCTTCCTCCACGTGGCAGGGGTGATCACCTGGCTTCTTGACCTGAAAACAGAACCCACGACTAGCCGGATGTGTCTCCGGCGAAGACGCTCGGGCGTGAGAGTAAGATTACGGTTGTATAAGGCTCAAAATGTATTGAATAATGAACTTCAGAATACAAAATGGCAGTTACCTTTCACCGTTTGGTAGTGATGAAGTATTTATAGGCAAGAGTAATGTATTTTTGGGGAGGCAGCATGTCCTCCGAGATTATAGCGGCAGTTACTTGGTCGTGGGCACGTGTCTATAACGGTCCCTGATTTGTAGGGATGCGGTTATGGAAAGGATTTGACTTAACCAAATAAGCCTGGCAAGTGTCGGTCGTCACTTGCTGATTTAGGTCGAGGTCGCCACTCGTGGAATGGTCGACCCATCGTCTGGGTAGAGCATGGTTCGTACCCGACCATTGTAGCATGGATCATGAGGTCGGACTGCTAGGTCGGGACCCTGTAAGTCGGACTACGGGCTTAGTCGGCGATGTGTGAGATGGGCCGTGGGCCTTGTTCTGATTGGATCAGTCTCATTGAGAATGTGGGTGCCAATGCTATCTGTGATTGGGCTTTACTCGTTTGGCCCAACTCGACACTTTTGGTATGTTCATGATTGATTTTTTTTGTAAATATATTAATATTATAAGGGCATAATGAATGATTTTTTTGTAAATATATTTACATTATAAGATATAAATATCTGAAACACTATTCAAAATTTGTCATTTATGAAATTGGACTCTTATCTTAGTCTGAAAAAGACTAAAAGAAAAAGTAGGACTCTTGAAATGTTACGGTGAAAGTGTACTCGATACACTTACAATAACAACTCAATTACTATTTCCTATCAACTTTCTCTCTGTCCAATTTTATTTTTTTATGCTTACAACATTTATTTGTTCTTAATCCATGTGCTAAGTCGAATAATGAATTTTATTGTTGTTTGATTGAGGGAGTATAATTTGGTTCACTTATCTCACCAACCCCCCACACGCGATTAATCCTATCTCCTAATTTTTCCATATTTATATTCCAATCAATTGCATTTTTTGAATTCAGGCTTCAGCAAACACTGAAATTATTTATTTTAGTTATCCACCTCTCTTACAACATATTCCAATGGAAACCCTTCCAGCAATCCCAATTCCGGTTCCTATTCCAACCATATTGGAAGAATTCCAGTCACCTGCAACCAAACCGGAGATAATTTTCCGATCAAAACTCCCTGATATCTTCATTCCCAATCACCTTCCTTTACATTCTTACTGCTTCGAAAACATTTCCAAGTTCAGTGAACGTCCTTGTTTGATCGACGGAGCTACCGGCAAGGTATATACATACGCCGATGTTGAGGTTACGTCGCGGAAAGTTGCTTCTAGCCTTAACAAACTCGGTATCCGACAGGGCGACACGATCATGCTTTTGTTACCTAACTCGGCCGAGTTTGTTTTCGCCTTCCTGGGCGCGTCTTATCTCGGCGCCGTTTCCACCATGGCTAATCCCTTCTTCAGGAGCGCCGAAGTCATCAAGCAAGCGAAGGCATCAAACGCGAAAATCATCATCACACTCGCCTGTCATGTGGACAAGGTGAGGGAATTCGCGTCGGAAAACGAATTTAAGGTGATCTGCATCGATACGGCTCCGGAAGGTTGTTTGCACTTCTCGGAATTAATTCAGGGAGACGAAAACGAATTGCCGGAGGTTAATATTTCACCTGAGGATGTGGTGGCGCTGCCGTACTCATCCGGCACGACGGGACTGCCGAAAGGAGTGATGTTAACTCACAAGGGACTCGTGACGAGCGTGGCGCAGCAGGTGGACGGTGAGAATCCGAACCTGTACATGCACAGCGACGACGTTTTGATGTGCGCGTTGCCGTTGTTTCACATTTATTCACTGAATTCGATTTTGTTGTGTGGATTGAGAGTCGGGGCGGCGATTCTGATAATGCAGAAGTTCGATATAGTGCCGTTTTTGGAGCTAATTGAGAAGTATAAGGTGACGATCGGGCCATTTGTGCCGCCGATTGTGTTGGCGATGGCGAAGAACAGTGAGGTTGATAAGTATGACTTGACGTCGATAAGGATGGTGATGTCCGGAGCGGCACCTTTAGGGAAGGAGCTTGAAGATGCTGCGAGAGCAAAGTTGCCTAATGCCAAACTTGGTCAGGTAATCAATTATTCTTTTACTTAATTTCTATCTTTGCCAGAAACCTGCAACATTCTTTATTCCTTTCTCTCTTAACCTTTTGTTTTATTTATTTTTATTTTAATTATTCCCCTTTTGAGCTAGTGATATGTGTCATTTACTCAAGAGTAATATGCTCATTCAAAATACTCCCTCCATCCTTAAAAAAGATTGTCTTGTTGTACATTTTGCAATTATTAAGAAAGAGTTTCATCTTCTTGTACCTTAGTAGATTTGTACTAACATTCAGCGCCAAGCTTAAACGGCATATACTTTTTGGGACACTTTTGCCAGTCCAAAATAAAGAACGACAATCTTTCAGAGACGAAGGGAGTAATACTTATAAAAAATATTCTTAAATTTTTGAATAGTCAAAGCGCCGTCATTATTGAAGTAATAGAGGAGGGTAAAAAATCGCGATTCTGAAGAAAAAATGGATAAAATAGATTGGAATATGGTAAGTGCATTCGGACTGTTAGCTAGCGTGTTTTCCATCACGATGGTTCACACTCGGGGAGTCATTTTAATGTAGGAGACATTTAAGGAAGAGTGTTTTAAATATTTGTTTCAGCTCATCTATCTCGCCCATTCACTCAACTCACTCTCGATCTCGCTCAGTATTCTAAAAGACCCGCGCTCAGCCTCCCTGCACAGCCAGTGCCTCTCCAACGCCTTGCTCAGTTCGCCTGTGCCTCGACTAATCTCGACTAGTCCCCACCTAAACGTTGGACCCGGCTCTACCGCCTAGCATCCGTCTGACGCTTTTTAGAACCTTGATCTCGCTTAAGACACTTCTTGATCGGAGGCGGCATTGTCCCCAAACCCAAAAATAAAAAATAAAAGTATCTATCAGATCTTGTGTAAATTTCCTGTGCAAATAGCATGTTCTCTATTGAACTAGGTATCAGCTAGAATTATTGCAACAACTTATTGGTTGCAATAAAGTCATGCTATACCTTTAATTATCATTTTTCTGAAGGGTTAATATTTATCATTTACTCCCGCATTTCATGTCATCAAATCCCCCATTTCATGTCATTAAATCAATTTTCCTTTACAAATTAAAAATTAAGTTTTTTTTTTTTTTTTTTTTTTTTTTTATGATTTAGTTTCGCGCCACTCGAGTCAAAAAGTCTACACTACTCCCTCTGTCCCGTCCGAAAGGGCACAAATTTCCTTTTTGGGCGTACCATTTGAAAGGGCACAACCCAAAAATGAAAAGTTTTTTATTATTTCTTTATTTGTGGGACACACTTGTCATACTCTCACAATATACATCCACTAACTATTTCCTACCCCACTTTCTCTTTACTACATCACCTTTCACTCACAACGTTTATTTTACTATACATTTTTTCTCTTTCCTATATCATTTTTCTTAATTTCCGTGTAAGATACAAACTTTGCCCTTTCGAACGGGGCGGAGGGAGTATGTTATAGGTTGGGTTGAAGCATTAATCACATATTGAATAAATACGTAATTACAATTAAAAAAAAAAAATCTTACCTTCGATATACTCCACATAAATTAGCTAAATTATTGTTAGTGGGAAAGTGAAATTGTCCCCCTTCTTTTTGTATGTTCCTCTCCGAAAATAAATGAGATTTGGTTGGCATAATAAATGTACAATACCTTTCACTATTTCAGGACATGGTTTTCCGCTAACATACACATGTACAATACCTTTCACTATTTCAGGACATGGTTTTTCCGCTAACATACACCACTCACGTCTTAGAGCTCATTTTATCCTAACAGTATTGCAATCAATAGGAATTGCACAACCAAACAAGTCTGGCCTGATGTTTACTTTTATTTAGATCGTGAGGCACAACCAATTCTTGTTTCTACAATTATTGCTTGGTTGGTCCAACTATATTTGAAGCCAAACACTTTTCTTTACGAGACTTGACTAATAACTATTCGAGAATAATGGGAGTTGTTAATCAATGGTGTGCAGGGTTATGGAATGACGGAGGCAGGGCCGGTTTTGGCAATGTGTTTGGCGTTTGCCAAGGAACCATTCGAGATCAAGTCGGGGGCGTGTGGAACTGTCGTTAGAAATGCAGAAATGAAGATTGTTGACCCTGATTCCGGCGAATCTCTACCACGCAATCAACCTGGTGAAATTTGTATTAGAGGTGACCAAATCATGAAAGGTATGATTTTTTTATGAATATCCATCGCAAAATGTCTTTTTTTGTTAAAAAAAATCAAATACTATATTCTCTCCGTTCTATTCGAAAAGGCATAAAATTGTCAATGAACGGGATTTAAGAAAAATATATAGTGGGGTAAGTGTTGTAAGTATAAAAAATGAGGTATTAGAGAGGAAGTGGGGTAGAGAATATTAAATGAACAGTTATTGTGAGTATTACAAGTGCGTCTAATAAATAAATAAGTAATAAAAAGTTTTCATTTTGGGAGTGTGTCTTTTTTAAAGATACACTCTAAAATGAAAATCTTTGCCTTTTTTCGAATGAAACGGAGGAAGTATTATTTTGGGACAAAGATGTTACCTTATTCAAATTGTAGTTAATCAACCGCTCTTTTGGTTAATGGTCCAAATCAGTGGCAATCGGACTTGTTTATTATGTTTCACGTGTATGAAAGATTTTTCCTTTTGGACCCTTATGATATTAATATTAGTAGTAAGTTTGCATTTATCAGGGTGGGAATTAGGTGAAGATAAAGGCACATTTTAGGTACCCCTATATTTCAACATAAAAAAAAAAAAAACAAACAAAAAAAAGCACACACAAGGATAAAGAGAGGTTCAACAACCCCCTCTAACTATCTACTTTTAAGTGTTAACCATTAATTAAAATATTGCTTAAGTTAATTAATGTCCTTTCATTTTTTGTGCTAGCAATACTGAATAAATTACCATATCTGTCCAAGAAATTAGTATCAGTTTTCCTAATACTCTCTTTTCTTTAGTACTCTTCCGTTACACATCATCATTTGATACTAAAATTTTAGACACAAGATTTAAGTAAAGTAGAAGAGACGGTTAGTGAGAGTAGGTGTTGTAAGTATACAAAGTAAAGTATGAGAGAAAATGAGCGAGAGACATAGTAGGTTGATTGATAAATTGAGTATAAAAGTAAAGTAAAGTAAAAGAGAGAGTTAATGAAATAATAGTATTGAAAATTTATCATTTTGGACAGTCCTAAGTGAAGTGAAACGGATCAAAAAGTGAAATGGGATAGAGGGAGTGTGTCAAAGTTGATCACAACTTTTTTAATGAATGCATTCTATTTGTTTGTACTAAGCTTATAAAGTAACAAAATTATCATAAATTATTTAGAAATGTATGACACTTATTTTAAAATAAACCAAAATAAAGAAGACACCACTTAATTTGTTTTGCATGTTATGAATAACAGGGTACCTAAACGACCCAGAGGCCACAACAAGAACAATAGATAAAGAAGGGTGGCTACACACAGGAGATATAGGACTGATTGATGAGGATGATGAGCTTTTCATTGTAGATAGATTGAAGGAATTGATCAAATACAAAGGCTTCCAAGTTGCACCTGCCGAGCTTGAAGCCCTTCTCCTCAATCATCCCAACATTTCCGATGCTGCCGTTGTCTCGTAAGTTTCTTCAAACTTAATCCTAGTTCTGAAGATTCCCAATTAAATTCCATTTTCCCAAGGGAATATCTCTTTAACTAACATACCATTGAATTAATATTTCAGAATGATAGATGAAGCAGCGGGAGAGGTTCCAGTTGCATTTGTAGTGAGAGCCAATGGATCCACCATTACTGAGGATGAAATCAAGCAATTCATCTCCAAACAGGTACCTTCTACTTTCTTTAATATCAAAATTCAAAATAAAAAAAAAATAAAAATCTAACAAATTAACGTTTTTCTTATAATAAATGTCGTATTCATGTTTGTTACTTATACACTAGTGAAATTTTACTAATGCTATGGTTTAACAATCTCCAGGTGGTGTTTTACAAAAGGATAAACAGAGTGTTTTTTACGGATACTATTCCTAAGGCGCCCTCGGGAAAAATTCTTCGCAAGGACTTGAGAGCAAGAATAGCAGCTGGGAATGGGATCCCAAATTAATGTAATTTGGTTGGAAAGGCCTAACCTTATAATATCTAAGGCCAATTTGAGATTGAGATTGAGATTGAGATTGAGATTGAGATTGAGATTGAGATTGAGATTGAGATGGGGCACAAAGTAAACATGTTGTTGTCTGTAAATTAATTTGGGAATGAGAATATCTTTATGTCATTATTTGGTTTGGCTTATCACTTTCAATATTGAAAATGTCAGTTTTATTAATATAAAAGACAATGAGCATTATCCCTTTATATATTGAAAATGTCAGTTTTAGTATAAAAGTTTGATTAACTATTAGACATTTTTAACATTTAAAATGACACATTTAATTTGACAATATTAATAAGATTATAAAAATGTCATTTTTGGTTTGGCTTTCCGGTTTCCCTGTTTAAACTCATGCCTCTTTTTAACATTAAAACTGATAGTTTAGACACTTATTAGGGGATTTTTTTCTCAAATAATACATTTTTAAAATAATACATTTTTAAAATTTTATTTATCAAAGTGACTTACTGTTCAAACATTTTCCCAAAATGTCCCACAAACCAAAGTCCAAAGTAACAAAGTTTTAGAGGCGAATGAAGTAGTATTAATTTTTAAAATATTTATTGGGATGAAGGAAGTAATGCTCATTTTTTTGGGATAAAAAATGTAGTATTATTTTTTGGTTATTCATTTTGAGACGAATGTAATATTTATTTTTGAAATAAAAAATATTTTTTTTTATAGAAGTATATTTTTTAAAATATTTATTTGAGATGAAAAAAATAATATTTCTATTTAGTTTTCTTTATTAATACATAATTTTTGTATTATTATTTTGTAATTTAAAGTGAAACGGTACAAATTTTACTTACTTTGTTACTTTGGACTTTGGTTTGTGGACTTTTGGAAAAATTATAAACTCGCTACATGGTGTAGCGAGTTTCAAAAAGTGGGACATTTTGGGAAAAAGTTTGAACAGTAAGTCACTTTGGTAAATAAAAATTTAAAAATGTATTATTTGAGAAAAACATCCTTATTAGGGGCATGAGCATTTTCTTTATTAAAATCTTTTTTTTTTTTAAGCAAGAAAAACTTGTATTCATAAATGAGACTAAAAACATTTATACTCCCACCCACTGTCTGACCATAGAGTTACCTTTTGAGTGATCAATTTGATTGAATTGTGATCATATATTTAGATTTTTTTTTAAAGATAAAATTAGAAAACTTGTTATTTATGTATTGATTGAACCAAAATTAGATTCGGGTCAATCTAGCCGTAATCAACGGATCAGATACCTAGATTGTCTTTAATAAGCCAAAAATAGATGAACAAACAATGAAACTAAGCCGGCGAATACCCTACGTCGTGAGAATCAGTTTTTGATTGAAGAGAATAAGAAAATAATTTAGGGAAAAAGATTAGATAATAAAATAGATATGATTTTGGAATTGAAACCTTTTATTTATATGTGGGCGGTAGAATAGTCCTCAAGAGCAAGGATTTTGTAGTTGAATTGGATTAGTAAAGTAAATATTGGCAAGGTTTAAATCATTAGAAAGACCAGAATCTTTATTGGTGTAGAATCCTGCTAGAGATTATTCTGTATTTGTTTATGAAATTATTCTGTATTTGTTTAAGAAATTATTTCTTATGTTTAGAAGATAAATTAGGACCAAAATATATTATCAGAGATAATATATAAGTAAGGAGTAACTCTGGTTAAAAACTAGTTTTTTCAAAATATTATAAAAAAAACTAGTTTTCATAACTGTTCATCACTCTTATTAATTAGACTTAGTGCTTTAAAACTAGTTTTTTTTTCTTATGTTACAAAAAAAAAAAAAAATTTTACAAGATTTTGGCATAAGTAATTAATTTACAAGAAGTAAAATAGGAGCGAATAATATATTTCGTTCATGTATCATTAAAAATAATCCTAATTAAAATCTTTAATATTTAGTAGGATAATTGAATTAATCAAAATTATTGAACAAAATTCAATTATATTGACCACTAAGAAAAGATATCTTTTTTTAGACGATGGATTTTCCTCGAAGGGTTCTTTTTAAAACATATATGAGTCGATTTTATGAAAAACGTGTTCACACTAAAAGATAGAAAAATGGATTTTTCGCAAGTGTTAGTTCTAATATTATAAAGTGTGTGATATTAAAATGACACATGTAAACATTCAAACGGATACTTTCACATTTGCTAAAAGAGGACAATTGTAATGTTAAATAGTGTCGGTGGTAGTGTTAAGGATTGCCTAGTGTTAAATAGTGTCGGTAATAGTGTTAAGGTTTGCTAGTTGTAGCGTTAAATAGTGTCGGTAGTAGTGTTAATGATTGGCGGTTGTAGTGTTAAATAGTATCAGTGGTAATGTTGAAAATAGTGTCAGTTCTAGTTTTAAAAAGTATCAATTATAGTATTGAAAGGTGTCAATTATAGTGTCGATAAAGCAATTATTATTAATTAATTTTTTTTTAAAAAATTAATAATATTGCATGCAGTATTATATATTACTGCATGAGAACTTTTCGATCATTTCGATTTAATGAGGAACATGAGGGAAAGTGATTTGTTCCAAAGGAACTTCCGGGTCAAATTCCCTTAAATATAAATACGAGAGCTAATAATGAATTTACTTTAATCCTAAATTAGTGAGTAACCCGTCGATTTCCGACGGGGGATAAAACACTGAGGTAAAAGTTAAATATAAATACAATTCAAAAAATTAATGAGATAATTTTATGTAATATATTACAACTTGTCGAAAACTTCTTTGTACACAACATTTGTAGTCGTGCCATCTGACTGTTCATGACTATTACATATAATCACTTTAAGTCCTTTCCTTGTAGTTACTCTAGAAAAAGCAACATATAATTGTTTATGACTAAATACTGATCTTGAAAGAAAAAGGTCAACATGAGCGAGCGACTGACCCTAACTTTTATTTATCGTCATTGCAAAAGAAACGGTCAGTGAAAACTTTCTCCGTTGAAACCTAATCGGGAATTTTGTTGTATCAAAAGGTGACATAATCATCCTCGGTATCAACACCTTCTTACCAACATTCTTTCCGGACAACATTACCGCCTCGGCAACGTGCTTACATATATATATATATATATATATATATATATATATATATATATATATATATATATATATATATATATATATATATATATTAAATAACAGTATGTTTTATGTCAAATAATCAAATAATTAATTGTATAAATGTATAATTATATACTAACAAAATTGATTTGCTTACCTATATATATATATTAAAAACAAACAAATATTTTTTATACGATAAACTCAGGAATACAGAAAATTAGTAATTTATACCATTGATCAGAATACTAACGAAACAATAACGATAACAAAATCATACCATTGCTGATGTTAGATAAAAAAAAAAGTATAATTTTCTTATTCACATATCTAACTGAAAATAGGCTTAGTTGGGTGAGTTAGGTGAGCTACGCTTTAAAGTTCAAAAATTAGCTCTATCATGCCACTTTCTAATTGAAATTTTTTGGACATTCATTTTAGGACGGAGGTAGTATTTTACATAACAGAACAATGTTCATAAATCAGCAAAAGGAAAAGCAAAAATTAGCAGTATGCTTCGTTGATACTCGACGGGGCATAGTGAAATTAATTAAATTAACGTAAAAGTTAGCATTAATTGAACGTTTAATTTATATTTTTATAGTAAAATAAAAAAAATTATTTGTGCTTCAATCCATTTTCATTTTTAACTAATTTATTGTATAAAATCAACCCCTATAAATTTTAAAAGTTACTAATTGAATTTCAAATGGATGATTGTGATTGGTGGGTGATGGAAAGATTGGCCAATGATATTGTGCCACTTGGAGTTTGCTAGGAGCTTGAAAAACTTTTGCTATTATATATAGTAGATTCACAAATTCCTATTTTTTCGAATTTGTGAGTGACTTCTTTATAATCTCTTTTGGATTATTTCGATTAAGATTTGTTTTTATATTTATGTTTGAGTTTATTATTTTGATTTTGATTTTGATTTTGATTTTGATTTTAATTTTAACTTTTATTTTATAAATTTTCATCTCTATTTTGATTTTATTTCTTGCTTTTTTCTATTTCTTGTATGTTTGTGAATGTTTCTTTCACTTTTTAATTATTAGAATTTTAATTTTCATTTTTTATTTGCATTTTATTTTTTCATATGTTTTTATATTGATATTGATTTTCTTTTGTGCATTAGATTTTTTTCTTTCTTAATTATTAAAGTTTTTTTCATTTTTCTTTTGCTCTTTTTGTATGACAATTATTTGAGCTTCAATCCATTTTCATTTTTAACTAATTTATTGTATAAAATCAACCCCTATAAATTTTAAAAGTTAGTAATTGAATTTCAAATGGATGATTGTGATTGGTAGAAGATGGAAAGATTGGTCAATGATATTGTGCCACTTGAAGTTTTCTAGGAGCTTGAAAAACTTTTGCTATTATATATAGTAGATTCACAAACTCCTTTTTTTTCGAATTTGTGAGTGACTTCTTTATAATCTCTTTTGACTTATTTTGATTAGGATTTATTTTTTATATTTATGTTTGTGTTTATTATTTTAATTTTGATTTTGATTTTGATTTTGATTTTGATTTTGATTTTGATTTTGATTTTGATTTTGATTTTGATTTTGATTTTGATTTTGATTTTGATTTTGATTTTGATTTTGATTTTGATTTTGATTTTGATTTTGATTTTGATTTTAATTTTAACTTTAACTTTTATTTTATAAATTTTCGTCTTTATTTTGATTTTATTTCTTGTTTTTTTCTATTTCTTTTATGTTTGTGAATGGTTCTTTCACTTTTTAATTATTAGAATTTTAATTTTCGTTTTTTATTTGCATTTTATTTTTTCGTATGTGTTTATATTGATATTGATTTTCTTTTGTGCATTAGATTTTTTTCTTTCTTAATTATTAAAGTTTTTTTCATTTTGCTTTTGCTCTTTTTGTAAGACAATTATTTGAGCTTCAATCCATTTTCATTTTTAACTAATTTATTGTATAAAATCAACCCCTATAAATTTTAAAAGTTAGTAATTGAATTTCAAACGGATGATTGTGATTGGTGGATGATGGAAAGATTGACAAATGATATTGGTCCACTTGGAGTTTTCTAGGAGATTGAAAAACTTTTGTTATTATATATAGTAGATTCACAAACTCCTTTTTTTTCGAATTTGTGAGTGACTTCTTTATAATCTCTTTTGGCTTATTTTGATTAGGATTTATTTTTTATATTTATTTTTGTCTTTATTATTTTGATTTTGATTTTGATTTTGATTTTGATTTTGATTTTGATTTTGATTTTGATTTTGATTTTGATTTTGATTTTGATTTTGATTTTGATTTTGATTTTGATTTTGATTTTGATTTTGACTTTTATTTTATTTTATAAATTTTCGTCTTTATTTTGATTTTATTTCTTGCTTTTTTCTATTTCTTTTATGTTTGTGAATGGTTCTTTCACTTTTTAATTATTAGAATTTTAATTTTCGTTTTTTATTTGCATTTTATTTTTTCGTATGTGTTTATATTGATATTGATTTTCTTTTGTGCATTAGATATTTTTCTTTCTTAATTATTAAAGTTTTTTTCATTTTGCTTTTGCTCTTTTTGTAAGACAATTATTTGTGCTTCAATCCATTTTCATTTTTAACTAATTTATTGTATAAAATTAACCCCTATAAATTTTAAAAGTTACTAATTGAATTTCAAATGGATGATTGTGATTGATGGATGATTGAAAGATTCGCCAATAATATTGTGCCACTTGGAGTTTTCTAGGAGCTTAAAAAACTTTTGCTATTATATATAGTAGATTCACAAACTCTTTTTTTTTCGAATTTGTGAGTGATTTTTTTATAATCTCTTTTGACTTATTTTGATTAGGATTTATTTTTTATATTTATGTTTGTGTTTATTATTTTGATTTTGATTTTGATTTTAATTTTAATTTTAACTTTTATTTTATAATTTTCATTTTCATCTTTATTTTGATTTTATTTCTTGCTTTTTACTATTTCTTGTATGTTTGTGAATGTTTCTTTCACTTTTTAATTATTAGAATTTTAATTTTCGTTTTTTATTTGCATTTTATTTTTTCTTATGTTTTTATATTGATATTGAAGTTATTAATTATTAGAATTTTTTTTAATTATTAAAGTTTTTTTTCATTTTGTTTTTACTCTTTTTGTAAGACAATTATTTGAGCTTCAATCCATTTTCATTTTTAACTAATTTATTGTATAAAATCAACCCCTATAAATTTTAAAAGTTAGTAATTGAATTTCAAATGGATGAAATTGATTGGTGAATGATGGAAAGATTGGCCAATGATATTGTGTCACTTGAAGTTTTCTAGGATCTTAAAAAACTTTTACTATTATATATAGTAGATTCGCAAACTTCTTTTTTTTCGAATTTGTGAGTGACTTCTTTATAATCTCTTTTGACTTATTTTGATTAGGATTTATTTTTTATATTTATGTTTGTGTTTATTATTTTGATTTTGATTTTGATTTTGATTTTGATTTTGATTTTGATTTTGATTCGATTCGATTCGATTCGATTCGATTCGATTACGATTCGACGATCCCGATTCGATTTTGATTTTGATTTTGATTTTGATTTTAATTTTGATTTTGATTTTAATTTTAATTTTAACTTTTATTTTATAAATTTTCTTCTTTATTTTGATTTTATTCTTGCTTTTTTCTATTTATTTTATGTTTGTGAATGTTTCTTTCACTTTTAATTATTAGAATTTTAATTTTCGTTTTTTATTTGCATTTTATTTTTTCGTATGTGTTTATATTGATATTGATTTTCTTTTGTGCATTAGATTTTTTTCTTTCTTAATTATTAAAGTTTTTTTCATTTTACTTTTGCTCTTTTTGTAAGACAATTATTTGTGGTTCAATTCATTTTCATTTTTAACTAATTTATTGTATAAAATTAACCCCTATAAATTTTAAAAGTTACTAATTGAATTTCAAATGGATGATTGTGATTGGTGAATGATGGAAAGATTGACCAATGATATTGTGCCACTTGGAGTTTTCTAGGAGCTTGAAAAACTTTTGCTATTATATACTCCCTCCGTCCCAGGAATTTATAAACTTTTGGGTTTTGCATGGGAATTAAGGAGGAATTATTATATTGAAAGTGTTGTGAGTGTGAAAATAAAATAGGAGAGAGAATGAGTGGAGAGAATAGTAAATTATAATGGTGATGTGAGTATTAAAATAATGTAGGAGAGAGAATGAGTGGAGGGAATAGTAAAGATTCCTTTTCATTTTAGGAAAGTATACTCCCTCCGTCCCACCTCACTTGACACCCTTGAGGTGGGCACGGGAACTAAGAAAAAAGAATAAAATAAAAAAAATGTGTGGTAGAAAATGAAGAGAGAGAATGAGTGGGGTAAATAGTAGTGTTGGTTGAATAAATTGAGTGGTGGAAAATGAAGAGAGAGAATGATTGATGGGGTAGAGTGAATATAAAATTATAAAAAGTAGGCTATTTTGAGAAGTGTCAAGTGAGCTGGGACGGCCCAAAATGGAAATAAATGTCAAGTAAGGTGGGACGGAGGGAGTATATTATTGTGGGACGTCCAAAAAGAAAAGTTTATATATTATCATGGGACGAAAAGTGGTATAGTAGATTCAAATATGCTATTGAATCTAACAAAATTTTACACTTTATGAGGAATGGTCAACCTTACTGTTAATTAACCCCATCATCTCCTTCATCATTATCACCAGCCAAATCCAAACTTCTTCATAACGCAACAACTAAAGTCTTTCTGTAATCATTCACTAAAAACTAGTACTAGAAATAAATTAATCAAAAGTTGCTCTACTACTGTGGCTTACGAAAATCTATATGCATGTGGGCCCAATCTATAACTAAAAGTTCAGCACACCCATTTTTTTTCGCTCAAACAAACACCTGGACCGAATAAAGATCAGATTCATTCCTCCAAAAATCAGTTACTATGTACACCCTTTTAGATACTCAAAATCCAAAAAATACCCCCTTGGAACGGACAATAGCTTATGAAATAAGCTGGAGTCCTTTAATATTCCATTGTATTCTTCTCGATCTCTCTCTACTCCCTCTCCTCTCCAGCGCCGCATCTCTTCCCCAAAACATACCCTGGCTCTGCTACAAACAATCGTCTTCGCCTCCCCCTCTCTCTTCTGCCATGATCGCCGCCCCCTCTCTTCTTCTATGGAGCCGGTCTCTCTCTCGCTCTCTCTTCTCTCTTCTCTCTTTTGCCAAGGCTATGGGAAGTTTGTGGGTTGACATTCTTTTGCGCTTTTATTTGTGCAACAGTAACGAGAGAATCAAAGTCTAGACGCCGTACTCGGATTACCACGCAATTGCAGCAAAACTATGTAGTATTGAAAAAATCCATTTAAGATAATCTATTAGGAAAATAAAAGAAGAGCAGGTTACCCCATTTTGATGAGCTTTCTCAACAAGCTTGGAAGGGGACAAGAACCCATCACTACAAATGGTATGAGAGTGCAATTCAAAGACTAAATTCTCAAATAATTTGGTAGGATTCAATTTAACCAAGAAACCATCATCAACTATTTTTTGTACTATGAGTTGTGTTCAGTTGATTTGATCTGAACCTGGACATCAAAGAAGTTGAGTACCATGTCTTCCTTTTGACCCGTTTTGATACTGGGTCCGATCCTGGAATTTCTGGCGAACACCCGTCTCAGGTCTGCACTCTTCCTCTGTTTCTATGTTTCCGGCAGCATCAAGCACACACTTTTACTCAATGTTTGTTTTTCTATTGATATTTGCACGATGCCATGTTGCTTTTAAATTAGGGTTTTTGGGGTGATTTGGAATTGTGGGTTTTCACTGTGATATCTGGTTAGAGACGTATTTAGTGTTGAAATTCAGCTTGATTATCTTCTAATTTAAGGTTTTCTGCAGAGGGGAAAATTCATTAATTCATGATCTGTTTGGGGAATTTCGGGTTAGAAGGTGTCAAATTGCGAGAAGTTGTATTTGATTGGGTTGTGGTTGATGCTAATTTGTATGCATAGTGTAAATAAAAACATGGTTGGGCGTGATGGTGTGTGGAATGCAAAGTAGGTTTGTGTGTGGTCGGGGATGTTGGGAAATTGAGGGATAACATGTCATTTGAGTGTGTTAAATGATGAGGAATTTCATGTATTCTCGCGGGATGTTAGGAATTTGGGGGATTTTCTCGTCACATGATTGTGATACTAAACAGAAACACATGGCATAGATACCCACTTGGTGTTTCGGTTTTAGTTGCTATGCATATGCAGCTGCCTATTTTTGTAACAAATTTGGGTTTCTTTTGGGGCTTTTTCTATGGTGGATTTGTGGCTTTTGGAGGAATATGTTTGTTGATGATATTTAGTTGGACTATTTTCTATGTTGAGGGTGTCCGTAGAGGGTTCTCAGATTGCTGATTCACTAATATGGAATTTCATTATACCGACATTTGTTTTCATGGGTTAAACTGTGGGTCAAAGGAGCAAACTTTCTGAAAACTGCATAGGATTTTCCGGCTCCTGTGATATAATTGTATGTAGAATGTGTAAAGAAAGATGATTATGCATGTCATTGTGTGTACATACTTTGCTGAGGACTATGTTGTACAGTAACAGAATCCTGGAAATCGGTAGATATCATGTTACTGTGACTTGCGAGTGTGAATTACGTTCCTCGTTTTTCTTTCATTCATTTTTTTGGACCGACCTTAGGCGGGCACCACTCCAAAGTGCGATGGGGGTCACCAACTTGGGCCATGATCCTTCTCGGTCACCCATTGACCCCAAACACAGTCTATGTGCATGTTTTTGTTTCTATCAGTTAATTTTGTTATGAAATAAGGTTTCAATTGGGGGTCTAGAATGGTGGATTGATGTTACGGTTGTTAGTGTCGTATTACAGATGGAAATTCTTGGATTTCTTTTCGGTTCAAGGTTTTGTACAGAGATTTGTCGGCTTTGATTTGTATATATATGAAATTTTATTATTGAAACACAAAATAAGAAACCATTTATATATCAAACAATATATTTAGCTGTATGGCGGAGGGAAATCTGGCACGAACTCCTGATGGTCTCCAGGAGCCTTGATTAGCTCAAAAATAATCCGTAGCTCGACGTATGCATCTTTGTGTCTGCGCGCACGATTTAGAAAGTTTTGAATCAAATGCCAATTTTGCACAAAACTGAAGTCAAATTTATCTTCATATTGCTTAGTTGGTCGACAACTTTTTGGTGGATTGGACTTTCCTTTGTTCTAATTAAGAAATAATTGTTTAGTAAACCCATTTGTACAATGCCGCTTCTTTTTGTTGTAATTTGGTTTACGGTGTAAGTCTTACAATAACTGTTTAGGGAGTAGTTCATAGATTACTTGAATGTTTATATGGTAAAAAGATTTCATAAGTCAGTAGCGTTTACAAATTGGTAACTTCTTAACTAATTGGAAACGATCACCCTTATAATCTGTTAGTATAAAATTATTATCGAAATACATTAGTTTTATGCATGTTGTATTGAGGTTTTCCCTTCTCAAGTTTGATTGTGATCATTTAGCCCGAACATATCGCCTTATTTGTTGTTTAATGTTACGAAAGAAGGATATCGTTGTTGGTTTATCTTGTGCTTGTGTTTATGTAAAAGTTTGTTGGGGATCCAGGATATGGTTCAATTCGGATTACATTTTGCATTTGTATTACGGTATTTCTCTAAATTTCATTACTAATAGGCTAACTGACATCTCTTGCAAAGCTGAAGTTTCTTGCCCGATCTGTGTTTCTCGGTTATCTCACAATGGATACATAGGATCTTAGACAAAAATGGGGATATAGTAATCCATAGATTAATTTAAACTAAAATAAAGCACATACACAAGGTTAGAATATGCAGAATTTTCGGATATTGTCAATGTCGAATCGGTTGATTGTTTTCTGCATTCAAGCATGACAATTATATGCTGTTACATTTTAAATATTTCCATATTTCTCCTGGTGCATAAGTGTTCTGCTCAAGAGTACTTAAAAAGGTTTTAGTGTTGGTTTAAGTTATCATAACATGATAGATACGGCAACTGGGTTCATGGAATTGTCGCTTGCTTCATCAAGATAAGCCCGAGGGCATAGTCATATCAAAGCATATCTTCATCATCTGAGCTATTATATTCTTTTGTATTATGCCTGCCTTGTTTAAATATGGTTCTCTTTTGAGGTGCTGATTAATCAGTATTATGCGAGTTATAGTGCCTTATCAGGTCTCTAGAAAGTTTGAAACATAAGGTGGAGGCTAATGTATGAGAATAGATAACTTAGTCATGTCAAAGCATATCTTATCTCATTTTTTATTTGCAATTTTTATGTTTCTTATATTCATAAATTATCAGGAAGGGGGATTCATAATTTGTATAAAGTGCTTCCAAAACAGTATGGGAAGAACAAGTTTTTGACGATTTCAAGTTTGTTGACTTCAATGCTAACGGTGAAAAAAAAAACTGAAGTGGGCTGAAGCTGAATCCTTGATTCTTTTGGAGTCTGTGTTGAAGCATGGATTGTTGAGCTTCTACACGTTTTGGAGTTTAGCACAAACAATCTTTAAGAATCTCAGGCAAAAGTTTCAGAGATTTTGTGTTATGCGGATGGTTCCTTTTTTAAATAAGGTGGTCTTAAGTGTTATCTTAGTGTCTGAGCACATTATATTATGCTTACTTTCTCTTCTTTAACCAATGGTGCTTTGAGATTAGGAAAATTTACTCTTGAACCTATTGTGCTTGAGAAATATTATTCCGTTGTAGTGGTTGTGGTGCAGGTAGCATTCTGGAGCATGTTTCGGTTGTTCTATTTAATGATGAGTTGCAACAAGTAAGTACGTGTGCAGCCGAGGCCAAGACTGATGTGCCTTCACAGATAACTGATAAGGTCTTTCAGGATTTGTTTAAATACAGCTATTCACATCTTTTCAACTATTATTTTCTTTTGTATTTTTGGTTATTTCCTCTTTTTGTAATTCTTTGTGCAGATGCAAGCAGATCTGGAAGACATTGAAAATTTATTCCACAGAACTTACGCTTTTAGTGTAACTCTACTTTCTTTGATGACAAAATTCATAGTAGGAGTTTAGCAAAATATTTTTGTTGATGGTCAAGAAGAAACTTCTAACAAGGGTCTTTCCTCAAAGAAAATAAGAAGAGGTCGTTAGGTAGAAGCTTACTACAACATTTTTTTTTAAAATATTTTGTCAATACCTTTTATATTTATTTATTTTAAATTCTATATTAACATTTATAGATATAGTAACTCTTTTAATTTAGATGCTACGATTTGTCAAATTATTTTGGTCGTGCGTTTAGCCGGGTGTTACACTAGTTTGAAGTTAATTTGATGACTTTGTAGTTCCAACAGATTGTTCAAAAAATATTCAGATTTTATTTTGATTACGAATAAATTTGATCATTTTCTGACATTAGAGCGATTTGCATATAAAAATCAGTTTCAGGAAGATGGGCATTCAGAATGAGTAGGAGGTTGGTTGTTCATTCACAAGTAAACTTCAGAAGACATTGTCAATTCATCATTATGCCCATCCTAAATCAATCCATAAAACATAATTTCTAACGCAAATTTAAACAAATCATTAGCAATAAATAATAAAAGAATTGCGGTGGTGGATAGGCATTCAGAATGAGTAGGAGGTTAAGTTTAATCAATAGATAAACTTCATATGACAATAAACAATCATCATTATGCCCATCCACCCACACATACATACATGTCCAACAGCTAAAATCAATAAAAAAAAGAGATAGAATTAAATTTAAGGAAGAATTAGGAAGAGATTTTCTCTCAGACAAATGCCTCGATTTGTCGTCATGATTTATAAAGAATGGAATCAGACTCGTCATCATGATTTTCATCTTCATCGAGAAACAACAAATTCACATAGCAATCGACATTTTAACTTGAAGAAGAAAGGAGAAATGATTTGCAGATCGAAAATTGAGTGTGTAAAAGTACCTGAAAACAAAGAGAAAAGGCCTTCACAACTCAAGGACGGAATCGCGGCTCCTTCTATTTATACCCGCGCGGCGCCGCGCTCCACTTCTTATTAGGGTTAGGTTTTGGAGCTTCCATATGCTTTACCTAGACTAGGGGTTTTCACGGTCCGAATTGATTCGAATTTTATCAAAATTTTAAAAAAATAGGACCGGATCAATTGTTTGGTTCTGCCTAAATTCAGGATCAAGATCAGACCATTACAGGACCGGTCACATTGGCTCGGTTCCAATGGTTCGGTCCATGTCCGGTTCCATCGGTTCCACAAGTTACACTACTATATATTTTTTCTAAAGATAAAACATGCAACAACTATTTTTTTCATGAAACCAAAATATAGGACGATTACATAAACAAAGTTCAAATAAAAATATTCAGACATACAGCAAATTAACTGAAATAGAGGAACAAAGTTCAAATAAAAAATATAGGACGATTACATTACATAAACAAAAGAGAAAAACATAAACATGATTCAGACCCTAATAACTAAATTCAGATGCAAAATTGTAAGAAAATTGAAAATACGAGTAGATTGGAGATAGAGACTGAGAAAATAACATCAAAATCTCATTAAATCATTACATTTTATTGGAGATTTGAGAGGCAAAATAACAAAGTAATGATGTTCTGCAATCTCGCACGAAAAAACAGATATGCGTCGTAGATTAATTACTTCCGTTACAGCTGCGCCGTCGGTAGAGATCGATGGTGATGCTGTGGTTGGACAGCTGAGTCGAAATTAGGGCGCCGCCATGGAAAATCAATTTGATTTCTATGGATGAGAATTGAGATGAGAGAAAGACAAGAGAGGGGAAAAGCGTAGAGAGAGAGAGGGATAGAAAACCAAACGACGGAAATGAAAGAGATATGATAGGGTTAGGGTTTTGTAAACTTGTAATGTCGCTGGATGGATAAGGTCACAGTAAAATTATTTTATTTTTTTTGAAAATTAGGAATTTGAAATTATGAATAAATAAATAAATAAATATATATATATATATATATTAGACATAATATATACATAATCGGTCCGGTCCGGGTTCGGTTCAGGACCATATATATTTTTTCAAAAATCAGGACCAACCCAAATAATCGATTCCATATAAATTTGGGACCAGAACCAAACCAATTCTATTGGATTGGTCCGGTTTTCATTGGTCTGGTCCGGTTCTATCGGTTCGATCCTGTCCGTCGATTTTTTTGTTCAGCCCTAACCTAGACGCCTCTATTTACAAATGAGAATTGTTATTAGTCCCCGCACATTTACTTTAACACCCCCGCAATATAATTTTCAAAAAAATACCATTAATTGAAATGACTTTATTATCCTCACTAATATGTTGTACGCTCGCAATTGAATTTCAACATCGGAATTGCCAGATAAACCACTACCTGGATTTTTTCCGGGAATTTATACATTGTATCTGTTACACATAAACCCCTAGCACTGTGTCCAATGAGAGGGGCTTGATTGAGTTGACCTTTTCATATTCCGCTAAGGCGAAGAGGAAGTCTGAGAGGCTGATTGTATTGTTGAAAAGTGAAGACGGTATCGATCCTCGCCACCATCACTGTCACCTCCGAGACCAAACCTCACAAAAGAATTGTCCAGATGGACCTGGATCACATCTGCTCCCTCGTCATGGAAAAATCTAATGATGTGATGTTTTGCCATAAATGACGATTCGTTCCTATCAACATTCAAAAATTATTTTAGATTTAGAAGAACTAATTTTCATTGAAGCAATTTCATTTTTTCAATCGATTTTGTAAATGAAATTTGCATCATCTATGTTGGAATATTTGGTATATGTGGTATGGAAGTCCATAGCTCTATGACCTTGTTGGGTTGTGGGTTTGGACTGACTTTGGCCAAGGAAACCACGTCGGAGTTACTGCCAAGGAGAGCGGCCGCGCCATGGCCTAGGGCGGCCGCGCTGTTGTGCCGAGGGTCCACAACCATCGCCTGTTGCCTAGCGCGGTCGCGCATGCCTCAAGGGCGGCCGCGCTCACGTCGGATTTGGTGTTCTCCTGGGCCGAACTGCCGTGGGTCTTTAGGTCAAAATATAACTTTAAAACCTAATTACCACACATATAAATACTTAACACCCTCCTGCCATTTTTGTACAATGAATTATTGAAGAGAAAACAATTCTCTTGCTTCAATTCATTGTTCGATTACTCCCCGTTCATAGAGATTTGTTCGTGAGATTCAAGGCGACTGAGATAGGACCGCCGGTGATTACCTACCTGTGTGCTGATTTGTGGTACGTAGTCCGTGATCGTTTTATCCTCGGAGAAATTTGCCTGTACCTGAGTTGCACCAATTGGGGGCAATATTTTCTCTTAGGACAGTCTTCCTAAGGCGACTCGATCAAATCACGATAAGTTTTTCTAATCGTTTGTTTTATTGTTTCTGTCTGTTTTCCTGATCCTGTTCCTTGCTTTCGGTTTTGCTATTGGCTTATTGGTACGTTCTTGACTTGATCAATAAATCCCCTACTGTTGATTAAATTGTTTGTTTAATTTGTGGTGCTATAAATTTATTTCCAACAGTCTAAGAGAAAATAGTTTTATTGTATCATGTCTGGAAGTTCCTCTAGTTCTCCATTTAAGTCCCTAGTTGACACCTCAGATCTTCCGGAGAAGTTCGGTGGTAAGAACTTCAAGCGTTGGTCTGAACGCATGAAGATCTGCACTTTTGTCAGTGGGCATATGCGGTATCTTTGTCATCCAAATGTCCCGCTCAAAGCCGATGATCCAGTTAGTGTGGGCTGCATTGTTAAATTGTGGAAGGAAGCGGGACGATGTTGTTCGAGGATGCATTCTCGGCTTTGTCGAATGCACTCTTTGATGTCTATTGCTCTGCTCCTCTGTCTTTGCGTCACTGTGGGAATCGCTTTCCACGAAGTACAGCACCGATGACTCCGGTGTGGAAAAGTACCAAGTGGGTAAGTTCCTGAATTATCGCATGAGTGAGGGAAAGTCGGTTACCGACCAAGTGCACGAATTCCAAATCATTTTGCAATCGCTCAAGGATGCTGACATGGGACTTCCTGATAAGTTCGCTGTCATGGCTATTATTGAGAAGTTTCCTCGATCTTGGGGGGAATTCGGTATGACCCTCAAACATCATACTGAAAGCTTGACACTCAATGAGTTAATGAATGCAATTGCGATTCAGGAGGTGCATAATTGTAACCAACCGAGCGTACCTGTGGAGGCTGCTGCTAATATGGTAACTGGTAAAAGCAAGTTTAAAGGAAAAGGTGTGAAACTCACTCTAAGGATAAAGAAAACCATAATAAACTTAAAGTTAAGAAAATAACTTTAGAAAGCCAAAAGCAAAACAGAACTGCTGGAATTGTGGAGAAGGTGGACACTTTTCTAGGGACTGCCCGTCCAAGAAAGGAAAAGGACCACAAGGCTCTGCTGATGACCATCCTGCTGTCAACATGGTGTTGGGTCCGAAGGATTATGATGATCCCGACTCGACGCACAGGAGTTGACGCTCGACTGCAATGTTACAAAGTATGTAACCTCTTATCCCGAAATCTTTGCGTCTATGAACCCAACGAGTGGCTAGTTGACCTTTGGGGCAAATGTGCACGTTTGTCTTTGATAAATTGATATTTGTGTCTTACCAGCCTGAGCGTGGTAGATCAGACGATGGGGAACTCTAGTGCTGCAAAGGTGCTTGGGACTGGACGCGTGGACCTGAAGTTTCCTAATGGGCGCATTCTTACCTTGCATCGAGTGTATCACGCTCCTGATATTCGTCGCAACATTATTAGTGGTTCTAGTTTAGTTAGGGAAGGATTTGAGATTTCGTTTAAGTGTAATAAGGTCATAACTTTGGATTCTGGTAGTTTTGTGAGGAAAGGTTATTCCTCGGATGGTTTATTTAAAATTAGAGTTGAAACTGATGTTTGTTCGCACAATAATTTTAGTTCTATTGATTATCCTGTTTCTTATTCCATTGAATCTTCAAATGTTTGGCATGGTCGTTTAGGACATATTAATTATGATTCTGTGAAAAGAATGATGAATTTAGATATTATTCCTAAACATGTTATTGATAAGAATTCTAAGTGTCATGTATGTGTTGAAGCTAAATCTACAAAAGGTCCGTTTAAGTCGGTTGTGAGAAATTCTGAAATTCTAGATTTAGTTCATACTGATATTTGTGAATTTAATGGCGTGTTGACCAAAGACAAAAAGAAATACTTTCTCACCTTTATTGATGATGCTAGTAAATATTGTTATGTCTATCTGCTTAATTCTAAGAATGAATCATTAGATAGATTCATTATATTCAAGAATGAAGCAGAAACAAAAATTGGCAAGAAACTTAAGCGGTTAAGGTCTGATAGAGGAGGTGAATATGAGTCTAACCCCTTCATGTATTATTGCCAAGAAAACGGAATAGTACATGAAGAGACTCCTCCCTACACCCCTCAATCAAATGGTGTTGCTGAACGTAAGAATAGAACCCTTACTGATATGATTAACAGTTTACTCATAAGTTCTGGTCTGCCCAAATATATGTGGGGAGAGGCTTTGAATACGGCTTGCCATATTCTGAATAGAGTCCCTCCTAAACATAGAAAGGAAAGTCCGTTTGAACTTTGGAGAGGTCGACAGGCTAGCTTGAAACACTTAAAAGTGTGGGGGTGCCTTGCAAAGGTACTTGTACCCGCACATAAAAGGAAAAAGCTTGATCCTAAAACTGTTGATGCTATCTTTATAGGTTATTCTGAAACAAGTTATGCATTGAGATTTCTTATTATAAAATCTGAAATTTCTGGCATAGATGTGAACTCTATAGTTGAGTTACGTGATGCAACATTTTTTGAGGATGTGTTTCCTATGAAGCTGTTGGGTTTCGAGGGTCCATGCGCAGCGGAATAATGCAATAACTCGAAAAACCCGAAGCCCTAGAATCCGTTCTAGATGATTAATTAAGAAAGATGAAATAGAAATACCAACCTTGAGTGCTTTTGTCGTTGATAAACTTGACCCAACTCCAGATTGAACGACCTTATTAATCCTTGATGAACGAACGGCGAATCACGAACTAAAGATCTTGACGAGCGAAGATCCTCTATGTGTATCCACGCGAGGAACGAACCCTAGAACTTTTCTAGGCGGATTGCTAGATCCTTGATTGAAACTCTTTTCAATCGATGAAGAAATATGGATTGGATTGATTTTGATTCTCAATTCACAATTGGAAATCTATCTCTTTTTGTGTTTCTCTAAACTCAAAACGTTCTAATGACGGCTAGGGCAACCAGGGGCAAGTATTTATACGTTACAAATAAAAGCCCTTTGCGAAAACCCTAAAATTAGGTCATTTACGTATCAGTCCAGCGCCGACGGGACGACTCGTCCCCCAGGGCACGAGTCGTCCCCTTTGCACAAGGTCCTGATTCTAGCGTCCCCTTTAAGGGCACGACTTGGCTTTGCTCAGGTCACGAGTCGTCCCTTTGGGCACGACTCGTCAGGACGTCCCCTCTGAATCATCCGTCCCCCTTAAGGGCACGACTTAGTTCAGCCTGGGACGAGTCGTCCCCTGAGCCCAGAAAATCCATATTCTTCATTTTTGACAATTCGTTCGATGCGTGTGACCCCATAGGACCATACTATGTTGGCAATGAGTCCGATCATATCGATCCTCATAAGACATGAGCGGACTCTAGCAGGCCATCATGCCTACCCAAATAGTATAATATCAAGTTCGATTTTCCTACATAGAATATATCACAATCCCATTGTCACACGATGTTATATTAAACATGAGTCATGGTCCACGTCAACTCATATTGTTCAATGCTTTCTCGTTACCAAGTAAATTGATTAATCGAATGATATTAATCACATTAATTCATTCGGGCATGGCCATGCACTACATCAATCTTACTTACGAGTGGCCTAGCAAACATCTCTCTTTACGAGGGACAATTTTCCATCTTGACTTATCATTCTTCCCAACAAGAATCATACCATGCCAATGATAGCCCTTATTGTCATCCGGTTAAAGACAACGTTAAACTATATCAAACATGATATTCATCGAGCGGAAGACGATGATAATCTCAGGTCAAAGGATATCAATGATATAACTATATGAGATTTATTTATGACATATAACCATGACATAAATCTCATAATGGGTCAAGTCCAGTACCTTGTTCTCTAACAAGTACCCATGAATCTAATGTGCATCTCCATGCATATAATCATCACATGATTATCCATTAGACTTCATACTAGTGCTTCGTAAGTACAAGGGACACGATTATTATAACTAAACATGCAAACACATATAATAATCAAAGAAACATTCTCTTATATAAATGAACAATGACATTACATAAAGGTCTATCTCTATAGGCCTAGGGCACTAACACCTACAGTCTCCCACTTGCACTAGGCCCAATCATTCATGTATCTTATACCCATGGACCTAACATGACCATCATATTTAGCTTGTGGTAAAGGCATGGTGAGAGGGTCCGAGATGTTGTCATCTGTTGGTACCTTGCATATCTTGACGTCCTCCCTTTCACAGATTTCTCTAATGAGGTGGAAACGTCTCAAAATGTGTTTGGATCGCTGATGTGACCTTGGTTCTTTTGCTTGGGCAATAGCACCATTATTGTCACAATAAAGCTCTATCGGGTTAGTGATACTCGGAACGACTTCTAAGTCACCAACGAACTTCTTGATCCAAACCGCCTCCTTAGCCACATCCGATGCTGCTATGTACTCGGATTCAGTTGTAGAATCAGCAACAGTGCTTTGCTTGGAACTCTTCCAACAAACAGCACCTCCATTTAGCATAAACACAAAACCGGCGCGATCTATAGTCATCTTTGTCGGTTTGGAAGCTTGCATCTGTGTAACCCTTTACAACCAGATCATCTTCCATTCCTCCAAATACTAAGAATACATCCTTAGTCCTTCTCAAGTACTTAAGGATATTCTTGACTGCTATCCAATGGTTCTCACCAGGATCAGATTGGTATCTACTCGTTGCGCTTAGAGCATACGAGACATCAGATCTGGTACATAACATGGCATACATGGTAGACCCAATTGCCGAAGTATATGGTATATCACTCATCCTCTTTCGCTCATCATTTGTCTTAGGACAATGAGTCTTGCTAAGAGTAATGCCATGTCCCATTGGCAAGTTCCCTCTCTTAGAATTTTTCATGCGAAATCTTCTAAGGACCTTGTCAATATATGTACTCTGACTCAAACCAATCATCCTTCTTGATCTATCTCTATAGATCTTGATACCAAGGATATAAGCCGCTTCACCCATATCTTTCATTGAGAAACATTTTCCTAACCAAGACTTAACAGTCTCAAGTGCAGGAACATTATTTCCAATGAGCAAGATGTCATCGACATATAACACTAGAAATAGAACTATGCTCCCACTTATTTTCTTGTATACACAAGGTTCATCTTCGTTTTTGATGAAGCCAAACTCTTTGACTGATTCATCAAAACGTAGATTCCAGCTCCGGGAAGCTTGCTTCAATCCATAAATGGATCTCTGCAACTTACACACTTTATTAGAATTTTTGGATCGACAAAACCCTTGAGGTACGTATCATGTATACATCCTCAAGTAGGTTTCCATTAAGAAACGCTTGTTTTTGACGTCCATTTGCCATATCTCATAGTCGTAATATGCGGCTATGGCAATTAGGATTCTAATAGACTTAAGCATTGCTACGGGCGAAAAGGTTTCATCATAGTCAACGCCATGAATCTGCCTATACCCCTTAGCAACAAGCCTAGCCTTAAAAGTATGTACCTTCCCATCCATGTCGGTTTTCCTTTTGAAAACCCACTTGCACCCTATGGTTTTTACACCTTCGGGTGGATCAATCAAGTTCCAAACTTGATTATCGTACATGGATTTGATCTCGGATTCCATGGCTCCTAGCCACTTGTCCGAATCAGGAGTGGACATCGCCTCTTGATAGGAAGTAGGTTCATCATTCTCAATGACTTCTACTTCATTACTTTCCGTCATGAGAAATCCATATCTCTCAGGTTCGGATCGTATCCTATCCGATCTGCGAAGAACTTGTGTATCTTGAACCGGTTCCACAACAACTTGTGAATTTGGTTCCGTCTCTACTATTGGCTCTATGTAATTTTCAGGTTCTTGAATTTCTTCAAGATCAATTTTACTCTCACTAGTTTCTTTAGAGAGAAACTCTTTCTCTAGAAAGACACCGTGTCGAGCAACAAACACTTTGTTCTCGGGTCGGTTGTAAAATTGATATCCTTTCGTTTCCTTAGGATAACCAACGAAAATACATTTATCAGATCTAGGTCCAAGTTTATGTTCAGAAACCAATTTCTTTACATAAACCTCACATCCCCAAATCTTCATGAAAGATAAGCTAGGCTTTCTTCCATGCCACATCTCATGTGGGGTTTTAGGAGCCGATTTAGTAGGGACCTTATTAAGTGTGAAAGCAGCTGTTTCCAGTGCATGTCCCCAAAAGGAAATAGGAAGGTTAACTTGACTCATCATCGATCGAACCATATCCAATAGAGTTCGATTTCTCCTCTCGGACACACCATTCCATTGTGGTGTTCGGGTGGAGTAAGTTACGAAACAATTCCACAACTTTTAAGATGATCGTCAAATTCTTGGCTCAAATATTCACCACCTCGATCGGATCGAAGTGTTTTAATAGTTTTGCCAAGTTGATTTTGTACTTCACTTTGAAATATTCTAAATATCTCAAATGTTTCACTTTTGTACTTCATCAGATAGACATAGCCATATCTTGATAAGTCATCAGTGAACGTTATGAAGTACCGAAATCCTCCCCTAGCAATGCTATTCATTGGTCCACATACATCACTATGTACGAGAGCCAACAAATCACTAGCCCTTTCACTACTCTTAGAGAAAGGTGCCTTAGTCATCTTGCCCAATAAACAAGATTCGCAAACATCATATGATTCATAATTATATGAGTCTAAATATCCATCTTTATGGAGTTTAGAGATGCGTTTCTCGTTTATGTGTCCAAGACGGCAATGCCATTTATATGTGTCATTCACATTATTTGGTTTGGATTTCTTATTTACATGATAGATATTATCAACATTATTTTCAACATCCAAGACATAAAGGCCATTAAAAGAATGAGCAATACAATAAAGTACATCATTCAAATAAATGGAAAATTTCTTATTCGCAATAAGAAAATTGTAACCCTCGTTGTCTAAACAAGAAATGGAAATAATGTTTCTGCTCAAATTCGGAACATAATAACAGTTATTCAAAACTAAAATTAATCCGCTAGGTAAAGTGACTTCGTAAGTCCTACGGCCCGATACGTGCAACTCTTGCTCCATTTCCAACCCGTAGATCTACTTCACCCTCTTTGAGCGACCTTCTATTCTTTAGTCCCTGCACATTTAGGTAAATGTGAGATCCACATCCGGTATCTAATACCCAAGAACTAGAGGTAGAAAGTAAAATATCTATCACATAGATACCTGAAGTCATGGCAATCTCATTGCCCTTCTTCTTCAGTCCTTCACGATAAAGCTTGCGATTACGCCTCGATGCCCGGTTTCCTTGCAATGGTAGCACACCGCATCCTTTTGGGATTTGGGTTTAGGCTTCTCGGCAACGGCAACCTTTGCCTCGGTTTAGCAACTTTTGCTTTAACCTTGGGTTTGAACCCCTTTCCTTTATTCACCATCAACACTTGATTGGTTTTCTTGGTAATATTGTTCTCTCGCATTCTTTAGCATTCCATGCAATTCGAGACAGAGATTTATTCATCTCATTCATGTTATAATTCAGAACAAGCGATTATAACTTTCGGGGAGTGAATGCAATATCATATCCGTAGCCGGCTCTAGCTTGGATAGGATATCCAAGCCTCTCAAGGTGTTCGAGGTGACCCTTCATTTTCAACACATGAGGCCCGAACGGGTTGTCCTTCAATCATCTTGCATGAATGAAGAGCCTTCATAGTGTCAAACCTTTAAAATGCGTGCTTGCAAGCTGGAACATTTCCTTGAATGATTTCCCAAATCATAAGCTTCCATGTGTACAAGGTCCTTACGAAGGGCCTTACACATGGTAGCAAGCATCAAGCAACCAACATCAATAGAATCATCCACATGCTTCTTATGTTGGTCCTTTTCGACTTTAGTTGCATTAGCCGCGAGCTCGGGTGGAACGGGTCCATCAAGAATGTACAACTTCCTTTCTGTTTGAGAACAATTCCCAAGCTGCGGATCCAATCCACATAGTTGTTTCCATTCTCCTCTAACTTGTCCTTCTCAAGGTGATCGCGATGACATATTTTGATTAGTGTTTACAGCCATTGATCTACAAAGATATGCAACATATAAGTATCAATTCATTTAAGAGATTAATTAACGTATTTCACAAATACTCCCACTAAATTATATAACCTTCTTATACAAACATGCATAATATAATTTAATAGGCTAAGATCCAACTTTAATTTAATTTCAAGTCGGCTATGGCACGACTGCTCAAAATTAAACTAAAAAGGTAGATAACATTTATCAATCATATCTATATATGACTCTTAGATCATTATGAGATTATAGACATCTTATGTCACATGTTTCAATCTCATCTTATGCCTTAGGCCCAAAACTGTTTTGATAGCCTAATTGAGTTCAACCATGTTAAACGTATAGCAATCACCGTTTGCTCATCTTGATCATACAAAGATAGAATCAATGTACCTCGCTGTGGCGTAGCCTACATGAAACTATCCGTGTACTCACAAGTGTTTAAACATGGGTGGCATAAAACAAACTCAAATTACAAAGAAGGTTCAATTTTCATGTTTATCAATTAACATGCCAAGGTTGATTCATGAAAAATATATGAGCATAATTATGAACATGGAATGATGCAACACAAATCACATTTGATCAGTAATTACTAGTACGCGGCCACGTGCTCCAAATTTATCCCACACTTTCATCGAAGTGCCTGTGGGGAAGGTTTTGGTGTATACTAAGTAATACTTCACAAATATCCTAGATTAATCACATTAATCATATTAATGAAATTGACATCCCATAATCAAGATTAATCATATTAATCATATATTTCAATTTCATAATCATGGTATATCATTATATACAATTACTTCACAAGCAAAACTCATACAATTTCATATTCTAGATCATGTACATCATGAAAATTAACATAATCACATTATCTAATTATCATGATTTTCTAATATAAACATCATGAACGGGGCTCTGATACCACTGTTGGGTTTCGAGGGTCCATGCGCAGCGGAATAATGCAATAACTCGAAAAACCCGAAGCCCTAGAATCCGTTCTAGATGATTAATTAAGAAAGATGAAATAGAAATACCAACCATGAGTGCTTTTATCGTTGATAAACTTGACCCAACTCCAGATTGAGCGACCTTATTAATCCTTGATGAACGAACGGCGAATCACGAACTAAAGAACTTGACGAGCGAAGATCCTCTATGTGTATCCACGTGAGGAACGAACCCTAGAACTTTTCTAGGCGGATTGCTAGATCCTTGATTGAAACTCTTTTCAATCGATGAAGAAATATGGATTGGATTGATTTTGATTCTCAATTCACAATTGGAAATCTATCTCTTTTTGTGTTTCTCTAAACTCAAAACGTTCTAATGACGGCTAGGGCAACCAGGGGCAAGTATTTATACGTTACAAATAAAAGCCCATTACGAAAACCCTAAAATTAGGTCATTTACGTATCAGTCCAGCGCCGACGGGACGACTCGTCCCCCAGGGCACGAGTCGTCCCCTTGGCACAAGGTCCTGATTCTGGCGTCCCCTTTAAGAGCACGACTTGGCTTTGCTCAGGTCACGAGTCATCCCTTTGGGCACGACTCGTGCCCCAGAGCACGAGTCGTCCCTCAGGACGTCCCCTCTGAATCATCCGTCCCCCTTAAGGGCACGACTTAGTTCAGCCTGGGACGAGTCGTCCCCTGAGCCCAGAAAATCCATATTCTTCATTTTTGGCAATTCGTTCGATGCGTGTGACCCCATAGGACCATACTATGTTGGCAATGAGTCCGATCATATCGATCCTCATAAGACATGAGCGGACTCTAGCAAGCCATCATGCCTACCCAAATAGTATAATATCAAGTTCGATTTTCCTACATAGAATATATCACAATCCCATTGTCACACGATGTTATATTGAACATGAGTCATGGTCCACGTCAACTCATATTGTTCAATGCTTTCTCGTTACCAAGTAAATTGATTAATCGAATGATATTAATCACATTAATTCATTCGGGCATGGCCATGCACTATATCAATCTTACTTACGAGTGGCCTAGCAAACATCTCTCTTTACGAGGGACAATTTTCCATCTTGACTTATCATTCTTCCCAACAAGAATCATACCATGCCAATGATAGCCCTTATTGTCATCCGGTTAAAGACAACGTTAAACTATATCAAACATGATATTCATCGAGCGGAAGACGATGATAATCTCGAGTCGAAAGGATATCAATGATATAACTATATGAGATTTATTTATGACATATGACCATGACATAAATCTCATAATGGGTCAAGTCCAGTACCTTGTTCTCTAACAAGTACCCATGAATCTAATGTGCATCTCCATGCATATAATCATCACATGATTATCCATTAGACTTCATACTAGTGCTTCGTAAGTACTAGGGACACGATTATTATAACTAAACATGCAAACACATATAATAATCAAAGAAACATTCTCTTATATAAATGAACAATGACATTACATAAAGGTCTATCTCTATAGGCCTAGGGAACTAACACCTACAGGACGGACTTCCTAAGGAATCTAACCCAACCACTAATTTCATTCCTGCTCAAGTAGAGGAACTGACAAATGTGGGGGTTGATTCCAGTGCAACTCATTCTGACGATGAGATTGAACCAAGAAGGAGCAAAAGGGCAAGGACCACCAAGGATTTTGGAAGTGATTTCATCACTTAAAATGTCGAGGGTGATCCTCTAACCTTCAAAGCTGCTATGGCCACTTCTGAAGCCAAGCAGTGGAAGGATGCTGTTAAGAGTGAGATGGATTCTATTGTCTCTAATGGGACATGAGAATTGGTCGATCTCCCTCCTGGTTGTAGCACGATAGGATGTAAGTGGGTCTTCAAAAGGAAACTGAAACCAGATGGAACCGTTGACAAGTTTAAGGCTAGGTTAGTGGTTAAGGGATTCAAGCAAATGGAGGGAATAGACTATTTCGATACCTATTCGCCAGTTGCTAGAATGACTACAATCCGAATGCTTATCGCATTGGCCTCTGTATATGATCTTCCTATCCATCAGATGGATGTTAAGACCGCTTTCTTGCATGGCGATCTAGAGGAAGAAATTTATATGGATCAACCTGAAGGTTTTGAGGCCTCTGGCAATGATAAAAAGGTTTGTAAACTTGTTAAGTCCTTGTATGGACTCAAACAAGCCCCTAAGCAGTGGCATGAGAAATTTGATAAAATTGTCTCATCGTTTGGCTTTGTTACTAATGAGTTTGATAAGTGTGTTTATAGCAAAAGTATTGGTGATAGTAGTATTGTCTTATGTCTGTATGTCGATGATATTCTGTTGTTTGGAATGGATATGAGGATAATTAATACTACTAAGGAATTCTTGAAAAGTAAGTTTGAGATGAAGAATATGGGAGTAGCTAGTGTGATTCTTGGCCTTAAGTTGACTCGTTCAACTAGTGGCATAACCATATCGCAATCTCATTATATCGAAAGTGTAATTGAAAAATTTGGTTATAAGAATTGCAAAGTAGCTAAGACTCCATATGATTCTTCAGCTGCACTTACAAAGAATGAAAGTGGAGTACCGATGGCTCAGTTGAGATATTCTCAAATTATTGGAAGTTTGATGTATCTTGCCAATTGTACTAGACCGGATATATCCTACTCGGTTACTAGGTTGGCTAGATATACTCAATGTCCAAATAAAGCACATTGGGAAGCTCTTGATAGAGTTCTCAAGTACTTGAAGGGAACGATTTCCCTTGGGCTGCATTACGGAAAATATCATACGTTCTTGAAGGATATAGTGATGCAAGCTGGATTGCCTATAACTCGGGAGTTATGGGCGTACGGGGTATGTTTTCACCTTAGGCGGAGGCTGCGGTCGCTTGGAGGTCGACCAAACAAACTCTGTTGTCTAGGTCTACATTTGAGGCCGAATTAGTTGCCACTTGACACTACTGGATTGGAAGCTTTGAATGGCTTCGAGGACTTATGATCCGAGTTGCCCATGGTCGGTAAGCCCATGCACATTATCTACGTACATTGTGACAACACGCCACAATTGAGAAGCCGAAAAGTGTCAAGTACAAGCTGTAAAACTAGGAGACACATCCAAATTAGATTAAAATCTATAAGGGATCTAGTGTCTCGGAAGGTGATATTTGTTGATTATGTTGGTACGAAGGATAACACGGTGATCCTTTAACCAAAGGGCTAGAATTTGCTCTAGTTCAAAAATCTAGGTTGGGGATGGGTCTGAACCCCGTCTGATTCATACGCAGTAGCAACCCAATCTACCTGAGTGGAGATCCCACAAAGGAGATTCAATGTGGTAATAACCAGATGTGGGGTGAGTCGGAGCACCTAATAATAGATTGACATGTTACATGTCCGAGTCTATCCCTGAATAGCCTTTAGAGGTGCTCGTGTTGCTAATAAAGTAAAAGTTTGGAACTTTGAATGGGATCAAGTCTTTTAGACAAGATGTTAGCAGTACATCTTCTGAGATGCCCAGCTAAGTGAGTGTTGTTGTTGGCCGCAACTAGAGGAATTCGGGTTATTCCTTGAAAGCACTCATGATAGAGGATCGGGACGTATGGCTTATAAGCGTCAAGTGTTCGATAGAGGGCCTATCATAGCTTTTGTCGTGTTTGTCACCAGCAAAGGCCTCTACATCAGTAGGCATCAGATTCAAAACACCCGTTCATCTGGTCCTGTGGAGGTTTGCGTTGGATAACATAGGTAGTGGTTCAAGCCGAAAGGTACCATTACTGAAAACATTACAATGGACAATCTGTACACGTCATATTTCTATGAACTTGTGGGGGATTGTTGGAATATTTGGTATATGTGGTATGGAAGTCCATAGCTCTATGACCTTGTTGGGTTGTGGGTTTGGATTGACTTTGGCCAAGAAAACCACGTCGGAGTTACTGCCAAGGAGAGCGGCCGCGCCATGGCCTAGGGCGGCCGCACTGTTGTGCCGAGGGTCCACAACCATCGCCTGTTGCCTAGCGCGGTCGCGCATGCCTCAAGGGCGGCCGCGCTCACATCGGATTTGGTGTTCTCCTGGGCCGAACTGCCGTGGGTCTTTAGGTCAAAATATAACTTTAAAACCTAATTATCACACATATAAAAATACTTAACACCCTCCTGCCGTTTTTGCACAATGAATTATTGAAGAAGAAACAATTCTCTTGCTTGAATTCATTGTTCGATTACTCCCCGTTCATAGAGATTTGTTCGTGAGATTCAAGGCGACTGAGATAGGACCGCCGGTGATTACTTACCTGTGTGCTGATTTGTGGTACGTAGTCCGTGATCGTTTTATCCTCGGAGAAATTTGCCTGTACCTACCTGAGTTGCACCAATTGGGGGCAATATTTTCTCTTAGGACAGTCTTCCTAAGGCGACTCGATCAAATCACGATAAGTTTTTCTATTCGTTTGTTTTATTGTTTCTGTCTGTTTTCCTGATCCTGTTCCTTGCTTTCGATTTTACTATTGACTTATTGGTACGTTCTTGACTTGATCAATAAATTCCCTACTGTTGATTAAATTGTTTGTTTAATCTGTGGTACTATAAATTTATTTCCAACAATCTACCCACCCCACTTCTCTATGAACGGCATTGTATGTGTTCTCCTCCATGATTTCTCTTTTGGTGTAGATCCCTTAAAATATCTTTCTTTTTGGACTATTATATTGGCGGTGAAGATAGAAAAATTTCTCTCTTTTGAATGTTTTATTAGCAAATCTGTAAATGTTCCTTGGCTGTAACTTTTTTTTTTCCGTAAAATTTTCTGCATGATTGAAATCAAGCATACGCAGGAGGAATTCCACCATTGCTGCATTTGATGAAGAATTGCGGAATTCATATCACCGAAAGAAGCAGAAAAGGAGAAGAAGCCTGAAAATTTCTGTTGAGGATCTGTAGCGTATGTGTAACAGATGCAATGTATAAATTCCCGGAAAAAAATCAGTGGTGGTTTATCTGGTGGCTTCAATGTTGAAATTCAATTGCGGGTGTACAACATGTTAGTGAGGGTAATAAAGTCATTTCAATTAATGACATTTTTTAAAAAATTATATTGCGGGGATATTATGTAAATGTGCGGGGTTGAATAACAATTCAAATATAAAGAGTCAAATCCGCAAAGCAATTAAAAAAGAAAATGGGCCGCAAGGATAAAGCCCATTATTCTGTATGGCTAAAAAGGGGCCCGGCCTGGGACTGTCCGTCAGTTTGCCAACGGTCCACTGCGTATAATAGGACCACGCTTCTGACTTAAATATAACACAACCAATACAAGGAACGGTTCATCCCTGTTTCCGATCGCGTCCCAGCTCCGACTCCCTCATAATTGATCTATCAATTTCTTCAATTAGTGATCGCCGGCCGACGGTGCGTGTCCGCATTACCTCTCATCTCTCTCCTTGATCATCAATTTCTTTAATTAGATTTTTCATTCGCGCAATTTTGTTGATTTCTTATTATTTACATCCCCACTGATCTTATTATGAAATCGCCGTTCTTGTTTCATTTCCGCATTCTTGATGAAATTTGATCTACGAAATATTATAATTGTCGGTATATATAAACGGATTTGCAGTGTCATAATATGATTATGGTCTATGGTTTCTGGAATTTTTGAATATTTAAAATAACTTTTTGTTCTCGTCACAACATTTACTTGCTACTTATTTGTCAATGTCATTTCTCCAGAAATCCTTGCCATTTGCTAGTTTTTTTGGTTTAATTTTTCTCTAACGTTTAGATGTCCTTAAACGAATTGAAGGTATGGAGGACTACAGGAGACAAGGTGGAATTCAACAACTGTTAGTTGCAGAACAAGAAGCTCGACAAATTGTCAATGCTGCCAGAAGTGGTATATCACTGAACAGCTCCTAACTTTAATAGTATTTTGCAAAAACTGCACTAACATATTTTTTTTTCTAAAAACAAATTAAGATAGGAAGTAGATAATATTGCAGGATTAACTTCTTAATACCCTAAGTATTTTCAGAGAAAGTAGATAATATTGAGATAGAAAGAGGTATTGATGAGTTGTGCTCAGGTGTACATTTAGATGGAGAGAAATTAAGAGTCCTTTGCGGGGTTTAGGAGCTCTCCTGCTTTTGTGTGATTGTGCTCATGGACCTGGGTACAATTTTTTAAAGCTTGTTCTTGACCCTCTGGGTGATTTAGGTAGGAACCCTGTCTGTTGGAACTTGGAATAGGCGGGCTTAGGGCCTTATAGATCTTTTTTTTTTTTTTTTTTTTTTGACATTTTATGCGGCTTGCTAGCTACTTCTGAGTCTGTATAAGTTACATATACTTGGTCATGAGCCTGGTCACATATATATTTAATCCGGAAGGTTCTGAATCTCTGTCAGGGTAACTCAAAGTTAAGTGCATTGTAGTGAATCTATATTTTACTTACATAAACATCCATTACAACCTTTTAAAAGTTGGTTTATGAGACTCCAGACGTCGCCTTCATAATTCTCTATTTCGTTATATTTCATAATAGCTTTCTACATCTATCTGTAGCAAAAATGGCTAGACTGAAACAAGCCAAAGACGAGGCTGACCAGGAGGTAGCTAGATATCGAGCACAAGCAGAGCAGGATTTCCAGAAGAAAATTAATGAGGTAATGTGATACAGTGGTATTGATGACAACATTTTCTAGAAATGAAAGCTCATGCTCTCTTCTAGTTCATAATCTCTTGGTTGATTTGGTATTCATACTTTCCTCTTTGCTAACTCTGTGTCTTTGCAATTGCATGGTTCTGAAAATAGAGCAGTGGATATTCGGGTGATAATGTGAAACGCCTTGAAAAAGAGACAGAAGAAAAGATCCATCACTTGAAATCGGAGGCAGGAAGAGTATCTCGCGACATTGTCAATATGATTCTGAAGCATGTGAAGACTGTCAAGGTTTAGGGATATTCGGTTGTTGTTATCAATCATTATTCGTGGACTTTAGAATTATGCCCTTCTGTGAATAAGTCCCTTGAAGCAAGCGCTTTGCCTCATTCGTTCACCAAACTTCATTAATAAATCAACCTCAACATTTATTTGTTTCAACTATCGTTCTTTTTGGATTTGAAATTATGTCTCAAGTGCACCCAGGTCTTGTGTTTGGTTTGTATGAGTGGCCAAATTTAAGATTATGTTTGTTAACATAAGTGTTCGCTACTTAACCAAAACAAACTGGACTTTTAGATCTTTACAATTTATTTGGACACATAAGCCATTAAAACTGGCACACATCAAAGGGATGCAAAAGGTGAGCATCCAACTCGAGAACTCTCGTTTAGAACAAAGCTGGCACATAGATGTAAATAGCAGTCAGCTATAATGGAGATGTGATGCTACCATAGGAAATCTTTGGTTGCACAGGAACTGAGATATCTTGGACACTCCGGCTGCTTCCTTGCTTGATTGATCGCCTACACACAAGGAACAAGGTAAACTAGGCCGGGGGTGACTCCGGCGTACCCCCTCCGGCGTGAGAGTAAGGTTAGATGAACAAGGAAGGTGATAAACAATGGATGAACTTAGAGAGAGAATGCAGAGAGAGAGAGAACATACCCATGCAATGAACACTATTCACCTTTTATATCCCTAAGCCCCCCATGTGCCTTGCACATGGGGGACACTTGTCAATCATCCAATGGAATTGATCTCAACCAACCTCAACTTAGTGGGATTTCACTATTCACCTTGTCACATCAGTCACACATCACAAGTACTTAGGGTAAGGGACATAGGCGACAATCGATGCGCCATCATGGGAATGCCCAGAGTTCCTAGTCGTTTAGGCGACAACCTGACTATGGGCGACATCAACTGTCATGTCGCCCCAACTCAGGGGGCCTGCGAGCAGCGTAATCCTCTTACTCACGAAGCGGGCTGTAGCTAGGCCGTGTCTTTCGCATACCCCCTTGTACCTAGATCGATATCCCCATGCTCCTTCTCGCCGGGGTCTGAAACAGCTCCAAAGAGCCTCATTCATCCTATGTCGCGAACACGGCAAATTTCCTTGGTCGGCCTAAGCCCAATGGGCCTGGCCCTTAATTCGCTATTGGGCCTTGTTTCTTATTATTAGGGCCCAATATAATTTATGGGGTCGTATCAGAAGCCCCCAAGTTCAAGCCTTGGATTATTCATGGTCCAGGCGAGAACTTTATTTAATGTCGCATAATTCTCGCAATTTCATCCTCCGCATTGGCGAGGAAATAGTCCTTATTCGCCACGCTCGTGCCACGTGTCGTGACGGGGTGAGCAGGACGGTTGGGGGCCGTACACTTACGTTGGAAACTGAGCCGTCCCCCCCTTAAATATTCACAATAATGGGGGGAATTTCAAAAATCATACTCCATTAACTCCCTCTCGTAACTCCCCCCCCTAACCTTTCCATTCCTATACTTTTGGAGTTTAAAAACCCCTCTTCAGCATTTTACACTCCGCACTTCCCCCATCGCAGATACTTTCTATAATCAACTAATCCGCATATTTCGGAGCATCCTAAGGATTTCCAGGGGAAGAAGGTGGCGTGTAGAGCCCTCAAACTTCCGTTTCAACTTCTCCTTCAAGCCTTCGTTCCAGTCTGCAACTTACCAGGTACTTTCTCTAACTTTGCCTTCTCGCATGAATTCTCGCTTGAGTTCTTGCTTGAATTCTCGCAAGGATTCTCGCATTTTGTAATTTTAGATTTTCTTGTAAACGATTGTTCTTTTTTCCAAAACTTGTTAAGTCTGGTTGGAGCGAAATATGTGTGAGAGGGTTTTCAAAAGTGATGATGGGGGCAGGGGCTTTTACCTTAATTACAGATTCTTACTCCTTGATTAGGCGACATGAGTATGTATGCCGCCCTTTCCTCTCCCTAATTCCTGACCCCATGCATACTTTCTTCACGAAATTATACCCCCTTCATGCCTTTGACATCTATCTCCTTAAACTGATTTTTCTAGCTCTATCGTAGCCCCCAAATTTACTTGGTCCTCCCTTCTATTCTCAGGTCATGTCTTCCTCAAACTCGACATCTGACCACGATGTTTCGGACACTTTAGCAGCTGAGACCCAAGAGCGACAACCCGTATCACAGGGTTCGTCCAACCCTGAGGTCGCCGGCTCCAGCAGCTCCTCTCACTCTCATTTACAATCTCACTATTATGTTAAGTACGGGATTAACCCGGACATTTACCACATTGAACCATATGTCGGAGATTTATCCCTTGCCGCTATGCGAGATAGAAACGATGGGGTTATAGTATTCCCGTCTCAGTTAGATGCTGGCCTTAGGGTACCAATAGACCCCTTCCTGGTCGATGTCTTAATCCACTCCCAAGCAGCCATAGTAGACCTTCATCCCAATGCTATTAGGGTCCTCACGAGCTACATAGTGATTTGCAGGGCCTTGAAACAAGAACCCACACTTCCCCTTTTTGTAAACTTATTTGATGGTTATACTTCTGTGTCTCAGAGGCAGGGCGTAGTTGAAAACCGCCTCTCTGTCAAGTACAAGAGTCTTAAGCTTTTGACCCCCTTACCTAGAAAGGTCCATAACTGGCAATCCAATCCACTTCTGATCATATCCCGCATAGGCTGGACCCATCCATGTGATCTTGGCGACATATATACAAAAATTATAACCCGAAATGCCTTAGTTTCTGGCGACTCCCGGTTGAGAGAAAAAATTTTTAAGGTTTTGGAAGATGCCTCAGACACGGGGTTAGCGTTATTTTCCTGGCGAGATATTCTATCTCGCCCTTCTCTGCTTAGGAAGGTTGGTTTTCCCGATTATCTATATCCTGACAATGAACCTCGCTTGATCATCAAACCACTAGACCCATACCCTGGTTGGGAACGCCATTCTGGGGATGTTCTCGCCTCCGAGTGTGGGCCTTGCAAAAAGAAAGATCATTCTTTGCAAATGCTTATGTTTGAAGTTTTAAGTACGTATTTCACTTCCCTTTATCCTTTACTTTTTCCTTTGTTTCCCTTTATCTAACACCTTTTCTTGATCCAGGTTTTCGACACATGGACATCTCTGATAGGCGTGCAAATGCCGCGGCGAGATCTGATGGTCGCCGTAAGCGCCTTACACATGCTCGCCAAGCCGACCTAGCCAAGGCCCAGGAGATTGAGCTCCCCATTTCTCGCGACGGTGATGATTCTGAAGCAATTGCTCGCGAGAAGGCAGCGATTGCCGCCGAGAAGGCAGCGGGGCAATCACGGAAATCAAGCAGGGCGAAAACTCCTTTGAGGACATCCGTTGTTCAGCAGGAAGAGAGAATGGAAGTAGAAGCAGGCGAAGATGATGTTGAAATCGCGGTAATAGAGCCTCCTCCACCAGCCAAGTCCCCCCAGCCCTCTGGTTCTCGCGCTCACAAAAGGGTGCGAACAGAGGAGGAAACGGAGCCAATAGAGGAATCCACTGAAGGGGAGGCTGAATTGGTGAGCTGGCTCAGGGAAGGGTTCGAGATGCCCACAGAGAGAGAAGATTTGTACAATCTCGGTGTGGAAGTTGCCTCTGTTCCCCTATTGGAAGGTTTCAACCTTCACTCTCGCGATCCTCACAATAGTCTGATTGGCGCCGGCATACTTGAACGGACTTGCGACAGGGCGGCCATAAGGGAAGTGGTTGAGCAGGATATTGATTTATCTTTGAATTTCGCTGGCCTTCAAATTTGCAGCGTAAGTGCCTGTCATGTAACACTTTTCGCTTGGTAATCTACTTTTACTTGGCCAACATCCTTCACACTTAACTTTTCCCGAATTTTCATAGGTGGCGAGTACTTTGCGTGGATTCAGGGACAAGTATAAAATGGCAATGCGTGAAGCCGAGAAAGCGGATAAGGTTCGCAAGCGCGCAGTGGCGGAGAAAGAAAAATACAAAGGCAGATGTGGCGAGATGGAGAAGGATTTGGCAAAGCTGCAGGGTGAGCAACTGAAGGCCTCGGAGGTGCTGAAGGCAAGCGAGAACAAGGCCTCGCAGGCTGAAGATAAATTGAAGGAGGTAGCCGCAGAAAAGGTGGCGCTGGAAGAGAAGATCCAAGCCCTTGAAGCCGACAACCTCGGCCACGACTTCCAAGGCCCGAAGACACAGTGGCGCGAGATTGCCGCCAACAAAGAGAGAGCGGAAACTGACGCCATGGACATGTACGACAAGGCCTTACTTCACGCCATGCGGGCAGCGGCGGCAAGCTCCGAGGACATCCCAAGAATAACTCCCGAATCGATTGCGAAATGGGGCTCGGAGCGGATCTACGCGCGACTTTTGTCGCCGCGGTCACTCTATTGTCCCTTACGAAGAGGGAGAGTTGAAGGCTTTGGCTGCAGAAGATGAGCTTCTGGGCAAGCCAACCTGGGAGCCTCCTGAACTCATCGACAACGACGCTCTGTCCATGTGGGTGGAATTGATTGGCGCGAAAGGTCAAGCTCTCCTTGCCGCCAAAAAAGCCGCTCGCGAAGCCCGCCGTACTACCCGACTCTCCGCTGGTGAAACACAACCTTCTGCCTCCTGATTTACTGTGGTTCTTTTCATTAAACAATGTTTCGTGGTTGTCTCTCAAACAATTTATTTTCTAGCCTTTTAAACAATAGTGCTCTTGGGAATGTCGCGGTTTGCGACTTAAACATTTCGTTTTTGGATTGGTGTCGCGGTTTGCGACTTGAACAATTTGATACTTGGTCTTTCTTTTTGTCGCGTCGCGGTTTGACTGCTTGTGTGGTTGTAAGGTCGTGGTTTGCGGCCTAAACACTTATGCTCTTTTTAAAGTGGTGTCGCGGTTTGCGACTTAATACTTTACTTTGTGTTTCCATATGTGATTCTTGAACTTTTACTTAGTTATAACTCCGATGTCGCTCTTAGCGACTTGATTATGCCTTTGATTACTATGCATTCTCGCCTTGATATTTACTCTACAATGGTTAAGATGCCGCCATTGACATCTCGCCTAATCCTTTGCTTTCGTAAACTTTCTTTAATGCTTCATTATGTCGCCCTGCGACACCGACTGTATTTTGTTATTACTCGCTTATTGCAATTTGCGTTGAAATTCTACCTTTTCGCTTCGATAGTTTATCGAAGACTCCTTTCTCATAACTTACCTATATACATACTACTTCCCCTCCAAAAGAGTGAGGCTTGTCTTTAGGCGGCCTTACTCTACTCTTAAGATCATTTGTCTAACGCACTTTCGCGAAAGTGATTTAAATCATTACTTGATAGATTTATTGTTAGATTCATCACCGTCGGATAAGTGAGAGATGAATATAACAAATTTCCTCTTTTGATATAAACCTGTTTCTATATATGTGTTCCTTTACCAAAACCAACTAACTAAGATGTTAATCAAAGTTAGGTTTAACAACTTTTCCCCTTTTTGGTAAAGTTACGCTTGATCTCGCATTTCGCTCTTCCCGTGTCGCAATACAATCGTGCAGGACTTTCTAGCACAAACCGTTATCCGTGACACCGCGACTTGAAACCGTTATCTCAGCCGCAAGGTTTGGTGACTTGAAACCGTTATCTCAAGCCACCTCCCCTTTCGCCGTGCCGGGACTTTTCTGAGTGAAACCGTTATCTCCGCACCGCGACTTGAAACCGTTATCTCCAAGCCGTGAAGGTTTGGGGTGACTTAGCAGATTATCTCCAAGCCACCTCCTTTCTCGCCCGTTAAAAAGCGGGACTTTTCTAGGTGCCTGGAAACCGTTATCTCCAGGCACCGCGACTTGAAACCGTTATCTCCAAGCCGCAAGGTTTGGTGACTTGAAAACCGATTATCTCCAAGCCACCTCCCTTTCTCGCCCGTTAAAAGCCGGACTTTTCTAGGTGCCTCGAAACCGTTATCTCCGTGCACCGCGACTTGAAACCGTTATTCCAAGCCGCAAGGTTTGGTGACTTGAAACCGTTATCTCCAAGCCACCTCCCTTTCTCGCCCGTTAAAAAGCCGGGACTTTTCTAGGTGCTCAAACCGTTATCTTCTGTGCACCGCGACTTGAAACCGATTATCTCCAAGCCGCAAGGTTGGTGACTTGAAACCGTTATCTCCAAGCCACCTCCCTTTCTCGCCCGTTAAAAGCCGGGACTTTTCTAGGTGCACAGAAACCGTTATCTCAGGCACCGCGACTTGAAACCGATTATCTCCAAGCCGCATGAAGGTTTGGTGACTAAACCGTTATCTCCAAGCCACCTCCCCTTTCTCGCCCGTTAAAAGCCGGGACTTTTCTAGGTGCACGAAACCGTTATCTCTGTGCACCGCGACTTGAAACCGTTATCTCCAAGCCGCAAGGTTTGGTGACTTGAAACCGATTATCTCCAAGCCACCTCCACTTTCTTCTCGCCCGTTAAAAAGCCGGGACTTTTCTAGGTGCTCGAAACCGTTATCTCCAGTGCACCGCGACTTGAAACCGATTATCTCAAGCCGCAAGGTTTGGTGACTTGAAACCGATTATCTCCAAGCCACCTCCCCTTTCGCCCGTTAAAAGCCGGGACTTTTCTAGGTGCTCGAAACCGTTATCTCCGAGCACCGCGACTTGAAACCGTTATCTCCAAGCCCAAGTAAGTTTGGTGACTGAAACCGATTATCTCCAAGCCACCTCCCCTTTCGCCCGTTAAAAGCCGGACTTTTCTAGGTGCCCGAAACCGCATCTCCTGCACCGCGACTTGAAACCGATTATCTCCAAGCCGCAAGAGTTTGGTGACTTGAAACCGTTATCTCCAAGCCACCTCCTTTCTCGCTTAGTTAAAAAGCCGGGACTTTTCTAGGTGCCTCGAAACCGTTATCTCCAGCACCGCGACTTGAAACCGTTATCTCCAAGCCGCAAGGTTTGGTGACTTGAAACAGATTCTCTCAAGCCACCCTCCCTTTCTCGCCCGTTAAAAGCCGGGACTTTTCTAGGTGCCTCGAAACCGTTATCTCCAGCACCGCGACTTGAAACCGTTATCTCCAAGCCGCAAGGTTTGGTGACTGAAACCGTTATCTCCAAGCCACCTCCCCTTTCTCGCCCGTTAAAAAGCCGGGACTTTTCTAGGTGCTGAAACCGTTATCTCCAGCACCGCGACTTGAAACCGTTATCTCCAAGCCGCAAGGTTTGGTGACTTGAAACCGATTATCTCCAAGCCACCTCCCTTTCGCCCGTTAAAAAGCCCAGGGACTTTTCTAGGTGCTTGAAACCGATTATCTCCAGTGCACCGCGACTTAAACCGTTATCTCTGCCGCAAGAGTTTGGTGACTTGAAAAGCAGATTATCTCCAAGCCACCTCCCTTTCTCCAAGCTTTTAACGGCGACACCTTTGTCATCCGCCATCATCTTCAAGCTTTAGCGCAACCTCTTTGGCCCGCCATCTTCAAGCTTTAGCGAGAAGCGCAACCTCTTTGGTCCGCCATCTTCAAGCTTTGGCGGCAACCTCTTTGTCCACCATCTTCAAGCTTTAAGCGCAACCTCCTTTGTCCGCCATCTTCAAGCTTTAACGGCAACCTCTTTGTCCGCCATCTTCAAGCTTTAACGGCAACCTCTTTGTCCGCCATCTTCAAGCTTTAGCGGCAACCTCTTTGTCCGCCATCTTCAAGCTTTAATCGGAACCATATCGTTAGAGCATCTTATAAATATAAAAACACATCATAGCATGTCGAGAGAAAAACTTCGCTTTCATCTTTATCATACAGACATTGCATGGTTCCTAGAACACCAAATTTTACATAACTTTCTCCTTTGACAATCAAAAGAACCATTTACAAGAAAAAGTTATGTAACTTTTGCTGTCTGGGGCAAAAGGCGAAAATCGAAATGACAAAGATGTCGCCATGGCTTCACTGATAGAACTGCTTGAGATGATCGACATTCCAGGCATTCTTCAATTCTCCACCATACTCGGTTTCCTCAATCTATAGGTTCTTCTTCCCGCACCACACTCCGAAACTGAAAGGTCCTTCCCATTTCTCGTTTAACTTGGTAAATCCGGGCTTGGCCCCTGTTGCTTCAACACTCCTCAAAACCCAATCTCCCACATTGAAGGACCTCTGTTAACTCGCTTATCATCTGCCGGGCTTTCATCTTCGTTTTGTAATTAATCATCTTCATTCTCGCATACATTCTCTTTCTCATCAATCGTGTCAAGATCATTACACCGCTCGCCCGTTTCTCGCCTCGTCGTAGTAAGCAACTCCCGTATGTCGGCAAAGCCATCTCCGCGGGTGCCATAGCCTCGAATCCATAGGTAAGTGGCAAAAGCGGTTTCCCAGTTGAGCCTTTAACGATGAGTACGCACATACCACAAAGCAATAGGCAATTCCTCTAACCATGCTCCACTTCTTCCTTCCGATTTTTGCGTAAGGCGACAATGACTTGCTTATTTGCCGCCTCCGCCCGACCGTTGCATGCGGCCTATATACGGCCGACATCCAATGTTTGACGTTGACTCGGAGCATTCCGCCGAAAACTTTTTCCCGAACCGAGTGCCGTGATCTCGAAATAATAACCCTTGAACCCCATACCTACACCAAATGTTTTCTTGCACAAACTTTATAACTTGGTCTTCGCCGATTGTCGCTAACGCCTTCGCCTCGCCCATTTTGTGAAATAATCCACGCGACAACCACATGCGACAACCACCTCGCCTTTGGGAATGGCCCTATCAAATCAATCCCCACATGTCAAACGGCCATGTCGACACAATAGGAGTTTGCTGTGGCGGGAATCCGAGGAATGTTGCACAAATCTTTGACATTTCTCGCACTTCTTCACGTACATCTCCGCATCTTTCCTCGGGCTTGGCCCAGTAATATCCATGGAACAACACTTTGTCGGCTAACTTTCTCGCACCGGGATGGCCACCACATACCCCTCATGGATCTCGAACAAAACCTTCGCAACCAAGCCGGCTCAACACACCTCATTAGTGGTTTTGAAAAAGACCTCCTATACAATACTCCATCTCGCACACGGTGAATCACGGGGATGTCGCTTTATCATTTTTGCCTTGCCCTCATCTCGGCGGCAGCCTCTCCTTTATCTAGAAATTCCTTCATTTCCACAACCCAATCCTTCTCGCCATCGGCAATCTCCGACAATCGGTCTATCGATCACCGGCATATCCACGTATTCAACCATTGGTTCACCGGCATTGCTCGCTCCTCGATCCCACCGTCCTACTCAACTCATCGCCCGCGAATTATCGCTCTATCAACTCGCACCAACTCCTTAACTCAAAACTTTTAACAAGCTTCGCCAAGTCACAATATTTCGTTAGCACCACGTTCAACACTCCATACTCGCCATTTACTCGATTGACAATTAACTGGGAATCCGAGTGAATCGCTATTTTCGTCAATCCAATATCTCGTGCCAATTCTACCCCAAGAATTAAAGCCTCATACTCGCTTGATTATTAGAGACGTTGAACTTGAACCTTAGGGCTTTCTCATACTTTAACTCCCCATCCGGCGAAGTCGGGGTGATTCCCGCACCGCCTTTATCCTTCAAGATGACCCATCAACGTACGTAACCCAACAATCAACCGGCCTTTCCTCCTCTTCCCGCAAAATGGGCCCTACCTTCTTTTCCGCTTTCTTCCTTACTAAGTCTTCCATCAATTCCTCCTGCGACTTCGTGAAAGATGTCTCAACGATGAAATCTGCCCGGCGCACATTGCGCTTTAATTGCCCGGCGAGCTTCATACTTTAAATCAAACTCGCCAACTCAATTGACCATTTCAAAGAATCTTCCCGGCATCGTCGCCGCAAAATTTTTCTCAAAGGAGCATCACTCAACACAACAATGGTATGTGCGACAAAATAAGCTCTTAATTTTCTCGCGGCTACTACCAAAGCATAAAGCCAACTTCTCGGCATTAAAGTACCTTGACTCTACCTCGCTCAATGCCTTAGACACATAGTAAATCGGTCTTTGAATCCCCTTCTCTTCTCGCACAAGAACAGCTGCCACTGCCAAGTCTGAAGCCGCCAAATAAACAAATAACTCTTCTCCCTCAACAGGACTACATAACAACGGCGGCTTACCCAGATATATTTTCATTTGTTCAAATGCGGCATCACACTCTTCATCCCAAGCAAAACTCTTCACCCCTTTCAACACCTTAAAGAACGGCAAACACTTTTCGGCCAACTTAGAAATGAATCTCCCCAAGGCTATAATCCTACCATTCAACCTTTGTATCTCGCGTATCGACCGGGGCGGCGACATCTCCAATAAAGCCTGAATTTTTCGGGATTAGCCTCTATCCCGCGCCTATTCACTAGAAAGCCCAAGAATTTTCCCGCAGTCACTCCAAACGTACACTTGCTGGGATTCAATTTCATTGAGTTTCTCCTCAAATTTTCGAACGTCTCGGCGAGATCCAACACATGATCATACTCCTTCGTTTTTATCACCATGTCATCTATATATGCTTCCGGGTTTCGCCCAATCGCGACTTGAAAACCTCATTCACCATTCACATAGGTCGCCCGGCATTCTTCAAGCCGAAGGGCATCATCTTGTAATGTAAATTTCCTTTAGGAGTTCGGAAAGCCGTTTTAGCCTTATCATCCTCGCACATCTTGATTTGATGATACCCCGAGTATGCATCAATGAAGCTAAAACCCTATGGCCGGCAATCGAATCCACCAATTTATCAATTCTCGGAAGCGGGTAACAATCTTTGGGACGGGCGGTATTGGAATCGGTAAAGTCAATGCACATTCTCCACTTCTTATTTGACTTTAAAACCATCACAGGACAAGCTAACCACTCGGGATGCGAGATACGCACCGATGATTCCCGCCTTCAACAATTTATCCACCTCTTTCAAAACCGCGTCTTCCTTTTCTCGCGACAAATGCCTCGACCCTCTCGCTTGAAAGGCTCTACACTAGGATCTCGCATTCGTACAATGCAAAGCGACATTCTCATCTATTCCCTTCATATCCTCGTGCCTCCATGCAAACACATCCAAGTTATCTTTAAGAAATTCGACCAATTGTTCTCGCTCATCCCCGAACAATTGTTTCCGATCTTAACTTCATTTGCTCCGGGAAGTAACGGTTGATCTCCACTTCTTCTAGCTCCTCCCCTGCCTGGAGCTCGGGCTCATCTCGCGTCTCGCAAAGTCTCAACTTCTATCCTTTTCCGCTTTTTACTTTCCCTTGCCTCAAGGGAATCATCTTTCCAAAGATCAAGAATGTCTTTCCCGTAGGACACCCATCGGGGGTCTCCACCTCTATCATCTCGCAATCTTCCTCAGTTTCACTATCAATAATTTCCTCAATCACGATCTCCTCAACCCTGGGCTCCCCCATGTCGACAAACTGCACCACCCTAGCGTAGCTTAAGCTTGGCGTCCCATTCACAACTTCAATTCCCAAAACCATCTCGCCTTTAGCGTTCTGACCGGCGCGCCTCTGGCTGGAATCTCGCCCACTAAAAACTTTGATTACTTCTTCAATCATTTCTGGGGCCCTTTGTGCCTCAGCGACAACCTTGACTTTGTCGTTCTCCAATCTCTCAGTTGTCATTTGAATCATTTTCACATTCGCTAAGCTCAACCATATTTATCCTCAGATGGCGAGAATCTGACTTTGTCACCAACGAACAAGTGGCTTTCCCTTTGCTTTTACCATCTCCTTCTTTTTTCTCGGCAACCGAGATAGCCTCACTCTTCGGGCAGTAGATACCACGGGCCGTGGGTACTTTACCTCGATGCGGGATGGACAAAGACCATTTCAAAACTTAGCAAAAAGGGAATTCCAACTATCGCGTTGTACGCGGAAACCGATCAATCACAAAAACTCCACCATCTCGCTTCTTACCATCTCGCCTTCACCAATCTCTACTTCCAACAGATTGTCCCTTTTACCTTAACTGAGTGGTTTGTAAATCCTTCAAGGCATCCCCCGGTAGGGCACCGATTAGCGTCGAGTAGTTCATCCTTTCAAGGCTTCATAGTACAACACATTCCCGCTAGCTCCCGAATCAACCATTACTCATTTGTACTACATTGTTTCCGGGCATATAGTGATAATAACAGGTTGGCTCCCATGACCCTTTGTTGCGGCAAGCTCACTTCTCGAAAAGCTAATCACCTTATCTTCGCCGGGCGGCAAATGGGGAATATCAAAATCTGCCAACATCATTATTTGATTGTCCAACTGCGCGACACTTCGCAGCGGGTCTGAATCACATCGACATGCGTTTCGACCCCGGGCTCTATCTTGTCGCCCTCCTTCTTCTCGCCTCGCAGCGCCCTCGAGATATTGTTTGAATTCGCCTTTATCAATCCCGACTGAATCAACTTTCTCAAATTATAACAATCTTCTATAGTATGCCCCTTGTCTTTATGAAAATCACAATATTTACTTGGATCCCGAGCCCCATAAGTATCTTCTCGAATGGGATAAGGCTCTGGAAATTCCTCTTTCCTCCAAATCTCGCTTAAAGTAGTGTTCAATTTGCTAAACTTAATGATCTTTCCCTGTTCCTCGACCTCTACCTCGACCCCCTTTGTTTCCGCCGCACGAGATCCACTGCGACCTCCTCGATCAACCTTACTTTCCTCTTTGACAACTTCAATCCGCTCTTTGGCACTTTTCTTGCCGGTGCTCGCTGCAGAGGGGCGGCCTTAACAGCCTTCCTTCTCGAAACCACTACGGTAAGCTCTAACCCTTTCGTACAACTTCGCCGGTTGTCTTCGGCAAGCGCATACGTAACTCCGCCTTGAACATGCCCGGCAATGCCCGAGTTAAACGGCATAACAATCTCGCTCGGCGACGTACGCAATCCAGGTTCGCGACCTCCATAAATCTATACGTGAAAGCCAGAAATGCTTTCTCCTTCATCTTGTTTCAAACTACACAATTCGGTCTTTTGAGCGGGGCTGCGCTCCCACGATCCACCGAATCTCGCCAAAAACTTATTTTGAGGTCCCGATACCCCGTCACGATTCCATGGCTGCGCCAAAACCATTCCGATGCGTGATCGTGAGGGTGCTCGCAAACGCCTTGCAGATTATAGCCTCATTGTCGGTCGGCGGCGACAACGTTACCTCAAACCCTCGATATGAGTATTAGCTCTAGTATTCCCCAGAATAACTAGGTAGATTTGGCATGCGGAAGCGAGGGTCGGGCGGCAATCGGAATACTTTACAAACGGGGCCGAATAAGAGCCTTTCACTTCACGGGGCTTGTTTCCCGCTTCCCGACTCTTTAATTTTCTTAGCCGTCTCCACCATTTCGGATTTCCATTTATCATCTTCACTTTTCTTCGCCTTCTCCAACTCGGCGGCTTTGGCTAATTCTACGGCTTTGAAGCTTCGGCCACTCTAATAGCCTCCGCGATCTTGTCGGCTTCGGCGGCTTTACTGCGCCACTTTGTCTATCACTTCTTTCTCTATCAATCCTTTCTCGCCGCCTACGATCTCTCGTCCCGCAGCCGACATTTCTTCTCGACGAGCTCTGTCGGAGTGCCTTGATACGTGGGACTTTTCCCTTACATACGTTTCATCATCGGAATACCTCGAGCGACTTGGCGAATAATCGCTGTCGGCTGTGGATCCCTCCTCACTTTCATATCCAAAATAGTAAGAGTCATCTCGCGAATTTCCCGATTTATGATAAATTCTTCCCTCTTCAATACGATCGGCCACGTCTCCTTTTGACCCTTTCGGACCTCGCTCTCTCATCCTCTTGATGCTTACGAACCCTTTCCTCATTCTCGGGAGGCGAGGTGGCCCTTGTTCGCCCTTCGTCCCTCACAGAGCATTTCGGCTAGCGCTTTGCCTCCCTCTATCCCGCCCTTCCACTTCGGCGACGGCTACGGCGGGATCACCGTGGGTGCTGGCCTATCTTTTTTTAACCGCTCATTGTTCGCGAGAACCTTCATCAAATAGGCGTTCTCGTTCCTTAGCCGTTCAGCTTCGGCCCGGGCACTCTGGGTTTTAGATGGAACGGGGTCTCGCTGTCCTTCCTTTCCTTTTTGTCTCGCTTCTCGCTCTCTATCTTCTCGCCTACGGGCGCTCCTTACGGCCGAATCTGTCTCAGAAGTGTGGACATCGCCTTCGCGAGCAGTTCTGATCTCGCCCGCGGCATCCTTGCGAGTATCACGGGCATTTGGAGTTTCCGTCATAGGGTTACGGGCTCCCTTGGCACGAGTATCCTTTTCTTGTACCATTTTAACTATATGCGGGCTTTTAAACAACCCCAACCGATCACAATCAACTTGACACCAAATAACCACCTTTAAAACACCTCTCAGCAAGAACACGAAGCTGAAGAACACCAAACCTAATTCACAGTAACCTTCTCAGTAAACCTTCTAACCTTTCCCAATAATCTTCCAACCAAAACAAGGAACAAAAATCAAGTCCCGGCAACGGAACCAACTGATGCTACCATAGGAAATCTTTGGTTGCACAGGAACTGAGATATCTTGGACACTCCGGCTGCTTCCTTGCTTGATTGATCGCCTACACACAAGGGACAAGGTAAACTAGGCCGGGGGTGACTCCGGCGTACCCCCTCCGGCGTGAGAGTAAGGTTAGATGAACAAGGAAGGTGATAAACAATGGATGAACTTAGAGAGAGAATGCAGAGAGAGAGAACATACCCGTACAATGAACACTATTCACCTTTTATATCCACTAAGCCCCCATGTGCCTTGCACGTAAGGGGACACTGTCAATCATCCAATGGAATTGATCTCAACCAACCTCAACTTAGTGGGATTTCACTATTCACCTTGTCACATCAGTCACACATCACAAGTACTTAGGGTAAGGGACATAGGCGACAATCGACGCGCCATCATGGGAATGCCCAGAGTTCCTAGTCGTTTAGGCGACAACCTGACTATGGGCGACATCAACTGTCATGTCGCCCCAACTCAGGGGGCCTGCGAGCAGCGTAATCCTCTTACTCACGAAGCGGGCAGTAGCTAGGCCGTGTCTTTCGCATACCCCCTTGTACCTAAATCGATATCCCCATGCTCCTTCTCGCCGGGGTCTAAAACAGCTCCAAAGAGCCTCATTCATCCTATGTCGCGAACACGGCAAATTCCCTTGTTCGGCCTAAGCCCAATGGGCCTGGCCCTTAATTCGCTATTGGGCCTAGTTTCTTATTATTAGGGCCCAATATAATTTATGGGGTCGTATCAAGATGCACCAGGACTGGATCATACATTGGCTGTGGATAATTCGGTTAGAGAGGAAATCAGATGCACCAGATGGAAGGGATCTGAATTTGATAGATTGAAAAACCTATCAAAAATATTAACTTCTGGGAACAGACAGATCACCAGACTGAGGGTTCTTCATATGTATCTATGCGTTTTGATATTCAGGAATAAGTTCTCTTTGAGAGGTAAGTATTAGAATCTGGTAACATCAAATGTTGGGCATTACTGATTCAATGATGAATCCTCCTGTTTAAGCTGCTTCTGTGCCATTAATTAAGGGTATTTAACACTTCATGGAATCAATTATGGGTGAGCTTTAATTCTTTGTCCATTCCAGATACTCTTTGAAAAGATGAATTGGTTCTTGATTAACATGTTGTTTGCATCTGTTGTTTACTTATCCATTGCAGTTGTTCAGAGGCAGTTCTTAGTTTGAGTCTGCTCCATGATACTGATTGTTGCAGTTATTGTGTTTAGAATGGCATGCTCATTTGCTTCGATGGGGAACAAAGAAATTGTTCCGAATCATTGTTTCCGGTTCCTGCTGTGAAATTGCCGATAGAGTTTTAGTCTATTCGTGTTTGATGAGGTATACTCATGGTTGGAAAAACTCAGAAAAGGTATGTCATCCACATCCATTCTGTATTACTTTGTAAACTATTATGCTGTTAGTAGTACTTTCTCTTGGTTCCTTATGCTCTTCATGGATGTTACTAAAATAGATTTTTCTTAGAAGCAGAATCACATATGCTTTAATTGGAGAATATGAATGGGAAATCCACATGAATATGTAACTTGATAGGTATGGATGCAGTTGTTTTTCCTGAACTTTTGTGTTAGCTTAGCTGTGTTTCTTTGTGGCACTGAAATAATTCCACTTGCACGCTCTAGCTTAACAATGAGAGGATTAGTGTATAGAACAATCAGCAACATAAAATGAACATGCATACTTTTCTAGTTCTTTGTTATACAAAAGAAACCATCCTTGCACATTAGAATGTTACATTGCATCCTTGTATGCTTGTAATGTCCCTTTGTCCCTTTTTAACTTCTTACAAGCTTTAGGATTCTCTTCTCAACCATTTTCTTCTTCTTCCCTCTCTCTCTCTCTCTCTCTCTCTCTCTCTCTCTCTCTCTCTCTCTCTCTCTCTCTCTCATTGTTGTTTTCACTGATGTCTGTCATGTTTTGATTAGCCATGAGAAGTTGTACGTCTATGGTCCAACATTGGCCTTACACGTGCACCCCTCTCACATGTGGAAAGTCCTCTTATAGCAATAAGGTGCACCTTAAGTGCAACCACATATCTTGCTAATTGTATTAATAAAATCATCAATTTCTCAAAACACCACCTTGTAGCAGTGACAAATAATCCCTCTCCATTCATGTTTCTTGAAGGAAGGCAGTTACTAGTAAAAAGAAAAAAGAAAGTTACTAATAGCAATAAAGTCATCATAATGATAGTCTGAAACATGCCTGCCTGCTATAGAATTTGGGCCAAAAGATTTGTATGTAAATGTTTCTGAAAATTGGTTGAGTTGATAGACATGCAGAACCTTGAAATAGAAACAAAGAAGCTGGAATGGAAATATCTTCTAGTCATTCCATGGAGTTGGCATTGTGCAGGACCCTTGACCTCGTTTCCTTTTCTCGTGGGTTTCATGTGGAACAAATGTATATATAAGCACCCAGTAAGAAATTTCAACTTTCACTTTCTAATGAATTGCTGGAATCAAATCTTGCCTTTGACTATTAACCTAAACCTTTTTAAGGCAGAATTAAAATTCAAGAAAATGAGTTTTGGAGTTATAGTACTATTACTAGCTGGAAAAATAGCCCAAAATGATTTTTTTTTTTTTTTTTTTTTTTTTTTTTTATGTAATGATGCTTAAACTACCTGATCGCGCAGGAAAGCGTGCAAAGCTCAGTTCTTGTGTCCAGCGAATGATTGAGCTAGCTCCGGATCTGCACAGCACAAGAAATAAAGGGTGAAACTGCGCCGGGGGTCTTCCGGCAAGCCCCTCCGGCGTGAGAGTAAGATTATGGTCTGGAAATATGGTGCAAATACTGCGGAGTGTGTGAGTATGGAAATATGCAGTAAGGCATTACCTTTTCCCATGTTATTACTCTCTTATTTATAGTTGGAAAGGTGGTATTAGGGTTTTCATCGAGCCGTTGGATTGGATTGATGCCGGTAGTGGGATCAGCTCCATCTCCTAGGTGTACACGTGTCGCGCCGGTATTGGTCCGTCTATGTAAGGACACTGCAACATCTGACATCTGATAAGTAGTTTGCCTTATAAGGGAAAGTCAACCTCTGTACCTTTTGTAGTTATGCGAATGCGTGATTGCACATATAACAAGAGCCTTTAGCGCAGTGCATCATTATCCCAAATTAGCTAATTAATCAAGCTTGTTGAGGAAGCTTGATAGAGGAGACGACACAGGAGCATGCGTCCAGGTGGGTCGTCTCCTTGAGGTATGACTCGTCGAGAGAGAGTTAGCCGTTCAATGACGACGAGCCGTTCAATGACGACGAGCCGCTCAATGACGACGCTTACTCTTGGAAGAGTGCCAGCTGGGGTCGAAGGAAGGCTCGTCCAGTCGAAGGACGAGTGCCGGTGGTGTGTCAGCGGGCTAGAAGTTAGCCCTTCCATTAATGATCTAATGGCTCGTCGTTTGGATGGCCCTGGTCGCTCGGTGGCGACGACTGCCAACCAATGTTAGACGAGCTATGGTCCAAGGCCTTGATCCGATTCTTTGTGGTTGGTCCCTTGATGGGCCTATTGGGCCCCCAGGCTGGTAGTAAACGTTGGGCTCGGCCCATCACAGATTATTCCGTTCAGTGGCTGACTCATGGTCGTCTCGACGAGCGGGAGTTGTTATTTTCCCTCCCGAGCAACCCGTACGACCGTCAATTTGAATTTTGAATTACGGTGACGTCGGCGCATAGGTGACGTGGGCGGCTGAGATCTCTTCTTCAATTGCCACGTGTCCTCTGATGGGACAAGTGCCTCGGAAGTTGCAGAGGGTATTTAATGCCCCTACTCATTGCGCCGTTTGGTTTCCCCAGGAATGAACCGTTCATCTTCCCCCAATATAAAAACCTTCTTTCTTCACCATTTCAAACTTTCCAAACCCTTGATCAGTGAGAGCAAAGTAAGAGAGGCGATTTCCGGCCACCGTGCAAACGATTTCCGGCGACATTGACTGTCCTGGCTTCACCATCGTTAGATAATCCGGCAGCTTGGATTAGGAGTTTCTTCGATCTACCACCGGCGAACTCATCGGAAAAACCATCTTCAAGCCCAGAAACAGGTAATTTCTTCATTTGTTCTTCATTTTCTGGGTTTTCTCATTGGGTTTGTAGAGGTCAATCAAATGGGACCAAGAACTATAAGTTTCGAGAGAGGTGTCAAGTTTGGCTTTGGGTTGAATCAAAGGGTTTACAAATGTGCCAAGGGGGTTTGGAGGGAGATTCCTTTATTTGAGTGTTCTTCAATATTGGAGAAGTTCAATTTTGAGAGTGAGCCCTTGGGGTTCCCAGATGGAGAAATCCTAGGGGACTTTGAGGACGGTGACCCAATGGTAACTCCTTTCAGGTCAATGAACGACTTGCCCACCCATATCAGAACCCACTATTCCTTGTCCCGTCGTGATTCAATTAGGGCTTTGGTCGTAGGGGAATCTAGGTCGCCACTAGGTAGGTCATTGCCTACGGAAGTTAGGACTGATTCCCCTTTTTTATCTCCTTGTTTTGTAGAGATGGATCACGACGGGCGTCCTGACCAGCCGGCCCCAGAGGTAAACGAGGCCAGCACAAGTGCTAGGGGTGAACAGACGGTCAAGGCCTATCATACGTTCGTACAAGTTGGGTCAAACGACGATGAGTTTGGAGGCGGAGCAAGAGGAAGATGGGCCGTGCCTAAGATCGAGCTCAGGAAACAGGACGTCGGAAAGCAAATGATCGACGCCTACGAGGCTCGTTTAGGGTCCAGGCTTCGACCTACAAGTTGGAGCATCTCAGCTTGGCGGAGTATGAGCCCCGTCGCCATTCCTTAGTGACCAGTAAGGAGAAGGTGGGCTTCTTTTATAAACAGTTTGAGTTCGGTCTAAGACTGCCTTTAGACCCCTTCTTCAACGAATTCTTGGAGGACTCCGCTTGTGTGCCCATGGAAGTCAGTGCCAATACCGTTAGAATTTTATACGGGTTTGCCATCGTATGCGAGATTCCTTGGCTACGAGCCATGCAACAAAGTGTTAGTCGATACTATAGGACGACCGGAATACGACCAAAGGGAAAACGGCATTTGTTAGTGTGTCTTCGATCAGGAACGCACGGAACTTTTTTCTGGATATTCCAAATAAGGTGTATGGATGGGAGAACCACTTGATACTGGTGGAAAGCCGAGTAGGATGTCAGTTTCCTTTCCCAGAGGGCAACCGCCGATCGATGATAGGCACATTTTTCAAGCTCAGGTGGGCCGAAGAGCTGAAGGGAAAAGTCGACCGGTTGCTAGATCTTGGATGGGTCTCGTACAAAGATATAGAGGCCTCACAACGGAGATACATCCGGGCTGGCATGATGCCCAAACCATCCATAGGGCCTGATCCTTTGGTGAAGATTGACCTGGATGCCCGCTATCCTGACTGGGTCGTCCACCAGGAGTTTGTTTTTAAAGATAATTGTTTGAACTGTGCGACGGCACGGCGAGTCGTATTGAGGAGAGGCTGCGACCACCTTGAAATGAATGGGGGTTGGGCTCTGCTATCTTTTTAATTTTGCTCTTTGCTCGTCTTGTCGTTAGTAAAGACTAATCTCTTTTCCTTGGTTGTTTTGCGGTCCTTACCCCGAGGAGACGTGGATAAAATTGAAGCAAGGATCATGGACGGAGCCATCGAGCTAGTGATCGGGGCACCAAGAAGAAGGAGAGAGGCTGCGACCCTTGCCATACTCGATCGTCGGGAGAAGCGAGACGACGAGGAATGAGCAACTCCCCAAGATCCTGCGGTGCTATCCCCATGATCGAGAGGGAACCCGTCGTCGAAGGGCGATCACCGGAGGCCGTCGGGCCGTCGTTGATGCACTGAGAGAGAGCAATAGGTATGGAGATTGATCCTCCAAGTGTGGAAGGCTGTTGGGGCTCGAGATGGCCATTCTTGTGACGAGGCCGAGCGTATTGAAGTGGAGCGCGAGATTCAAACCCAGAGCTCAGTGAGGTCGACGCTCGTGCCTCCAAAAAGAGAAAAAGTCATTTCGTTGACCCTCCCGGCGCGTCGGACCCATCAACTCCAAGGGCGATGCTCCAAGCTCGTCTACGGCGGTCTTGTCTAAGGCGAGGCCAAAGAGATGGCGACCTCCATTGCACGAGGCCTCTCATATAAGCTGGGATCCCTTATCTGCGAGAGGAATGGCAACGCGCTCTTCTTTGGGGACGGCTCGACAAGGCGTGGACGGGACGTTGAGTTGACAGTAGGATGAAGGAGGCCAATCTTACTCGAAACCTTTCATGCCCGTCTAGGGCTAATCAGGGCGAGGTACTTTGCATTAAAGTTTACGTTTTTCTCCGTCTCTTTATACTTGTGCTAACACTTTAAGCTGTTGCGGCTATCATCGATGATGGATGCCATGACGTCGGGCTATAGGGAATGTCTTGGCCAAGAGCTTCGGGGGCGATGAAGCGGCTAATGAAGGCCGTCGGCGATAAGGGGACGGGCGAGCAAAAGCGAAGGAGGCGGAGACCAATGTTGGCGAGCTCGCTCTTGCCCATGAGCTTTTGGTTAATGAAAAGGATAACCTTCTTAAGGAGATAGATGCCTTGAAGGAAGGGAAAACCAAAGCGGAGGGCGGCTCGAAGGTGCTCTCGACGGTCTCCGCGTTTGTGAAGCAGAAGCCCGAAGTCGGCGGCCCGGATTGAAACGATGAAGGCGAGCCGTGATGCGGCGCGAAGCCGGGCTTGATGCCGTCGACGACTTCAAGAAGAGTCTTGAGTGTCTTGAAATGGTCACCAAACATGCGAGTGGGTTCTTGAGGATGGGGCTAAACAGCGTGGCCGGGCGGCTTCTTACGGACCTATGATAAAAGATCTTATCCGTCAGGAAGTTGGCCGACCTTTGCACGGAGGAGGCTCGCGGCGACGAAGCACGCTCGATCCGTCCCCTTGTCCCCTATCTGCCAATGATTTTCTCATCATAAGGGAGGACGACGCCTTGGCCAGGAAAAGACGAGTGGCCCGTCCCTCGCCGTTGTCCACAGTAACTTTGACGCTTATTACAAATATTTTATTGAAGACGGCCCGGATCTGATGCGGCTCCCTCGGGCGCCGGAGGCTCGGTAGATTCATTTTATTGAAGAAATTTTGTAATGTTTCTAAACAATGTTTCATTTTATTTGGTGGTGGTTCCAAACATTGTCCCAAAACAATTTTTAATTTTCGTAATGTAGTCGGCTTTGTTTCCTCGTTGTTTAGAGGGGGTCGTACGTACAATATTTGCTCTACGTTTTAAGTTATTCAATGCCTTTGTGTTACATTAGTTAACTTTGTGTTAACGTAGATATGCACGTGATAACTTGTATTGAATGAGTGAGTTTGAGGACAAGTATGATTGGTCGTCGTTAGTGACGGCCCGGAATTTGGAGTCGATCCTAATATGGTCGACCTTTGTTCAAACTTGTATTTTCTCAACTTCTCGATGGCTCGTAGGAATAGTATGAAGGTCAATAGATTTTTGTTCGTAGACAAAGTTCTATAGACGAGTCATCTATACCGTTATAGCGATCGACGAAGTACGGCTACGTCTAACCTTTATACTTGGTTAAAGTAGATGCATTCGACGAAGTACGGCTTCGTCTAACCTTTATACTTGGTTAAAGTGCTAGAATTTGTGTCGTAGAAAATCAACTAAGCGACGATCTTTCATAAATAACTTTCTAGTAAAAAACGAGCTACCGGGATTTATAAGTATCCCTTACAATTTCCCAAAAACTTCAAATTTCACAAAATTACATAAGGAACCACAAGGTAGGTGCCCTAAGGGCATGGATGTTGTCGACGACCTCAAAAGTAGTATTTCATTAGGTGGTTGGCGTGCCATGGATGCTTGAGACTTTCACCGTTCGGCTTTGCAAGGCGATAGGTTCCCTCTCGACCACACTTGTGACAATGTATGGTCCTTCCCAATTGGGGGAGAGTTTGTTTGACGGGCTTTGAGTCCCGTTGCTTCAATCTTTCTTAGTACATGGTCACCGACTTTAAAGAACCTTTTCTTCACCTTCTTGTCGTGATAAGCCTTGGTTTTCTTTTTGTAGTTCTCCATCCTCGATTGGGCATCCAATCTCAGTTCGTCTACGAGGTCCGAGATCGACTTGTCGGTTGTGGATGTTCTTTTCTACCTCGTGCAAAGCAACTCGGTCCGTCGGCGGTGAAGTTCGGCGGGGGCCGTGGCCTGCTGAGCCATAAGCCAAAGCAAATGGGGTTTCCCCCGTAGGCCCCCGGGTGGTTGTGCGGACGGCCCGGAGAGGCGAGGGTAGTCCGTCCAACCATCTTGTATCTCTTCCTTCCAGATTTTTGCACAAGGCAGATAAGACGAGTTTATTGGGCTTGACTTGCCCGTTGCCTTGGGGGTAGGCGACGGACGACTTGGAGTGTTTGACGCCCATCTGTTCAATTCTGCTTTCGAATTTTCTTGAAAAGCTGTAGGCCGTTATGCAGAAACGATCACCCTTGGGATTAGAGCGACACCGTATTGAGTCATGAATGAAGCTTAGGGCGTTGTTTTGATAATCTTGTTGAAGGCCTTGGCCTCCACCCACTTTGAAAAGTAATCAACCGCTACGATCACATATTTGACTCCTCCCTTGGCCGGCGGAAAAGGCCCAATCAGATCAACACCCCACATATCAAACGGCCGGGCGGCAGAGACGGGGTTTGCTCGGTTGTAGGCGGCTTGGGGAGGTCGGCGAATCGTTGGCGGGTGTCACACTTTTTCACAAATTGTTTAGCGTCTTCCCGAAGGTGGGGCGGTAGTATCCCATGGTTATGATTTTATCGGCTGATATCACGGGCCCAGGGATGGCCTCCACATTCTCCTTGATGCACTTGAACGGCAATTGAACGACCTTGTACGGATGAACGCACTTCGGCAATGGCCGGGTAATGGATCGTGCTGTAGAGCTCTCCCTCGACGGCCAGTAAATACGGCGACTTCCTCTTTATTCGTCTTGCCGAGACCTCGTCAGTTGGCAACTCCTCTTGTTGATGAATGCCTTTAGTTCGTCGATCCAACATTTTGGGCCGTCTCGATGCGAGAGGATCTTCACCCAGTTCATAAGTGGTGATCTAAATAGGCCAAGTGATGGCCATGCTCGTCCTCGGGGAGTTGGTCAGTAGCTAGCTTTGAAAGTAGGTCGGCGTGCTCGTTGTTTTCTCGAGCGATTCTCTGTATGGCCCAAAATTCTAAACCTTGTATCAATTCTCCGACCAACGGGTGGTACTTACGAGGGTGGAATCGACGACTTGATAATCTCCTCTCACTTGGTTCACGATCAATTGAGAATCACAATAAGTTGCAATTTTTGTAGCTCCAAAACACTTTGCATATTCAATGGTACGCTACGAGTGCCTCGTACTCGGCACAGTTGTTTGATGCTTGAAACTTGAACCTCAAAACTTCTTGAAAAGCTGTCAGCTTTACGGCTCAACAAGGACGATCCACTGCTCCGCTCGAGATTCTTGGTGGGCGACCCGTCTGAAAAGATTTTCCAACATCCTACGGGCAAAACTAACTCCGCTTGTTCGGCGACCTCCTTTCCCTTGTTCGGCGCCGTGACTTCCTTTGATCGTCGTCGATGGTGAATGACGTTTCAACCGGGAAGTACGCGATGATTGAGCTTGCGGGGTCTTCCTCGTCCTATACTCTATATCGAACTCGGTCGGCTCAATACTCCGGTTGAGAAGACGACCGAGCTTTCGGGGACGGTGCAAGATTTTGCGCGATGGGGCATTTGTATATACGATGATGGGATGAGCGGAGAAGTATGCTCGTAGCTTTCGTGTAATGACGAGAGCGTAAGCGATCTTTTCCGCGTTAAAGTAACGGGTTTCAACATCGACAAAGCTTTGCGACGTAATAAACCGGCCTCTGTGTTCCTCCCTCCTCACGACCAATACGGCGGCGACGGCCTTATCACTCGCCGAGAGATAAACGTAAAGGTCTTCCCTGCCACGGGGCTTTGGAGGAGTGGTGGGGAGCCAAGATATTCTTTCAATTGTTTGAGCAGTGGGAACATTCGTCAGTCCATTTGAAGTCCTTTGCACCTCGGAGAGCTTTAAAAAACGGGAGTGATCTCTCAGCAGACTTGGCAATAAAACGACCTAAGGCCGCTACTCGTCCATTTAGGCGCTGAACCTCTTTGATGCTCGTAGGTTCGGCCATATCCATCAAAGCCTTGATTTTTTCAGGATTGGCTTCGATCCCCCGCTGAGAGAGCATAAATCCTAGAAACTTGCCTGCAGCAACTCCGAAAACGCATTTAGCCGGGTTGAGGACCATGTCATTGGCTCGTAGGTTGGTGAACGTTTGTTCTAGGTCGTCGACGTGCTTCCTCTTTTTTGATTTGACGACCATATCATCAACGTACGCCTCCAGATTGTCGCCGATCTGGTCCTTGAACACCTTATTTATCATCCTTTGGTAAGTGGCACCGGCGTTTTTAAGCCCAAAAGGCATCTTCGTATAAACGTAAGTTCCCCGCCGCTTGAAAATTTGTTTCGGAATGTCCTCCTCGGCCATCTTGATTTGGTGATAGCCGGAGTAGGCATCAAGAAAGCTTAGAGTAGTATGGCCGGCTCTGAGAATCGACGAGCTTGTCGATTCTCGCGAAGGATAACGTCCTTGGGACACGCCATGTTCAGATCAGTAAAGTCAACACACAATCTCCACTTCCCATTAGGTTTCTTCACCAGAACCACATTGGCTAACCAGGTTGTGAACCCAGCGTTCACGATGATTCCAGCACTTAGCAATTTCTCAATCTCTTGCTTTATGGCAATCTCCTTTTCAGTTGAAAAACACGACACCTTTGTTCCTTGAATTTCATAGTAGGATTCACCCCAAGCTTTGTGAGCGCCACGTCTTCTCTAATGCCTTTCATATCTTCTACTCTCCAAGCGAAAACGTCGAGGTTTTGTTTGAGTAGGGAGATTATCTCTTCCCTCTCCTCGGTGCTGGCGAGACCCCGGTTTATTTTACGCTCGGGATAGTCGGGTGGATGACTAGTTCGAGTAGCTCGTCTGCTTGGCTTCATCTCGGGGCGTCGTCCCTAAAATCCATGGACTCAATGACGATCTCCTTAATTTTCCTTCTCGCTTACGGTGTCGAGATCCGGTACCTCGTCGTCAATCGGCTTATCCAGGTCGGCCCCGATTCTTGGGCGGCGAAAGGTTGTGTTTACTGCGGCTTTGTCGTTCAAGAATACTTCGTCAAAATTTACGGATCTTCGACGCACTTGATCGTTGAGACATTGGCGTACGAGGTCGTCGTTTCTTTGATGGATTTTGAGAGCTTCACATTGTGATTTGGGTCGTCTATTTCGATAGTCCGTTTCGCCTTTAGCACGTGCTCTAGGAATGCAGGGCCGTCCCACACACATCCGACTCCGGCACGTGAAGGAAATTTAACTCGTTGATGGGGAATTGAGGCGACGATCCCCAAAATGGGTGGCCGGGCGCGAAGGATCGCATGATAATCGCGACGACGTCGATCACTATGAAGGTTACGGTGCTTGATTGTTCTCGAGGGGTGTTCTCAGATATCAGCGAGAGGTGATTTGGCCTTTCGCATCTACCGATGATTGGTGAATCCTACAGACGACCTAAGTAAGGACTTAGGCGGCTGTCGAGGTAGACCCATTCGTTGGTAGACATTGTAAAATAGGATATCCTTGGGCTGCTCCGGTATCAATCAAGATTCTCCGTGACTCATGATTATCAATGAAACCGGGTATGACTAAGGTTTGTTGACGAGCTAATGGGTTGGTGGAAGCTCGTAGGGAAAAGAAACTTATGACGTCGTTTGGAATTTCGATTTACGGGGACGTGCGGGGCCTTCTTTAAATGGTAGATGGCGCTCTTAATCTGGTTCTTGCTCGTCTCCTCGAGAGATCACCGGGACCATTCTTGGGTTCCTGCGGGGCGCGTCGTCGTTAGCGATCCGGTTGTGGCGGCTGATGGTCCTTCCTTATATATTCCTCCGGTCGGCCAGGCGTCGATCCATCTTTGAATGATCTTCTTCAAACTAAAACATTCCTCGGTGTCGTGCCCTTTGTCCCTGTGGTATTCACAATACTTGTTCATGTTCTTCTTTCCCTTCCCGTTAGGGTTCATCTTCGGGGCCGGGCCGAAATCAACGTTGCTCAAAATTTACATTGCAGAAACGGTAAGTGGAGTGTACGACTCGGAACTTTTCCGCTTTCACTTTGTTCTTTCCTTTTTCTCCGCCCTTATCCTTTTTGGACTTCGTCGCTTCAGCCTCGTCCACAGACTTTCCCTCTCTTTGTAACTTTCTTTCTTCGGCCTCGGCGACGGCGTACGCCTTGGCATAGAGGTCTTTGCGAGACTTGGCCGGGGGGACTTGGAGCTCGTAGTCCGGGGGTAGAGGAAAGGACGCCATGTCTGAAGCAATTTATTATTTCTCTATCGGTTAGATCCTCATCAATTTGATCTACCAATTTCTTAAACCTCTTGAAGTAGTTCATTGAGCTTTCAGTAGTTCCTTGGGATATGTTGCTGAGGTCGTTGACTGTCTTACGACGCTCTCCCGCCGTAGCAAACCTTCCTAAAAACTTCTTCCTCATCTGTTTCCAAGATTCAATACTCCCCTTCGGTAGGCCTCTAAACCACCTTAAAGCAGCGTCGACCAACGTGCTCGTGAGGGCCTTGCACATGACGTCGTCGTGGCCAGAAGCTTTTGCCACCACGTACATCTGTGCCTCAAGGTGTAGTATGTGGTCCATGGCACTGGTAGAGCCGTCGTATTGCTTAAGGTCGGGTAGTTTAAAGCACAGTTACGGGGTCCAGGTTTCAACATCCGGGGAGCGAGGGGATTCGCTAGTGCCGCCGTCGTCATCAGTCGTCGGCTGTCCACTTTATTCCTTTTGTTCCTCAACTCTTCCACTTGACGCTTCAACCTCAAAAATTCCCTCATGTCTACCTCTCTGCTTAGGGCATTTGGGGATCCTATCTTGACGGGGCCCCGGTAACGGTATTAGGCAGATTGCCTCTCGGTGGGGGCAGGCCGTCGTGAGATGGATCGTCCCCTATAGCTGGGAGGTGGAGACGACCTATAAGATCTGGAAACCCCTCGTTCATGACGTGGGGATCGAGTTCTTTCTCTCTGGCTAGGCGCCCGTTCATTTCTTAACGACGGAGTCTGTAGACGACCCTGGACGACTTGATTCCGGATAGCTTCGAGATTTTCGACGACGAGCTCCCTATGAGGCTCCGCTTCCTCAGCTCGTCGCTGCTGTGATCGGGCTCCTTGGCTCCGTCTTTCATTGATGTGTTCCCTTAGGTCAAGCTGGGGCACAACTCGCTCGTTTCCAGTGGCAGTCCCTTCACGACGACCAGCATTCTCTCTCTGGTTTCTTCTCCTTCTTCCTGACGAGATTGTTTGGTGGGATGCCTGGGGAGCTTGAGGGGCGGCCATATGAATGAGCTCGTCTTGGATTTGCAAAAACTCCTTGAGGGCGTTGGCTCTTTCGACGAGGAAAGCCGCTCTGTCGAGGTGAGGGTTAGAGGGACCTCTGCATATCTTGCCCGTTGTCTCAGGCCTCCTTTCTAGTAGAGGTCTCCTGCGGCGCTCGGCGGCGAGCCCCTTTTCTCTTCTTCTAGTTGCTTGAAGACTGTACCATCAACCATCCACCTGTGACACAGTAACCCTTAAGTTAGGGTTCCTAGGTGGTGAGGAGTGGCCTAGGATTTTCTTCTTTGAGGTGGTACGCCCTCATCTCAGGTTGATTTACTTGTTTGTATGACCATCGGACACCATTTTTCCAAGCTGCTCATTTGTATTTGTAGGCGAAGATCACTAACACGTTCCGAGCAATGGAACCAATCGATCGCGCGGGAAAGCGTGCAAAGCTCAGTTCTTGTGTCCGGCGAATGATTGAGCTAGCTCAGGATCTGCGCGGCACAAGAAATAAAGGGTGAAAGCTGCGCCGGGGTCTTGGCAACCCTCCGGCGTGAGAGTAAGATTATGATGCGGAAATATGGTGCGAAATCTTGCGGAGTGTGTGAGTATGGAAATATGCGGTAAGGCATTACCTTTTCCATGTTATTACTCTCTTATTTATAGTTGGAAAGGTGGTATTAGGGTTTTCATCGTAACCGTTGGATTGGATTGATGCCGGTAGTGGGATCAGCTCCATCTCCTAGGTGTACACGTGTCGCGCCGGTATTGGTCCGTCTATGTAAGGACAACACTACATCGACATCGATAAGTAGTTTGCCTTATAAGGGAAAGTCAACCTCTGTACCTTTTGTAGTTATTCTTGAATGCGTGATTGCACATATAACAAGGCACTTTGCGGCAGTGCATCATTATCCCAAATTAGCTAATTAATCAAGCTTGTTGAGGAAGCTTGATAGAGGAGACGACCTGGAGCTGTACGTCCAGGTGAGTCGTCTCCTTGAGGTATGACTCGTCGAGAGAGAGTTAGCCGTTCAATGACGACGAGCCGTTCAATGACGACGAGCCGCTCAATGACGATGCTTACTCTTGGAAGAGTGCCAGCTGGGGTCGAAGGAAGGCTCGTCCAGTCGAAGGACGAGTGTCAATTGGTGTGTCAACGGGCTAGAAGTTAGCCCTTCCATTAATGATCTGATGGCTCGTCGTTTGGATGGCCCTGGTCGCTCGGTGGCGACGACTGCCAACCAATGTTAGACGAGCTATGGTCCAAGGCCTTGATCCGATTCTTTGTGGTTGGTCCCTTGATGGGCCTATTGGGCCCCCAAGCTCGTAGTAAACGTTGGGCTCGGCCCATCACAGATTATTCCGTTCACTACCTAATACTGAACGCGTTAGGTGAGTGATCTCAATCCTTTGGTTACCTATTTCCTCCTAATCAACTGTCATTACTCTATTAATATATTACTTGTATTTGATGTCACATTCAGAAGTTTAATCCTCCATGGGGATTACCAGCACATTGACTGTGATTTATCCCCTTTACACTTAGAATGGAATTTATTAGTACTAATAAATTTTCTTTTTCTGATTAAAATCTGAAACTCAGATTACTTTGTATTTTTGTTGTGCTGGGATCATTGTTCATTTTCAATCTCACTCCCATTGATTTGTCATACTATAATATATCATCTTATTCTGCCATCTCCCTTCCAGCAAACCAAACCAAACAAAACCTAACATTCGTTCCTTTAGATTTTTGTGGATTCTCACTGTGACAATTACTGCAACTCTTTTTTTTTTTTCCACTACTCACACACACACATACATGCACGCACAGAAGCGCCTAGGAGATAAATCCTAGGGAGAGAAAGCCTTCCCTCTAACTTCTGGGGGGATCGAACCCATGACCTCCAGGTTGGAAGCCATGAGCTCAAGCCAGCAGGCCAAATCCCCATGTGCACAATTACTGCAATTCTATATACAAACAAAAAGGAAAATATTAATGCGCCCTGTTGAGAACAACAAATAATTAATAATACATTTTTCTAAAAAATAACCAAATTGATGACGCCAAGCTTTTCAGGGTCAGAGCGGTTCGAGGATATCTGGCAGGATATATTTAATAGTTTGGATGTACCTAGAACACAACACAAATGAAGCACCGTTAAGGCCAAAGTTGGATGTTACTCCAACTCAGGCCCTCGGGTGTGAGAGTAAGAATACTGAGAAATAAGGCTTGGAATGCCTTGAATATGTGTGAGTGTTTAGGGTTTGAGAGCAATATGGATTACAGTGTATATTTGGAACTTACCTTGTCCAGGGGGACAAAGGTCCTCTATTTATAGGCAATGAGGAGCTGCCCGCTGACATAAGCCATGAGGTCAGCCCTAAGGGGCACTTTGGTATTTGACCGCATACACGTGTCCGCAGCTGATTGGGTCTGTCAGGGAAGGAGGATCCTCTGACAGAGGGGATGTCGCTGATGTGGACATGAGCCGTGTATTCGGCGCGGCGCATTAATGGCAATAGTAGGCGCCTGTCTGAGCCGCATTGAATGCGATGGGAGTGAGCCGGCAAGTTGCATGTCAGAGCCAGTAAGCTAACGTGCTCATTAAGCCTTGGTATTTAACCGGGAGGCAGGTATGGGGCCGCGGTCAACATCTTGGGCGCGGTCAAAGGTATTTAACGCGGGCACGGATGGAGCGGTCATACCTCCTGCGGTCACCAAGCCAGCGGTCAGGATCTCCCCGGGATGGGGTAGGATGCGCGGAGAGGAGCGCGGTCTTGACCTCATGGGTCTATCTGTCCGCGGTCTTGACTCCGGCGATCTAGGGAGTGCCACGTCACTGGTCCCCTGAACCAGACCGAGCGTGGGCCCGGTCCAACTGGTCCAGGCTCATTACAAATCAACACGCTTCTTTCGAATGTCGATCACTCCAATAACTTTTGACATACTTGTTCTTTTTCCTTTTTAATTAATAGTCAATGTTTTTATTTTAATGAATATGTATTGGAATTGGTCTCGCATGTAAGATTCAGTGTCATAATACTGCATTTTCCTCTGATTTTAAAACCCTCCCACGATTTAGCCAGAAAACATATAAAAAGACCTGTGATTATTATATATAAAGTTATGAAAACATATAGAAAGACTTTTGACTAGTGTAAAGTTATAACTGCGAACTTGTATACCATCACTCATCAAATTTAATCCATACTTGTTAAGTGAAATCAATCAGCCACAATACATTTTACCCACTCATGGGAAACACACCATTCACCTCTGACGATGATTTTGACTGGTTTTCAGATCTACTCAGCCTTAATGAGGAAGATATAGATGAAGATGTGGATGATTTCAACGCCAAATATGCAGAAGAATTGCAGCTTCAAGAGGCTTTAATGGCATCAGTACGTGATAATCATAACTCCAATATTAGCTGCAAGGCTCAAATGTCTTCTTCCAATCCTGAACTGACAAAATCGGCCAATGAAACAGGTGAATCATCTCATAAATTTTGCCAGATTTGTATGGAGAATAAAGAAAGGGATGCCATGATTACGGTCCAAATCTGCAGCCATTCATTTTGTTCCGAATGTATCATCAAATATGTTGAGGTGAAAATCCAAGACAAATTTGCTGGCTCGATTAAATGCCCAGGTTTAAGATGTAAAGGGGTTATTGAACCAGACACTTGGCGATCAATTATTTCAAAAGATATGCTTGATATATATAATGATACGCTATGTGAGTCATCAATACTTGATTCACAAAAGTTCTATTGTCCATTCAAGAGTTGTTCGGCCATACTGGAAAATGATCACGATGGTTATGAAGTGATAAGAGAGTCAGAGTGCCCTGTATGTAGAAGATTGTTTTGTGCGCATTGTCGTGTGACGTGGCATGCAGGAATTGGGTGTGAGGAGTTCCAAAGCTTGAATGAAGATGAAAGAGGAAGTGAAGATGTGAAGGTAAAGGCACTTGCCAAGAAGAACAAGTGGAATAGATGTTGTTCCTGCAGCATGTATGTGGAAAAGAATGAGGGTTGTCAGCACATAACTTGCAGGTATTTTTTTATTTTTTTTACTAGTAAAATTGGATTATAATGACCAGAATCGCATGATTTCTGTTTTTTTTTTTTCTTGGAGTTGAAATCGTGATGGTTATTAAATAGGTGCGGGGCTGAATGGTGTTACAAGTGCGGAGAAAAGTGGAATGAAACACACAATTGTTAGAGAACAGGAAGGGTTCATTGGGCATATGAAGCATACTTTTGTGATTACTTTATGCATATATTGATGAATGAAATGTACACCCTTTTGAACGTTGTCCTAATTTTCAATGTCCACCCATCTATTGTTTTAGTAATATTCTCTGGTCTCGATTTAAGGTTCTTACTTTTTTTTTATATCCGTCTCGGTATAAAGTTTTTAGTTGTTTTATTACTTAAAATGAACAATGATACTCAATTGTCATTATTACAACAAAAACTCCCTACCTCTTTTTCTCTCTCCAACTTTATTTTCATACTCACAACATTTGCTCATTCATAATCTTCGTGTAAAGTCAAACTCAGAAAATTAGTGTAAAGTCAAACTCAGAAAATTAAACTGGGACGGAGAAGGTGCTACCGTAAATAATGTGAACGAAAAGGGTGGACTTTGAAATTAACCTGTCTATCAATATCAATACTTTTTCATTTTCGTACTCCTGTAGCAAAATTTGTACTCATGATGTGCATGAACATAAATAAATTTCCCAATTTAGAGGTAGTAGGGAATAATTCACTTCTTTATACTCCCTCCCAAGGCCCGGCTCAATGAGTAAGCCGGGAAGTCGTCGTTTTGGGCCCTCAAATATTTAAGAAATTTGGGGGCCCCAAATTTCTAGATTTGTATATATTGTTAAAGCCTCAAATTTCAATATACTGATCAGTTGTCCTATTGATTATAGCAAAATATTTTATTTCAATTAATTTAATTTTGAGTGAAACACTCAAAATGCCAAAACATCTTAATTAATTCGACAAATTCAAGTGGGACCGAGGGAGTATATATTACCTTGGAATGTTCAAGTTGAACCAAGAAATTGTCGAAGGTAAGTATGAAGGCCCAAATATTTTATTTGGACTCTTAAACAGCAAAATGGGCTTCTCAAAGGCCCAATTCTGTAGAGTTGCCAATTTTGTAGATTATATCCAACTTCCAGTACACATGTGTACCGTGTGTGGCGCCAAATCTTCCTAACCGGCGCTCACCGATAACGTCCTAGGCTTCCATCTCTAAATCAAATCAATGGCGGTTTTCTGCAACTCTTACATCACTGATCTCCCTTCAGTTCACTCAATTTTCAATGGCAGAATCTCTTCACCATTCCCTAGAAAACTATCCACTTTTTCCCCAATTGTTGTCCGTTCGCTTGCTAGCTCCAACAATCAAAATGGAGATAGCGACGTTAAAGAGCCGACGATCGCGAAGAATGTTAACAAGAAGCTGTCGGAGCAGTCTTCTTGGGAAGCTAAGGACCAGGACGGCCAGGATTATCTCTACAGACTAGGAAAAGAGGCTGATAATATGAACATTGCCGTCGGAGCTAGGGCTGGTGTCGTTGACGACCTCTTTACAGGCAATTTCCTCGGTAGAGATTGTAAGTAGTCATTGTACCTAATAAATCATTCATTTCCGTTTTATAGTTAGTCTGCGAATTTTATCGTTTTTTGTTCTTTTGACGATTTACTTTGAATTAGTGATAATGCAGCGGATATTGTGTTTGATTACCGTCAAACAGTGACGAGGTCGTTCGAGTACCTTCAGGGTGACTATTATATTGCTCCTCTTTTCATGGTATGCTCGTCTTTGATTGCTGTTGCTTTTGCTGCAAAGTGTTTTGAGATTGTATCCAGCTTAAACTTTAGGCTATAAAGCTCACTTGATGCAATTTGTCTCATTGCAATTACTGCTAGGGGCAGAAAGTAAAAACCCTATCAGATAGATTTGTACTTGTTACTTCAATGTTGATTCCGCTATTGGGAAGACAAATGCTACTTAGTGCATAGTGCGGTAGTATCTGAGCAATAGTTAGATCATCAAAAGTCAATTACCAAGAAAATATGGTACTCATGACATGCTATTACATGTTTTTTAGTTTAAATGTAATTGATTAGTCCGAAGTTGTTACTCAAGTATCTGTCTCTTTCTCTGTTAAAAGTTCTTTTAACTGACAGTAAATGTAATTGATTAGTCCGAAGTTGTTACTCAAAGTTTGTCTAATGATACTTATGTATCTATTTGTTGTTCTGTTTACTGTCAAGATGTCCACTAATTCTGAGAGATACTTTTGTGTATATTATATTCTTTAACTGTCAGTACTTGCTGCTTACATTTTTCTCAATTTGTTCACGCAATCTTTGGGTGTATGATTAATTTTTATTTTATTTTTCATTTTTCAGGATAAAGTTGGTAAGTAGTCAACCTACACAAGTGTTTAGCGAACTGTTATGGCTTCTAGTGTAGCAGCTTTTGGCTCCAAATTCTAAGTAACTTTGTTGTAGCGATCTGTCTAACGTACATTGCTGTAGCGTTTCCAGTGCTTTGAAATGTCACATATTTCCACTGCTTCACAGTTTTTTTTCTTGGATGAATTGTTGCTTGTATATATAAGTTACATTTTATTCATTCTATTGTCTCTATTTGCATTGATTCTACGGAGGTGCTTACAGAAATAGTTTAGATGTGATAGATCATGCAAGGATAGGGTTCTTGGTATTGATAAGGGTTACATGTTACTCGTTCCTTTAGAGTGTTCTTTTCTCAAAACGAGTTTTACAATCTATAATATTCTATCTTCAACCCTTGGTTTTAAATAATTATATTGGGACTCTGATGGGATTTCATTATAATCGTCACCCTTGATTAAAATTGGCCTCTTAACAAGGCCAAGAGTTTATAATCCTAGTCAGCAACTTAGTTTCCACTGAAACTATATCAGTCATGGATCAGCTACTCACTAGACATGATAGTAGCCTGTTTGAGGGTTTTCTTTTGATTTACATCCGCTAATAGAATGTTATAACAAAGTAACAGTTAGTTTTGAAGTTGAATCTGCAATTCCTTGTGCTATTCGTTGGATAGAAACAACTATCCAGCTTTGCCGAAGTGTTATTTTATGTCTAGTTATTGTTCACTTTTCTATCTTCTTAATAATCTTCATGTTTTAAAGCTCTAATTACTATTTCCGCTTATGGTTTTACATTTTTTGCAGTGTGCCACATAGCCAAGAATTACCTTTCGAATGTTCTCAACACCAAAGTCCCCTTGATTCTAGGTAATTATTCATTTATAAAAACTACATGGCAATGGGATTATTAGTCTTCTGTCTCTGCTATGCTCTTGGCTGTATGACCATAGTTTCTGCATATAAACCTTTTTTGCCCCACTCACTCCTTATGCCTAGGAGGATCTTCCTTAGTTTCGCTACTATAGATTATCTCTCTTCATATAGTAGAGCAATGATGCAATTTACCGGAGGAGGCATGTCTATGCACTCTTCTAAGTAGGACATTGAATTACATCATTTTCCATATCCATTTATTGTGAAATATTTGAAAGAAGTACTGTTTTAACATAGATATTCTGTTTGACAGGCATTTGGGGAGGAAAAGGCCAAGGAAAATCATTTCAAACTGAACTTATTTTCCAGGCCATGGGAGTTGAACCTGTAATAATGTCTGCTGGAGAATTGGAATCAGAAAGAGCAGGTAAGATGGTTGTGGAGAAAGCTATTGCTTGTGTGAACTGAAGTCCTTTTGTTTTATTTTCCTTGTTGCTGATGTAGACCTGAAGGGAGAAAATTATTTGAGAATATACCTTTTGTGCTGTAGTACCATTCTTATATAAACTATTTTCTTCATGAAGAAAAAACTCATTTTAGCTAGAGCAAGCATATGACTGATTTCCAAATTTCCTAACTGAAGTTGCGTAATTGAAGGCTTAAAACTCTACTCACACCACATGGTCCACATCATCGTAACTTGTAAGGGCTACACTACATCATTGTAAGTGCTATTTAGGCATGCTAGTTTACACTGTGACACAGGTGGATTTAATAACTTCACTAGGAATTTGTCACTCATTTTGGGACAATTATTTATTTGTTTGTTAAAATGGGCACTCATTTTGGGGTCAATTAAGTTAGAGATAGAGACAACAACAAAAAAGGAAAATTGGTCCTCTCTTTACTTTCTACATGGCTTCCTGACCTTTGTCAGAATTCTTGTAAAAAGATTGGCAGGCATGAGCTTATGTTGATTCAAGGAAGTTCGGCCTTTTTTGCTGGTCTAAGAATCTCAAGTCTCCTTTCCACTGCTCCATACGTTTCTCCTTATTTAGTGTTTCTGTTGATCATAACTCATAAGATCCCTTCCGCACCCTTAAAAAAGAAAATAAATCAACCTAAACTTAGAATCCACCTGCACTAATTCTATGATGTCATCTTTCCATTTCTCTTTCATTTCTATTTTTCGGGAATCAGTTATTTTACTTATTTTTTTGTTATTTTTTTCTTATTTTTTCTTCCTTCATTTTTTCTTTTTTTTTTTTTCTTCCTTCACTGTTTTCTTCTTTATTTTCTTTTTGAATGAATCACAGTTATATGTGCTAAAGAAAAAAAATGGACCTATTATATGTTTTACAATCTCAAGATATTGACATAATTTTTCTGTTACTTTCTGATTCTCTTTTGAGAACATGAAAGTGATGTCTCCAATATTGAGAGAAGATTTATTTCAGTTTCATTCACAATTTCTTACTTGTTGATATATAAATCATATTTCCGTTTTGCAGGAGAACCAGGAAGATTGATACGTGATCGGTACCGGACTGCGTCTCAAGTGGTTCAGACCAAAGTTAGAAGCTTTTTTTACTTTTATTTATATACTCCCTCCGTCCCATTTTAAAGTTCAAAAATGGGTTGGGCACAAGAATTAAGAAAATGGTGAAAAAGGTGATGAGTTGTGAGTGTAGATAGTTGGGTAGGAGAGAGAAAGTGGGGTAGGAAATAGTTAGTGGATAATTGTTGTGAGTATGACATGTGGTGCACAAAAATAAAGAAGTAATAAAAACTTTCTATATTAAGATTTTGAACCTTAAGATGGGACAACCTTTTGGGAAATTTTTAAATCTTAAAATGGGACGGAGGGAGTACTTCCTCCGTCCCATAACACCTTACCATTTACTTTTAGTAACAAGAATTAAGGGAAAATGTTATAAAAGTAGGTGTTGTGAATGGGTAGGAGAGAGAAAGTGGGATCGGGAATAGTAAGTGGATAGTTGTTGTGAGTATGACAAGTGGGCCCCATTAATAAAAAAATATTATAAAGGGAAAGTGGAACTTACCAATGGGACACCCTAAATGGAAAAATGGGCAAGTTGTTAAAAGACGGAGGAGTATGTATGGATAGTGTTGAAACTGGGATTCTTATTTGATATAACCTATCTTACCACTTGCTCCATTTTTTCCTAGTTTAAGCTTGCTTTTGCTAATTTGAAGTAATTAGTATAGAAGAAGAAAAGAAAAATTTGTCTTTTTAGAGAGACATGTTGAAACTTTTCATAGTATCCATGTTAGATGTCCTTTTGGCTGAATTCATGAAAGGAAATGACTTTCATGGATAGTTGGCTTTTGGTTGACGTATTACCATGCTAAGTTAGACCCTTCCTCCTGCTGAGCTTTATTGTGAACTTACAGACCAATATTATCATATCAGGAAGGATATATTGACGTACCCTGTATACTTGGATCATTCTAGCTTGATGAATGTGAATGGGAAATGGATGAGGAACACTTAAATGGAACAAAATTTTGATAGTGGTTCCTGGGGATTACTTCAGTTTTTCATTGACAAGGACAGCTGTAGTAAGTTCCTCCTGATCAAAGTAATAGAGGTTTCTGGGTTGAAGGTGGCCTCACACACAATATTACGAGGAAAGAGTGAATGCAGAAGCGCGAATAAGAACTAACCAGGTTACTGGAGAGGGTAAGAGCTCAGGTGTTGATAGTTCTCGCTCTCTCTCTCTCTTGACCTCACAAATGCTCAAGAGGTCGTATTTATAGCTAGGCAAAAAAGACACTCATGTGATGTACCATGTATTATGTGTGCATCATGATGTCGTTCTTTTACAGTATCATCAGGGACCATCCCTGATTCTCCTGGTTAGGCCTCATTTAGCCAAGCCATTGGGCTATGTGGCTTGATTCCACATCCTAGCCTCCAATCCACTGCTCCCCAATGATCCCATGTGTGGAGAAGGACTGAAGATCATCGGTTCATTTTCCTTAAATCCCACACTAAATTATGACTCTTTGATCTTGTCCCTCCTGAATGTGCTACATATGAAGTCATCTTTACAGCACGCGTGCGGTGGTACCTTAGTGCCCTTTTGCATTGGCGGGAGTACATCTGTGCATTCCATCCACCTTGGGTTGTGGGGGGAGGCTTTCTACATGGACTATAATTATAACATTGTCATATTATTTCACTTAGGGATGGTGCCCCTTATTTACTCCATGAATGATAACTTCGTAAAGAGTTACTGATTGTGCCAATATTAACAGTTTTGCTACGGATTAAGCAATAGAACGAAGTTACATGTTACTGTTATTTCAAAACATCATTCACTTTGATAGCATGCTGGGATCATTTTTGGTAACTTTGAACATATTGCAACTACTCTATAGCAGTCTGTCTAACAGAATTTCACCTTTTTTTTGATTCTTTTTTTTTCCTTGTTCACATGCTTTATGTTATTTGATCTAGTAAGACTTTCAACATGAACTCTTTCTATTTCAGGGGAAGATGAGCTGTTTGATGATCAATGATATTGATGCTGGTCTTGGTAGATTTGGTGAGCTAAAGTTTAAATTGGATTGGGAAATTCTGAATCGATGAAAAACTGATTTAAAGTTAGTTTCAGTATCACTCTCTGCATTCTGGTCTTTGTTTACCATTTTCCAGAACTTCTCTTCGAGCAAGCAAATGACATTCAAAAGATCTCTTTGTTTCTGTGGCTCTATTATTGATATAAGCTTTCTTGTGTTCTTATATCCCAGGAAACACTCAAATGACTGTCAACAATCAAATAGTTGTTGGAACTCTTATGAATTTATCAGATAATCCAACTAGAGTTAGCATTGGACAAGATTGGCGTGCATCAGATATTACAAATAGGATTCCGATCATTGTTACAGGAAATGATTTTTCAACAATTTATGCTCCTTTGATTCGCGATGGAAGGATGGACAAGTTTTACTGGTAAGACTGAACATATTTTACCATGTCCTTACCCATTACTAACCTCTCCCATATATGCACTGTTTAAGCTATGATTATTGATATGAATTGATGCGGTTAGTTTTCCATTCCATTTTGTTTTGTTGCACAAGGAACAAGTACAATCTTCTTTATTGAGCTATGCTGAGGAACTATTCAACTCTAAAAAATAATCAACATAATAATCAATTGTTAGTTTTTATTGATCAGCAATAATTATGAATTATGATGTGTCATTGGTGCTTTACTCTTAACTACGGATTTTTTACCTGGATTTAATTTTGGATCACCGTGACTTTTGGCTGTTACCTTCTGTGTTTGAAATGCTCTCTCTCTCTCTCTCTCTCTCTCTCTCTCTCTCTCTCTCTCTCTTGTTTAATATTTTGTATAAATCCAATTATTTACCATTACATGTTTAATATATTTTGGATCCATCTTGGAAGCAATTTTTTTTTTATTTTTTGAGCAGGCAGCCTAACCTCGACGATATCATAAATATTGTTCATAGAATGTATCAGAAAGATGGCATATCAAGGAGTGATGTTGTAAGCATAGTGAAAACATTTCCTAACCAAGGTAAAAGTTACATAGAATCTTGATAATTGTGATATAAATTTCAATCTATTGGACTTCGCTCTTTTGGTTGTACTCATGCATATGTTGGAAGCTTAGCAAAGATGTCGAGTCGACATCGTCCTCAAGTAATCTTGAATGTTCCGCAAAAACACATCACCGTTCCGAAATTATTGCTGTTTCTTTAGCGTAAGTCGAAAGCGTAAATGCAGCTCCCGATAAAAAAAGAGAAGAAAGAAGAAGCTAAGGCACTAAAGTCCATTCGATTTTATTCTGTTACTAATTTTATTTAATCTATATTTTTCCTGGCAGCCTTGGATTTTTATGGAGCTCTTAGGTCCCGAACATACGATCGATCAATCTTGAAGGTGCCCATTACTTTGGCTCATGATTTGATTATACGACCAGACAGACAGTAGATAAATAGTTTATATTGGAATCTATTGTTGTCTATGAAGTTAATTTCTCTTTTAGGACTGAAAGTTATAGTTTCCCACTTTTGCGGCTTTGCGCATACAGACCATCATTACCTTTGAATTTTTTTGCCCTTCCCAACACTCGCATAAGACACGCACTAAACATTGTTATTTCATGGTTTTATTATAGACACATCCTGTCAGTCTTACACGGCGTATATAAGGGCTAGGAGTCAGAGGCTCATGTTGAATATTTAAAGAATCTGTAATAGATTACTGAAAGTAGCATATAACTCCGTGGAAAAATACCTTCGTATATTCCAGATGCATCTGACTGCATTAGAATCCCGTGTTGGAGCACTAAGTCCAATCTCACTAAAGATTCTGTTTAATGTCATTAACTAATTCCCCCCCCCCCCCTTTTGCCTTGTGAACAACAAGCAAGCCTCTTATAATATATAATTCTACAAATTCTGGACCCTTCCAATGTCATTCTTGTTAGCTGGTTAAACGGGAATGAAAACATTTCTTATATCTTTCTGGTACACAACTTTCATGGGAATTATATATTTGCTTCAAGTAGGGGTGGCAAAATGGGTGTTTTGGTTACCTAATGGGTGTTATCCATTAAAACTATAATGCTTTAAACTATTGTACATGATACAATGTACAATAGTTAAATGCATTATAAAATCTTAATGGGTATACACATTGGTCAGAAATTGCCACCCCTAGTTTCAACTAGCCTGATGTAACATCATCTTGGATTGCCTATATCATTTTCCAAGTTCTCTTTTCATCTATATTTAATAACACTTGATAGATCAATTGAAATGGACAGTTCATTTTTAAGATTGGTTTGTTTTTTGGTTATTTTGCTTTGATTCTCCACGAGCAGATGGTCAGCACCCCCATCTGCTCCTTTATGTTTGTATGTAAATACAACATTCATTTATGCCACACGTGTTCGGTCTATCTTAAGACAATGGTACTACGAGGAGCATGAGCCCAGTGCAAATTGGTTTGCCACCTTTCCCGACATAGCAGTTGAAAATTTCCCTCTATAGCAGATTGAGGCCATTCGTTTACAAAGTATGAATATACATATAGCCATATCTAGGGGGGTTATTCATTTCATTTTACTTCATATGTATGTTTACTGTTGCTTTTCATGATTCATTGGTCCATTCATATTCCTTGAAAGTAATTCCTTTGGAGACCTATATAATCCTGATGGCTTAATATTAAATTGAATCACTTTCTCTTGCAGTGGGTTGAAGAAATAGGTGGTGCTGAAAGTGTTGGGCGCAAACTTCTCAGACGGAAAAAAGATGAAAATCTCCCTACTTTTATTCCCCCAGAGGTACAGCAAGTATTTTCATTTGAATGGATAAGTTCTATAATTCATGTAGGTGTTTGGTTTAAATTCTCAAGCAATAATTAAGGTTGCATTGGTCTGGACTGTTTGGTATTGTTGACTGCTGGTGATTCTTTCTTGTGTACTCCTTTGGTTGAGAAACTGCTTTGCTGGTTCCATAATTGAGGTACTCAAAAGGAATTGCAGCCTTTGGAGATGTGGCCTACTCAGTGTCCTGGAGTATTTTGTTTCAGAAAATGCTTGAACTGTCTGCTTGATCTTCTCTTCTTGTTTAATGAGGGATGTGATGATTCTTGTGGTGTCACTTCTTTTTGGTCCTTTCTTCTATATGGAATTGTGGAGGCACATCCTCCTGTGACTCTGCGGGGGAGATTCAGGAGAATTTTTTTCATGATTTTTTTGTTGTTTTCCCACTCTTTTGATGGATTTCTTCCCCTCCCTCACTGTAGCATCTCTCATTTTCAACTTCTTTTCGGTTAAGAAAATATGTTACCATGTAGGAAAAGTTATGTGCCTACGATGTCATGAAAAGCTATAAAGATAAAGTTTTTTATGCTGCATCAGCAAAAGAAGTACAATTAGGATATACTATTCTAACATATTCTAAGAAAGAAAGCTACACAGTTCTGAATCCACCCCAATTCTGCAGCATTGCACCGAATAACCTCTAAGTTGACAAAAAAAAAAAAAATCAGTAGTTTGAACTTAGAGACGTCCGACTTGTGCAAAACTGATGCAAGACCACAATGTTGACTAGTAATTACTTTTTGGGGCCTCTAAAATTGTTTTGTTAGGGAATGGGTTTAAGGCTTGATTATTTGCTCACTTCTTACAATGAAGGTTTATATTGGCTCTCGTGATCTTATTTGCACTTTCTGTGGAGTTTGTTTGTTATATTCCAGTTCTTAGTCCAGCTAGATTGTTTGCATACTTTCTTCTTTACCCAAATGTATCGGGGTTTAAATGAACCTCCTAACTTATGTTTAATCAGCAATCGGTGGAAGCTTTACTCGAATCCGGGTATTCACTCATAAAAGAACAAAAGCTGGTAATGGAAACTAAACTTTCAAAGGAGTACATGAAGAACATAGAAGACTAGCAAGTCGGATGCTGTTGCACAACCATGACGATGCCATCCACACTGGTATGTCCGTATTGACTTGTGTCTAATTTCTTGGCTCTAGAAACTTTAGCTGAAGCCCAAAGTGGGAAGGAGTAAAAAGTTGTCTTGTGTACCTCGTATTAATCAACTACTGTCACATTATAAAAGGGGCTTAGTTTGAACTTGAAGTTATGAAAAATCTCCTTGGCAATATGTGCTTGTAGCTCTTTCATTATAGACCGTACCAATCAAAATCATAGTAAATGGCCTTTGTTACTCCCAAGCTGATCAGCTATTTTGGCTTCCTCGCATCTTTTTCTGAGCTTGCAATCTTCACCTACAGTCTTTATGAAACCTGTTTTTGCACTTTGTTTAATTTTATGAAGAAAATTATTTGGATTTGTCAGTTTGTTCAGAAAATATATTGTGCCTTCTTTCTTTTTGGTGGTCTACACTGGCTGAGGTTGGTCAAAGTCTTGAAGAGGGACTTCAAGAAAAAGCTAATATTAATTATAGGCCAAATTACGTTTACACCTCCCCAACCAAATCCCACTTTGCACCCCAATTTGAAAAGTGGGTCTGTTTGGTTCTTTAATTGTGGAATTGTCCCACTTTACCCCCGACAAGCACTTGACCGGGGGTATAGTGAGACGATTTGGAAAGTGGAATTGGTGGATACTTTGGGGGAGGGTAAGTGTAACTTGGCCCTCAATTTAAGTTTGCCAGTGTTGGTACTGATTTTGCAATTAGACTTTCATTCTAACGCATTTTGTGAAAGGATGTAGGAAAATTGTTGTATTTGAACTTAATAAACCAAGAAGTATGTGGAGACTAATTGTTTTGTAACATTAGTTCAATTCGTTTGCTTTATCCTTTATAATAAGGACATTCATAAAAAGTGGTAGGACAAGACTGGCCCTCTCTATATTGCAATTAGTAGACACAAAACTTCGCCCTTGGTTCCATTTGTCTTGTCAATCTTTAGGTTTTGCTGATTTGAAAGATGATGTGCAAACTAGTTTTCACTTTTCATATCATGCAAGTGTTGCAATTACGTACCGTAATCTGATTCTTAGAAAAGGAAACCTAAATGCCACTCTTACTTGTTGCTTTCACCTTTAAATGGAGGACCCTTTCTATTATTAGAGCCATGGGATTAAAAGAAACGGCCTACTTGCAAAAGCAAGGATAATGAGGAGGAGAGCACTAAGAGGTGAGTCTAGTTTCATCCTTAATGGGTTTGAATAAAATATTTATCATCTCGGTGTATTATGAGGGGTGCTGCATGCTAATCTGGTAAAAAGAAAAATGATTGGCGATTGTTGATTTGTCATCGTAAATGTACCTTATTCTAAAATAGGAGGACGGCTGCAGTAGGTCCCAACTCCCCACTTATGCTAATTTAGCTTTTGCTAAAGAAAGATTCCCTTTCCGCCCTAGAAGCATTATGTTAATGTCGACCATTGTGGTCAAATATTTTTTGTGCAGGCAAATAGAAAGACGAGGAGGAAACATATATAATGATGTTGTGTAGCTGGTAATGGAAGTTGGAGGAATTGTCTCCATCAATTATGGGTGCACAGATTGGGGAGTTTTCTCATGAGCTGATCCATCCCTCCAACTTCAATGATGATTTTGCTCTACTTTGATAACTATATACAATTGGTAATGGTACATCAACCCTACCTACAATGACTTATTAATATTTATACAACACTATTCTGATAGAGGTTGGCAAACACATATGTAAGATTTTTTATTTTTCATTATTATATACTCCCTCCGTCCCATAGTTTTATAGACTTTTGCCAATGCACGGGAATTAAGGAGGAAGTATTATATTGAAAGTGTTGTGAGTGTGAAAATAAAATAGGAGAGAGAATGAGTGGAGAGAATAGTAAATTATAATGGTGATGTGAGTATTAAAATAATGTAGGAGAGAGAATGAGAGGAGGGAATAGTAAAGATTTCTTTCCATTTTAGAAAAGTTATACTCCCTCCGTCCAAGTAAGTATTTCACAGTTACTGTTCACGCGTAGATTAAGGAGAGAGTATTATATTGAAAGTGTTGTGGGTGAAATTAAAATAGGAGAGAGAATGAGTGGAGGGAATAGTAAATTATAATAGTGTTGTGAGTATTAAAATAATGTAGGAGAGAGAATGAGTGGAGGGAATAGTAAAGATTCCTTTCCATTTTGGGAAAGAAACAAAGTGTGAAGTATGTAATTGGACGCCCAAAATAGAAAGTGTGAAGTATGTAACTGGACGGAGGGAGTATATTATTGTGGGACGCCCAAAAAGAAAATTTTATATATTATCGTGGGACGGAGGGAGTATGTTGTAGAAATATCAAAATTGTTAATTATTATGGAGTATTTTAGATTTATCTACCCTCATGCTCAGTCGGAAGTGGACACAGGTGGGTGGGTAGAGGCAGAAGAATGTCGTGGCCCTTCTAGATGTGAACCTGTCCAAGTTAAGATACTTTGTGGACTTGTCCAAAATCTAACCGGAACCGGCTAATCGGAGCCCGGAGGTTAACAACCGTAATCGTAATCATAACCGGCTATAACCGTCAACCGTCTTAACCGTAACCGCCTTAACCGTAACCGGCAGCTACACGGTTAGGTTAAGGTTTTCAAAAATCGGCAACCGGCGGTTACAACAGGCGGTTATAACCGTTTAACTAACCGGCGGTTATAACCGCCTAACTAACCGCCTAACCGTTGTTTTGAAATTTGAATTAATCCCCCCCCAAATAATGGCACATATCTAAAACCAGGCTAGGCTAGCTTAGTTACAAATATGTGCCATTATGTAGAAAAAAATTAAAAAAAAATAAACGAGGAAGCCGTATACCATTTTCACAAGATCGGGACACATAAAACCCTAAAAATCCTAAATAATAATGGCACTTATTTGTAACTCAATTTTCATTTGGATTTTGAGGAAAGTCATAGAGATGAAAAACACTTTAAATGTCATTTAGAATGTAGAAAAAAATTAAAAAAAAATAAACGAGGTAGCCGTATACCATTTTCACAAGATCGGGACACATTTCTTAAAATCCTAAATAATGACACATATTTGTAACTCAAATTTCATTTGGATTTTGAGGAAAGTCATAAAGATAAAAAAACACTTTAAATGTCATTTAGAATGTAGAAAAAAATTAAAAAAAAATAAACGAGGTAGCCATACAAGATCGGGACACATAAAACCCTAAAAATCCTAAATAATGGCACATATTTGTAACTCAATTTCCATTTGGATTTTGAGGAAAGTCATAGAGATGAAAAACACTTTAAATGTCATTTAGAATGTAGAAAAAAAATTAAAAAAAAATAAACGAGGTAGCCGTATACCATTTTTACAAGATCGGAACACGTTCCTTAAAATCCTAAATAATGGCACATATTTGTAACTCAAATTCCATTTGGATTTTGAGGAAAGTCATAAAGATGAAAAACACTTTAAATGTCATTTAGAATGTAGAAAAAAATAAAAAAAAATAAACGAGGTAGCCGTATACCATTTTCACAAGATCGGGACACATAAAACCCTAAAAATCCTAAATAATGGCACATATTTGTAACTCAATTTCCATTTGGAGTTTGAGGAAAGTCATAGAGATGAAAAACACTTTAAATGTCATTTAGAATGTAGAAAAAAATTTAAAAAAAATAAACGAGGTAGCCGTATACCATTTTCACAAGATCGGGACACATTCCTTAAAACCCTAAATAATGACACATATTTGTAACTCAATTTTCATTTGGATTTTGAGGAAAGTCATAGAGATGAAAAACACTTTAAATGTTATTTAGAATCTAGAAAAAAATTAAAAAAAATAAACGAGGTAGCCGTATACCATTTTCACAAGATCGTGACACATTCCTTAAAACCCTAAATAATGGCACATATTTGTAACTCAAATTCCATTTGGATTTTGAGGAAAGTCATAAAGATGAAAAATACTTTAAATGTCATTTAGAATGTAGAAAAAAATAATAAAAAAAATAAATAAATGAGGTATCCGTATACCATTTTCACAAGATCGAGACACATAAAACCCTTAAAACCCTAAATAATGGCACATATTTGTAATTCAATTTCCATTTGGATTTTGAGAAAAGTCATAGAGATGAAAAACACTTTAAATGTAATTTAGAATGTATAAAAAAATTAAAAAAAAAAAATAAACGAGGTAGCCGTATACCATTTTTACAAGATCGGGACACGTTCCTTAAAACCCTAAATAATGGCACATATTTGTAACTCAAATTCCATTTGGATTTTGAGGAAAGTCATAAAGATGAAAAACACTTTAAATGTCATTTAGAATGTAGAAAACAATAAAAAAATAAACGAGGTAGCTGTATACCATTTTCACAAGATCGGGACACATAAAACCCTAAAAACCCTAAATAATGGCACATATTTGTAACTCAATTTCCATTTGGAGTTTGAGGAACGTCATAGAGATGAAAAACATTTTAAATGTCATTTATAATGTAGAAAAAAATTTAAAAAAAATAAACGAGGTATCCGTATACCATTTTCACAAGATCGGGACACATTCCTTAAAACCCTAAATAATGGCACATATTTGTAACTCAATTTCCATTTGGATTTTGAGGAAAGTCATAGAGATGAAAAACACTTTAAATGTCATTTAGAATCTAGAAAAAAATTAAAAAAAACAAACGAGATAGCCGTATACCATTTTCACAAGATCGGGACACATTCCTTAAAACTCTAAATAATGGCACATATTTGTAACTCAAATTCCATTTGGATTTTGAGGAAAGTCATAAAGATGAAAAACACTTTAAATGTCATTTAGAATGTAGAAAAAAATAAAAAAAATAAAAAAATAAATAAATGAGGTATCCGTATACCATTTTCACAAGATCGAGACACATAAAATCCTAAAAACCCTAAATAATGGCACATATTTGTAACTCAATTTCCATTTGGATTTTGAGGAAAGTCATAGAGATGAAAAACACTTTAAATGTCATTTAGAATGTATAAAAAAATTAAAAAAAAATAAACGAGGTAGCCGTATACCATTTTTACAAGATCGGGACACGTTCCTTAAAACCCTAAATAATGGCACATATTTGTAACTCAAATTCCATTTGGATTTTGAGGAAAGTCATAAAGATGAAAAACACTTTAAATGTCATTTAGAATGTAGAAAAAAATAAAAAATAATAAATAAATGAGGTATCCGTATACCATTTTCACAAGATCGAGACACATAAAATCCTAAAAACCCTAAATAATGGCACATATTTGTAACTCAATTTCCATTTGGATTTTGAGGAAAGTCATAGAGATGAAAAACACTTTAAATGTCATTTAGAATGTAGAAAAAAAATTAAAAAAAAAAAAAAACGAGGTAGCCGTATATCATTTGCACAAGATCGGGATACATAAAATCCTAAAAACCCTAAATAATGGCACATATTTGTAACTCAATTACCATTTGGATTTTGAGGAAAGTCATAGAGATGAAAAACACTTTAAATGTCATTTAGAATGTAGAAAAAAAATAAAAAAAATGAACGAGGTAGCCGTATACCATTTTCACAAGATCGGGACACATAAAACCCTAAATAATGGCACATATCTCTGTTAAACACATTTTCCGTTAAAATTTCATTTATTTAAAAATTCTTAACTTTTTTTTTATAACTTTTTCAAGAAAAAATCATTAATAAGTAACATCTCAAATAGTATTCTTTATTCAAAAAAAAAAAAAAAGGGTATACAGTACAAAAGTTAACCAAAACAGTTAACTATTCCGTTAAAAAGGGACCAAACTGAAAAAAAGGCACATTTTTAACCGTGTAACCGTGTATAACCGTTAACCGTATAACCGTAACCGTTAGTACACGATTAACGGTTAGGTTACGGTTAGAACTTAACGAAATTTTTAATCGCCGATTATAACCGTTAACCGGCGGTTATAACCGTATGACCACCTCTACTTTGTGGGCTAGTGACATGCTTATGTAGCGGACTGAATTTTCGGGTTCGGGTGATTATAGTCGTGTAGTTGCTTCAGCCACAATCATAACAAAAGGAGAAAGCAAATAATATGTAATCTTGATGCTGCCATGGAAAATGGTGTTGATCAGGAGTTGAATCTTCAACTGCTTCACAGGATACTCCGGCTAATCTCCTTGGGATGGCTCGCAATGGGACCTACACACACAAGCAACAATGAGCTAAACCGGGGGTGACTCCGGTGAAACCCCTCCGGCGTGAGAATCAGTTTTCAGTTCAGATTTAAGAAGAGTTCTATATTGTAATGGAGAAGAGACAGATTTTAGAGAGAGAGAGTAGACTTACTTAATAATAGAGAATTTCACATATTTATACCACCTTGTAATCATAGGCCATACCTGCAAGGACACGTGTCAATCATCCATGCTAAGTCAGTCAACTACCCTCAGAGTTAGTAAAAAAGTACTGACATTCTCATCATGCTACACTGTTATACGTTATGGGGGGGGGGGGTTGGTACCACGTGTCAGTATACCAAAAGGTTGTACCATCAGACACGTTTGTCGCCTATTGCTTTTCTCACCTTCATTCCGTTTCATCTGTACATCACCTTCTTGTCGCTTATTACCCTATCTCGCCCTCTTAAGCCGACATATTAATTATCGCTCAACTTGTCACTTATCTTCACATTTATTATCATCTTACTTGGCCTAATAAGTTTATCGAACCCTCCTAACTATTTAGGCCCAATCTATTTATGATAACCATTTCAGTAGCCCCCAATTTCGAGACCTGGTTCATTTATGTTCCAGGCGAGAAATTTAGAGTCCTAGTTATTTTCAGTACTAAGGCAACCCTTCTCACGAGATATATGCGAAAAGTGACACGTACGTGCCACGTGTCATTTTCTGAGGCAATTTTCTGACGAACGGCTGTGACAAGACAACCGAAGAGACTTTCTGACGCTTGAAAAGACCTTTTAAAATTTGAAATCATTAAATTGGGGGGGAATTTCAAAATTTTGGGACCAATTAATTTATACAATCCTTAGAGAGCCGGTTCATATTCCGTTAATATAAATAACCACCTCCCTCCTACCCTTACCTTTTTTCGTCCCTTAATCTGAAAACCCTCTTTGGCGAATTCCGGTGAACCTGGTACCTTTTCCGACGAACTCACCCTTCCTCTTCCGTGACCCTTCCTTTCTCCTAGTAACTGAATCCTTGTTCCCCTCTGAAATTCCTCCATAAACGACCACTCCTTGCCTCGATTCATCCATTAAATCACCCTGGACAATCACTTCTTTGGTCGGACTTTGAATATTCCGGCGAACTTACAATCCGTCTTTGACTTTCTCAACGATCCCTCATATTTTCCAGGTATTCTCCTTGATTTTCAATTTCCTTTGTTTTTCTCATGCTTTTACTCGCTATTATGGCTAGGTTTAAGAATTGTCTTAGACAAATTAGGTATGGTCGATGTCGAAAGAACTCGGGGGGTATTTACTACTTAACTAGGGGTATCTGGGCAAGGATCCCGCGGGATGATCTAGTTAATTGTCTTAGGATCAACAGGGTAGATCCCGCCGTAATTGCCGCGGTAGAAATTAGGGGAAAATGTTTTCTTCATTCCTCAGCCTATGTCCAAAACGTTTTTCACTCCCCGCGAGCTTTGCGCTCATCTTTGTCGCTTCTATGGTCCCCCTACATATTCTGACAGTTCTGACACTGACTATCCCGCCGCCAAATCTTTAGCAAATAGAAAACATAATAAACAAGTTATCTCTTCTTCTGATTCAGGCGGGATGTCTCATACTGGAACTCCTGGCGCTTCAACATCAACTGGCGAGAATTTGCCTTTAACTAATACCCTCCACTTCACGCCGCGGAAATGACCACTTTACAAAATCCCTACATGACCCCTTTCCACACCAAATACGACATTGACCATCTCAACTATCATATCGCTCCCTATAATGGCGACATGTCCCTCTCTACGATTAGGCATAGACAAGACGGCATTGTAGTCTTTCCCGCCCAACTAGAAGCTGGACTTAAGATTCTAGTGGACCCTTTCATTTCCCTTTTCTTATATAAAGCTCAAGCAGCCGTAGCTGAGCTTCATCCCAATGCCATTAGGGTGTTGACCTGCTTTATAACTGTTTGCCGCGCCCTGAGGCGGGAACCAACCACCCACCTTCTCATGGACATGTTTACTGGGTATCAGCAGAAAGACAGCAAAACCCAAGAAATTCGCATGTCGCTTAAATATAAAAAACCCAAAATTCTTACTCCCCTTCCTTCCAAAGTCCACCACTGGTTAGATGATCCTCTTTTCATTGTTTCCCGCGTGGGTTGGGCTCTTCCTACAGACTTGAAAGGAATTCACCCTAAAGTTGATAAGAAATGGGCCTTGGATGAAGACGAGAAACGTTTGAAAGCGACAATGGTCCGACTTCTCGCCGAGGCCAGTACCACCGTCCCTTCTCCCGCATTATTCTCCATTCAACAAATCCTCGCCGATCATTCCCTTCTTAGCCAAGTAGGACTCTCCCTTGCCTTCCCGCCAATGCCTCCGCGAGTTGCTGTGACTTTCACTGAATCTTGGGCTGGCTGGGAACGTCATACGGGCTACAAATTTGGTGCAGATTGCACTGTTTGCGGGAATGGTCACAACCTGTGCCCGGCCATGCGAGAAGTTCAACGTATGGTTTCTTTTGTTTGTTTACATACTGCCATCTTTTTATCGTCGCTTATCCCTTCTTATTTCTTGCAGTTCACAGAACTATGGACATGAATCAAAAGAGATTGGCTCATGGCAGGTCGGAACAACAAACTAGGCGCCCGGCTCGCCAGAACGCCACCTCGTGGCCTCGCTCGCGACCTCACTATCCCCATTGCTAACACTGGTGCAGATGAAAGGGTTGCATCGGAGACATCCCGCAGGAAAGCTCCTTCCACCTCTTCCCGCCCTCAAAAAAGGCAACGCAAAGCCAACACTGTTCCTGCCTCTGAAGAACCAGCTGAGACTTTCCACTTAGTGGATGAGGAGGAAGAGGAGGAAGAGGAACAGGAAGAACAAGAAGAAGAAAATGATGAGCCTCATACTGAGATAGAGGGTGATGCTCCCCTTGAACAACAAAGAGTTGAGACTGAGGGGACTCATTCAGATATCCCTGCGAGATCCGCCTCTCCACCTCCCTCAGCTCAGCCAAATGAAGCCGCCCCTAACAACTCTCCTATTAACCCTTCTTCTCGCTCAGCTCCTCGTCGCCGAGCCAGCTGGTTAGAAGAGGGATTTAAGCTTCCTGAAGATGAACCAGGCATGGTGGCTCTTTGCCGGGAAGCAAATGCCATTCCCAAGCTGAAGGGATTAATTACTGAGCAGTTGGATACTGTTTCCTGCTTGCTGGGTTCCACTGCCCTCAAAAGGGTAAGTGACTCTGAACAGGTGGCCTATGTTGAAAAGGAGAATCCTGCCCACTCAGCCTATCATGCGGGAATTCAGCTTTCCCTGGTAAGTCGCCCTTACTCCCTTTTATTCATTTAAATTTTTCTCTTTATATTTTCTGTCTAACTTTTTATTGTCGCATGACTTTTCGCAGGCCGGCAGTACTATCTTGGGCTTAAGCAACAAATGCATCAGCCTTGAGCATGAGCTTACTGAGGCGGAGCGGGAGCGGAATGTATATAGGCGAAAAGTGTCAAGGCGGGATACATCCATCCAAGAGCTCAAAGACCTCAAGGAAAAGGCAGATGCTGATGTCGCTGAGGGAAAAACCCGTTTGGAAGAGTTGGAAAGGAAAAACAAGGATGCCGAGGAGAAGCTGGCCACCCTTATCGCTGAGAACGAAAAACTTAAGACTGATGCGGCCAAACTTGCAAACCTTGATGCCGAGAATAAGCGGCTTAGGGATGAGGACTTTGTCAAAGCAAATCAAGTCACCAAGCTTAGGGAAGATTTAAAATTGGAGAAGTCCAAATCTGAGACCGCTGAAATGGATGCGTTTGATAACGCGATCCTTCATACCTTAAGGACTATAGCCGCAGAAGCTAATCCTGCCATTACCCCAACCATGCTTGCGAGATGGGGTTCCGAAACTATCTTCAGCGACAAAAGTCGCAAGGGACATCCCCTTGTGCCTTATAAATAAGAAGAGTTAGCCCAACTAGCCAGAAGATGCCGCTTCTTGGCAAGGCGGCTTGGCCAATTCCGAAACCCGCAATGACAACATCATTCCCTCCTCTTTCGACCTTCAACAAAAGAACAAGGATGCTCTTAATGCCGCCTACAATGCCCAATGATTTCATTCTTGTACTTTGTGGTTGTTGCTAAACTTTTTATTTGCCCCCGGTTTGTAACAAACAATATTTCTTTTCTGCATTTTAATTTCATTTCTCGCAACTTTAACTCGGGTGATTGGCCTTGGTGCCCCAACTTGTACTTATCTAATTGTCGCACTTTTGCAACCTTTATCTTATGCTCTGTTCCTCATGCCTTGTCTCCAATCTTTACTTGTTTATCATTGACATTTTCATGTCGCGTATCTTTCTTTTGATTCATAATGATTTTGCTTCGATAGTTCATCGAAGATTGCACTCTCCATCTTATCTCTATATACATACTACTCCCTTCAAAAAGTGAGGCTTGTCTTTAGGCGGCCTCACTCCTCAAAGATAGATTCTCGCCAACTATTTAATGTGACAATTTCAACATATCCATTTGGAGTCAAATCTCTAATTGATATACCACATCCCTTTATGCAACTTGATTTCTTCCCTGTATATCGCATCCTCTTGGGCGACTTGGTCTCTAACCAAGATGTCGCATCTCTGGGCGACTTGGTCTCTAACCAAGCCGCCACATCCTTTGGGTGACTTGGTCTCTAACCAAGCCACCACATCTCTTGGGCGACTTGGTCTCCAACCAAGCCGCCACATCCTTGGGTGACTTGGTCTCTAACCAAGCCACCACATCTTGGGCGACTTGGTCTCCAACCAAGCCGCCACATCTCTTGGGTGACTTGGTCTCTAACCAAGCCACCACATCTTTGGGCGACTTGGTCTCTAACCAAGACGCCACATCTTGGGTGACTTGGTCTCTAACCAAGCCACCACATCCTTTGGGCGACTTGGTCTCTAACCAAGCCGCCACATCCATTAGGTGCCTTGGTCTCTAACCAAGACACCACATCTTTTGGGCGACTTGGTCTCTAACCAAGCCGCCACATCCATTAGGTGCCTTGGTCTCTAACCAAGACACCACATCCTTTGGGCGACTTGGTCTCTAACTAAGCCGCCACATCTCTTTGGGTGACTTGGTCTCTAACCAAGCCACCACATCCTTTTGGGGCGACTTGGTCTCTAACCAAGACGCCACATCCCTTTTTGGGTGACTTGGTCTCTAACCAAGCCACCACATCCCTTTTGGGCGACTTGGTCTCTAACCAAGCCGCCACATCCATTAGGTGCCTTGGTCTCTAACCAAGACACCACATCCCTTTTGGTGAGTGTTGATGACGATTGCTTCTCACGTTTCTTTGCGCGCTTCTACCGTCGCTCCTTTACCCAAGCTCTTTATCCTTTATTAAAACAAATTTTCCTTGACCACCGTCGTTCTTCTAATCCCGCTGTTCCACAATCAAGCTTTCACAAAACATAACACTTGTCAAATTTTAATGAAAACGGTGATCACAAAACAGTATGTCGCTGAATAATTCCTTCCTTCTTCCATCACGTTGACAAGTTACATCGTGCTAGATTGGCAAATTCTACATAACTTTCCCGTCAATGCGATGTACACAAAAACACATGACCCCATAAAAAGTTACGTATCTTTTATCATCTAGAACCAAAATCAAAAGATGCAACTACAAAAGGTTACTACAACTTCATTGATAAAAACGCTTCAAATGATCGACACCTGTGCATTCTTCAACTCTTCGCCATCTTGCTTTCTCACCGATAGGTCCCTTCTCGAACAATTTGAGATACCCGAAACGGCCCTTCCCATTTTTCATTCAACTTGGTGAAGCCTCGGCTCGGGTCCCGTGGCTTCGCACTCCTTAGTACCCAATCACCTACATTGAAAGACCTCTTGTTAACCCGCTTATCATGCTGGGCCTTCATCTTCTGCTTGTAATTTACCATCCTCATTCTCGCTTGTAGCCTCCTTTCATCAACCAAATCAAGGTCGTTACACCGCTCGACCATTTCTCGCCTCATCATAATAAGTCACTTCTATAAGTCGGCAAGGCCATCTCGGCCGGTGCTACGGCTTCGCACTCCATAAGTCAAAGCAAATGCCGTTTCACCGGTTGAACCCTTTATTGTGGTCCTTACATACCATAATGCAAGAGAGACAATTCTTCTAACCATGCTCCGCCCCTTCCTTCCAAATTTTTGCGTAATGCGGCAATGATTTGCTTATTTGCCGCTCCGCCCGACCATCAGACCGCGGCCCGTATACCGCCGACATCCAATGCTTCACATTCATCCTTTGACATTCCGCGGCAAATTTCTTACCAAACCGTGTTCCATGATCAGTAGATAATGGCCCCGGGTAACCCATATTCGCACCAAATGTTTTCTTGAACGAACTTAATCACATTATCCTCGCTTATCGTTGCTAAGGCTTTCTGTCACCCACTTCGTAAAATAATCTACTGCAACGACTACATGCTGGCATCCTCCCTTGGCCTTTGGAAATGGCCCAATCAAATCTATGCCCCACATATCAAAAGGCCACGTTGCGACAATAGGCGTCTGCTCAGTGGCGGGTTGGCGCGGAATATTCCCAAACCTTTGACACTTCTCGCATTTCCGCACATACTCTTCCGCATCCTTCTTCAAGCTTGGCCAATAATAACCATGGAACAACACCTTCTCCGCCAGAGATCTTGCCCCCGGATGACCTCCACAGACGCCTTCATGGATTTCAAACAAAACCTTAGCCACCGTCCCCGGCTCTATACACCTCATCAATGGCTTTGAAAAAGATCTTCTATATAGGATTCCATCTTGCACCGTAAATCGCGGGGAAGTCACCTTTACTAGTTTAGCCCTTTCTTCCTCAAGCGGCAATTCACCCTTCTCTAAAAAATCTTTCATGTCAGTAACCCAATTTGCTTCCGTCTCTCCAATCTCCATTACCCTGGATCTATCAATTGCCGGCGTGTCCACATACTCCACCAAGGGATCCACAGCTGCTTCATTTTCTCCACTTCCCGCCGACCTACTCAGTGCATCCGCCTTTGAATTCTCTTCTCGCCCAATTTGTACCAACTCCCAAAACTCAAAATGACTCAAGATGTTTCTCACCAAATCACAATATCTTATTAAAAATGAATTCGCCGTGCCATATTCGCCTTTCACTTGCTTAACAATCAATTGAGAGTCAGAATGGACCACAATCCTCTTTACTCCAACATCCCGCGCAAATTCAATTCCCGACACCAATGCTTCGTACTCCGCCTGATTATTAGACACTGGGAATTTGAACCTAAAGGCTTTCCTATACTCACATTCCGCATCTGGGGATATCAAAACCATTCCCGCTCCTCCTCTGTCCTTTGTCGACGAACCATCTACATGTAGAATCCAACAATCTTCCGCCTCTTCTTTTCTTCAATCAAACTTGGCTCACCCGCTTTGCCATCTTCTTTTTCTCGCGTTCTCAACTACATCGGCTCGTGCTTGGTAAATGAGGTTTCAACTATAAAGTTCGCTAACGCTTGCGCCTTAATAGCTCGACGAGATTCATATCTGATGTCGAATTCCGTCAACTCAATCGACCACTTCAAAAGCCTTCCCGCAGAATCTGGTTGCTGCAGAATCTTTCTTAAGGGCGCGTCTGTCAACACCACAATAGTATGAGCGACAAAATAGGCCCTCAACTTCCTTGCCGCCATCACCAACGCATAAGCCAACTTCTCGCATTAAAATACCTCGACTCAACCTCACTTAATGCTTTGGAAACATAGTATACAGTGCCTTTGAATTCCTCCGTCTTCCTTACTAACACCGCGCAACCGCATAGTCGAAGCCGCCAAATAAACAAACAATTCCTCCCCTCCACAGTGGCCGCTCAACAATGGTGGCTTCCCCAAGTAAGCTTTCATTTCTTCAAAAGCCGTTCCGCACTCCTCGCTCCATTCAAATTTCTTTCCGCCCTTCAAAACTTTGAAGAACGGCAAACATCTCTCCGCCGACTTCGAAATAAATCTTCCTGTGGCAATGATCCTCCCATTTAGTCGCCGAATCTCGCGAATAGACTTAGGTGGCGACATGTCTAATAACGCCCGAATTTTTTCCGGGTTGGCCTCAATCCCGCGCTCGTTGACCAAGAATCCCGTAAATTTTCCCGCCGTAACACCAAACGTGCACTTACTAGGGTTCAACTTCATTGAATTCCTTCTTAAGTTCTCAAAAGTCTCAAAGAAGATCCAACAAGTGGTTTTTCTCTGGTCTTGATCACCATGTCGTCAATGTACGCTTCTATATTCCGCCCAATCTCGCGACTTGAACACCTCGTTCACCATCCTTTGATATGTTGCCCCCGCATTCTTCAAGCCGAACGGCATCATCTTGTAACAAAATTTCCTTTGGAGTCCTAAACGCTGTTCGCTTTATCCTCTTCCCCCATTTTAATCCGGTGATATCCCGAGTAAGCATCAATAAAACTAAACACCCCGCGACTCCGCAATGGAATCTACCAACTTATCAATCTTGGGTAAAGGATAGCAATCCTTGGGGCATGCCGTGTTTAAATCGTTGAAATCAATACACATTCTCCATTTCTTGTTTGACTTCAAAACCATTACTGGGCAAGCCAACCAAACCGGATATTGGATTTTCTCAATTATTCCCGCCTTCAACAACTTTTCCACTTCCTCCAATATCGCCACCTCTTTCTCTCGGCGACAAATGCCTTACCCTTTGCTTAAATGGCTCCACATTAGGATCGCATTCGACAATGCAAAGCTATACTCTCATCAATACCCTTCATGTCTTCCGGCCTCCAAGCAAAGACATCCAAATTTTCTTTCAAAAAATTAACCAAAGCTTCTCGCTCATCCCGCGACAATTGCTTTCCAATCTTCACCTTCTGTTCGGGAAAATAACAATTGATTTCTACCTCCTCCAGCTCTTCTCCCGCCTTGATATCTGGCTCATCCCGCACCTGTAGCGTTTCCACCTCCATTCTTTTCCTCTTCCTCACACCAACAGGAACTGGCTTTTATGATCGGCAAAGACATTACCAGTAGGCCGCCCCTGAGCGTCCTCCACCTCAATGGCTTCATAATCTTCATCAGATTCGCTCATAAGTACTTTAACATTTCCCTCAACCACTTCTTCAATCCTTGGCTCCTTCATACTAACTAGCCTTACAACCCTGGCATAACTTATATGGGGCGTGGCACTCACTATTTCCATCGCCCAACAATTTTCTTCATCATCATCACTGTCCCCCATGCCGGAATCTACATCCCGCCAATCTGATTCCCGCTCTTCCAACATACATATTTCTCGCCCTCCTCTTAACCCCCTTATCACTTGCCCTGAAACTCGCCCTGACACTTGGTTTGTCGCTTCGGCTACCATAGCAGTTCCATTTCTCATACTCTCCGTTATGATCCAATCTGGTTCACCATTCTCCACCTCTACAATCTTAACCATATTTATCTTTAGTGGACTAGATTCTACTTTGGAAGTCATCGAAATTGTACTCTCTCGCCTTAGCTTTCAACATCTCCTTTTGTTTTCTTATCACACCGCCTCACTCTTCAAGCAACCTATCCCATTAGCTGTGGGATACTTCACCCTCTGATGGGGAATTGACAGAACCATTTCAAAACTCAACATGAATGGGATTCCCACTATAGCATTATAAGGAGACACAAGATCAATCACCATGAATTCGACATTCTCGCATCTCGCCAGCTTTCCTTCACCAATTTCAACATCCAACATAATCGTCCCTTTAACTTTAACAGAGTGATTAGTAAATCCCTCAAGATATCCCTTATGAGGCACCAAATTTGCCTCTGTGTAATTCATCCTTTTAAAAGCATCATAATAAAGCACATTCCTACTTGCCCCGTAGTCCACCATGACTCGCCGCACGATATTATTGCTCGGATACATAGTGATGATAATTGGCCGACTCCCATGGCTTTTGCAATGTGCCAATTCTCGCCCGGAAAACTGATCACCCTATCTTGATCAAGGGGAACCGAGGAACATCAAACGTATGCGTCAAAGTCATGATTTGGGTATTCAACTGAGACACACTGGGTAAAGGGTCGTGAATGACATCTACCAAATTTCTCTCCGGCCTACGTTGGTCATCCCGCCCAACATTCTCCTCCAAATACTCCCGTTAAAACCCTGTCAATCTTCCCCGAATCAATCTCCTCAAATTATAACAATCATCAGCCTCTTGTGCCCCTTATCTTTGTGAAATTCACAAGAACTATTCTCGATCTCTAGACGGACTCAGCTCCTGGTGTAATAGGAAAAGGTTCGGCAGATTTATTTTCTTCATGATCTCGCTGATAGGAGTGTTCAACCTGGCTATACTTGATGTCTGTCTTTGGCTTAAACTCTCTCGACCCCCGTGCGCCCTTCTTCACGGCCTCCGTTTCCTCCCGTTTGACTTACCCTCTATTGCCGCCAAACCCTCTTCTATCATCTCGCACTATCTCCACCCTTTCGCTCGCCACTTTCTTGACGGCCCGACTCGCAATTGTACCCCTTTGTCTTAACTCTAGCTCCACTACAAAATCCTCGCACTCTTTCATACAACTCCCCGTAGCTTTGGCAATCTCATCCCTAACTCCTGCTTGAAGTGACCCGGCCAGTAACCGGTGTTATACAACATGATTATCTCGCCTTGAGCGATGTCAGGAACTTGATTGGCCACTCCCATGAACCTGTCTGTGAAAGTCGCAATCCCTTCCCCATCCTTTTGCTTAAGACTGCACAACTCCGTCTTTTGAACTGGTTGTGATCCTGACGCACTAAATCTCGCCAAGAATTTCTCCCTGAAATCTTGATACCCCGTTATAGAATCTTCAGGCTGTACTAAGAACCAATCCAATGCATGATCTGCCAGAGTGCTCACCAATGCTCGACATAAAATTGCTTCATTCTCAGTCAATAGCGACATGGTTGCTTCAAATCCTCCCACATGAGTTACTGCTCTAGATTTTCCTGAATAACTTGATAAAGTTGGCATTCGAAAACTTGGGTCTGGGGCAACACCTTTGATATTTTGGGTGAAAGGAGCCAAAAAAGGCTTTTTCCCTTTCACTTTCTTTATTCCCGCCTCTAAATCCTTAATTTTCTTCGCCATCTCAGCCATCTCATTTCTTAACCTTTGTTCCTCTTCCTTCTTAGCCTTCTCTGCCTCACTGGCCTTGGCCAACTCTGCGGCTTTTATGGCTTCTACGATCTTCTCGGCTTCTGCCGCCCTTACCGCCTCTGCAGCTCTCCGCTCCCTTTCCTTATCATAATCTTTATCTTTCCTATCTTGTCGCCGTCGCTCCCTATCCCGCGGTGACCTCTCACGATGTCGCCTAGCATCATGACGTCGCGATATATGGGTCCTTTCCTTGCCGCGTCCCTCGTCGTGCGTGGAGCCGCTAGATTCATTGCTGTCATATTCAAAGTAATAAGATTCTTCTTTGGAGTTGCCTGGCTTATGGTATATTTTCTTTCTCCTCTTCTTTCTTGCTTCCAAGTCATCATCTCGCCTTCGATTTTCTGCTAATCTCCTGGGCAGCGGCGTATCTACATTCTGTCTTGGTCTATTAGCCACGCTAGCGCTAACCTCTCGATTTTGCCCGCCGACATGGGACCTTCCCGCTTGCCCATTTAGTAAATCCTCAGGAATGTGGGAGGGCTCCACATGTAACTCCTTCAATTGTTGATTATTGGCGAGGACATGCATCCACGCCTCATTATCCGCCCTTAACTTTTCAATCCTTTCTCTTACTTCTGCATTCTTTGACTTCGCGGGCACTTGGCCTTCATCTACCGCTCGGCTCTTTCCACTCTCACCCTTTCCTCCTCCACCCTAGCCCGCCTAACACTGGTGTTAGTCTCAGACGTATGGACCTCCACCTCTCTTTCAGATCCTGCTTCAGCTCCCGCACGAGCATCCTTTGCATTTGGGGTTGCCAATGTTAAGTTCTGAGCCACCCTAGAGGGGGTAGCTTTTTCTTGTCCAACCACCATAACTTGCTTCCAACTAACTGTTATACTTTTACAGACACTTCAAGACAAATCACACATTTTCACCATAAACCAACTGTTCTGACAACTTTACAAGTCACTTTCTGAAAACAAAATGCCTTTAATGCATGCACTAATGAACTTACAACCTTTATAGCCAAAGACAACTTTATGACTTCCTGAAATAAATACCACAATCCAAAAACACCTTTAACAAGTACTATCTCGAGAATCCTCCTTGGTTTTCTAATCAACTAGCCTTTACTCCTTTGACCAAACCGACAGCTAGAATCTTCCGGGCTCCACCAACAAAACAACAACTGTGCTCCTCTTCTCTCTTACCTCCGGCAGCCACCAACAACCTCCCAAACTTCACCTAGCCACCCAAAGAAGAACGCTCAGTCCCGGCAACGGAACCAACTGATGCTGCCATGGAAAATGGTGTTGATCAGGAGTTGAATCTTCAACTGCTTCACAGGATACTCCGGCTAATCTCCTTGGGATGGCTCGCAATGGGACCTACACACACAAGCAACAATGAGCTAAACCGGGGGTGACTCCGGTGAAACCCTCCGCGTGAGAATCAGTTTTCAGTTCAGATTTAAGAAGAGTTCTATATTGTAATGGAGAAGAGACAGATTTTAGAGAGAGAGAGTAGACTTACTTAATAATAGAGAATTTCACATATTTATACCACCTTGTAATCATAGGCCATACCTGCAAGGACACGTGTCAATCATTCATGCTAAGTCAGTCAACTACCCTCAGAGTTAGTAAAAAAGTACTGACATTCTCATCATGCTACACTGTTATACGTTATGGGGGGGGGGGGTTGGTACCACGTGTCAGTATACCAAAAGGTTGTACCATCAGACACGTTTGTCGCCTATTGCTTTTCTCACCTTCATTCCGTTTCATCTGTACATCACCTTCTTGTCGCTTATTACCCTATCTCGCCCTCTTAAGCCGACATATTAATTATCGCTCAACTTGTCACTTATCTTCACATTTATTATCATCTTACTTGGCCTAATAAGTTTATCGAACCCTCCTAACTATTTAGGCCCAATCTATTTATGATAACCATTTCAAATCTTTCATTAGTTAGAATTAGATTCCGACATTTTTACTACTGTTGTATGAGTATTACCCTACTAAAGATGATAAATGCAACAAAAGTAAATTTTATTAATCAAATAATAAGCAGCATTTTTTATTTTTTATTTTTTATTTTAATTTCACATTTGAGAGAACGCTCTTCTCGAGTATACTTGGCTGGTATCCATGGAGACGGAGGGATACTTTATTTGAAATTTACTTTCTTCCCCTCATTTTAAATCAGATTTTTTGTCATTTTTGTATGTCCTATCTCAAATTAAATTTTTCAAAATGATAATTTTTTGTTATTTTTTTTACTATTTCTCTCACTCATTTTTTCACATACTTTATTTTTATATTCACAACATCAATTAATTTATTTTTCTTTTCACTCATTCTCTTTTCTATTTTACGTTTCACATTCATAAGTCATATCACTTCGCTTCTATTTTATTTGGGGTTTTCACAAACAGAGCATGAGGAAGAACAACTGTGAAAACCTATAAAACATTAATGTGAAATAGAAGTATCAATTTATAACATAAATCAACACAGTTATAACATAAAGTAATTATATTTCACAGTTATTTAAATAACTATGTAATAGAATTCACAGTTATTTACACCAAAACTTGTATCCAAATTTCATGAGAAATATTAGTTGCTCACCAAACTCTAACCGAAATAACTTTGAAATACACATCACAGTTTAAAAATTTATTAGTTGTTTAAGCAAAATATCTGTGAAAATACATATAACAGTTATTTCACAAACAATGAATAAGGATGAACAACCGTGAAAACCTATAAAACATTAATGTGAAATAGAATTCTCAGTTTATAACATAATCCAAGACAGTTATAACAACTGTGAAATTTATTCTACAGTTGTAAAAGAATGACATAAATAACTGAGAAATCTACAATACAATTATAACATAAACAAACTATAATCATGAACAATTGTCAAAACCTATAAAACATTAATGTGAATTTTATTTTTTAGTTTATAACATAAACTAACACAGTTATAACATAAAGAGTGAAATCTATTCACGAGGATTGAACATTTGACCTTTCATACAAAAAATTACCTGTTATTTCTTTATTGAACCACAATACTTGCTCTTTCCCCAAATTGAATGTCCCGTTTTTTCTCAGAATAATGACTTTTTTAAACTTTACCTTCAAATAACTTTGTCAAAAAAAAAAGGTACCTTATCGCGTTGTTCATCTAGTACGAGTGTATAAAGATAAGATCTTACGGTAAGTAGGAAATTACAAATTCTGAATGTCACACATTGTATAGATAATAATTATTTGGTTTCTAAAGTACTTAGTATGTATTAATAGTTACTATCAAGGATTGTAAAAGGTATAGCTAAAGCCCTAAATTGATCAACAGAACAACAAGCAGTTTAATGGCAAACATCAACGTACTTTTTGAGTCTTATACATACTCCCTCCGTCCCGATCGACTTAGGATTTTTTGAAATGGCACGGGAATTAAGAAAAAGGTAAATGTTGTGAGTGTAATTTAAAAATAGGAGAGAGAATGAGTGGAGGGAATAGTAAATTATAATGGTGTTGTGAGTATTAAAATAATGTAGGAGAGAGAATGAGTGGAGAGAATAGTGATTTAAGGTTTCCATTTTGGGCCGTCCTAAGTCGGGTGGGACGCCCAAAATGGCAAAAAGTCCTAAGTCGGCCGGGACGGAGGGAGTATTTCTTTATATCGGCAAAGAGAATAAAAACATTTGAATTTTCATCTCATATTTCCGTTAAGAAAACATAGGGGAATGATAATATATGTAAATATATCATGTCAGAAAATTTAAGAAGCAAAAAAAGCCCTACCTGAGTCACCGTCGTCATGGAGTAAAAAGTGGCGGGTATTGGGTAATCGACGGGAAGATTGACCATGACAGTTGAGATTTACAGATAATTATGAAGTTTTGAATTTGTTGCAGCGATTAGAAACAAAGAAAGGAGAGAGAATGGGGTAATCGAGTACGGAGGTTATCAAAACATCATCTTTCGAGGAAAGAGTGTCTTTGTTTATAGCTATGCGAAGGAGGATTTGGCATTTTGCTGACGGTATAGATCTGCTGCTAAGAGCACAATTTTTTTATTTTTTTCATTTTAAATGAATACAAAATGAAATGAAGTGATGATATTTTTGTCCATATTTTTAGCGGGGATTTATTGGCGAATTTTAAAAATGTCTGTTTTTATTGATAAATTTCACTCTACCTCAAAATTTTATTGGTAAAAACCCCCCTATTCAATTATTTCAAAGACATGAAATGGACTCATGAACGGCCAATAATTAAAAAATAGAGAAAAAAGTAGCATTGTCATTATGGAATTGGCTCATCAACAACCGTTCATTTGAAGGGCGAGCGAGGTGATGAATCAATTTTCATTCCATAAATCAAATCAAACCAAATCAAATCTCCACTTTAAATAAAACCAACGTGGACCAAACCAAACAGCTGCCGACAATATTTAGGAGGACCAAACAAATCGGTGTCCTATTTCTTGGTCAATCTTAGCTAAGCCTCCCCCTGTTCCGTAAGTCACTCCAACTCCAACCTCCAATTTTTAAACATCTCAATTTTATCCTTTCAATTCTTTTTAAAATGATTTTTTACTACTAAATACTCCTTCCGTCTCGCTTAAAATCGCACGGTTACTGTTTGCGCGAAAATTAAAAAAAAAATAATGATATATATAAATGTTGTGAGTGTAAAAGTAAAATAGGAGGGAGAATGAGTGGAGGGAATTGTAAATTACTCCCTCCGTCCCACGTCAATGTGAACCAACTTTATGGGTGTAGGAATTAAGGAAAAGTGATGTAAGAAAGAGAAAAAGTTAAATGTTGTGAGTATGAAAAATTAAATAGGAGAGAAAATGAGTGGGAGGAATAGTGAGGAGAGAGAATGTTGTGAGTGTAAAAGTGAAATATTTATTTCTATTTTGGGAAGTTTGCATTTACGTGAAACGGACCAAAATAGAAATAAGTTTGCATTCACGTGGGACGGAGGGAGTATAATGGTGTTGTGAGTATTAAAATAATGTAAGAGAGAGAATGAGTGGAGGAAATAGTAAAGATTCTTTGCCATTTTAGGAAGTGTGCAATTTGTAATGAGACGCCAAATGAGAAAAGTGTGCAATTTGTAGCGGGACGGAGAAAATATATATAATGAATTTATAAATTTTCATCTCCTCAATTCATAAATAGAAAAAATGCACTAAATTATTATTTTGATCCCATCGTATACAAAATTTGGATATCTCAATTATAATTTACTTTTTTTTTTAAATGCAATCTTGACCTCTTTTCTGTTTTTTTTTTTTTTTTTTTTTTTTTTTTTTTTTTCTTCTGTTTCATCAACTGAAAAGTAGGTTGAATAGTATTTTGGACAATCTTGTTCTAACAAAGTTGATAAAATTACAAAAAAAAAAAATGTTATTTACCCAACCTATTTTTCATCCACTTGCTTGCTTGCTTTGTAAATAGTATTTTGAATAATTATGTTCTCAATTCCGTCCAGCCAAAAGAAACCTTTGCACTAGGGGTGTAAGTGGTTCGGTTCAAATTGCGGTTTGAAATTGAATCAAACCATGCAATTTAGTTCGGTTTTCAAGTAATTTTGGTTTGATTCGGTTTCAAAAATTGTCAAACCGTGTGGTTCGGTTTGGTCTGCGGTTTGGACCGCCAAACCACGGTTCGAGACCGCAAAACCGAACCACCAAATCAAACCAATAAATCAAACCACCAAACCGTTCAATATTAACCGTAGATATGTATATCATTCATTTTCATCTTACATTCAGATTTGAAAATTTCTAATTCTATTCATGGATTTTAGCTCATAACCTTTTTTTCTTTTGGTTTATCTTCTTGTAATAATGTTAATTCACTCTTTAGCACATATCATTACAAATACTCAAATGGCATGTTATTATAAACATTGAAGAACAATTTAAAGTTGTGTTTAAATACTGAATCTCTTATGTATGTTATGTTTAAAAAATTCAAACAAACATGATAATGAATTGTGCAGTTTGAAGCCATATTATAATTAATGGTTTAAGTAATGTTCTATTTCATGATTTGAATTGTGTAAATCGCGATTCGAACCGTAAAATCAAATCGCGATTCGAACCAAATCAAACCAAATCATGACAATCCTATTTTAATTTTTTCATGATTCAATTTGATTTGAAATTTTTTCAAATCAATAACTAGTGATTTGATTCATAAATTAACCCAAATCGAACCAAACCAAATTATTTAAGCTCCAACTTTGCACGCCTACAATTGTTGACCCATCCATTCACATAAAAATCCAAGAGTTTTAGAAAAAGTCAATGCATCAGGAAGAAAAGCAGGTTAATGGTACACAGCTTGTACGCGTGTCAAATATAGATTAATCAGTACTCTCTCCCTCCAACTATCAATGTACTCCCTCCTTCCCTTCCTTTCGGGATATACTTTTTCTTTTGATCCGTCTCAAATTAATGTAAATATATTTATAAAAAAATAATTTATTATGCCCTTATAATATACTGTTAACATATTTACAAAAAAATCGATCAAAAAGAGAGTGACGCAGCACGAAGCAAAAATTCGTGAGTAGCAAGCGCTAAACACAAGAGTTTACAAACGATAAACCCTAAAAAAGTAATAAACTAAAATTCACCAGAAAATAAACTGAAATCCACCGGAAAATTAAAGAAAACTCTTCAAATCATATCAAAAACTAGTCTAATTTTCGAATTACAACTTTAGGCTTATTTTATAGTGTCCATAAAACTTGAAATCAAGAAATAACATATAACCTAATAGGTAATAGTTAACCTATTAAAACTTTAAAACTGGTAAATCTACTCAAAATCTTCTCTAAAATCACCTATAATAAACCTATTAAAATTAATGACGAAAATAAGAAATAAAAAATAAACTAAAACAGATTAAATTCTAAAATACTAATTAAAATATAAAAATAATTACTATATTTGACTTTGTCAAATATCCTTCCTACATCAGAGAGGAAAAGATTAAATGTTTTAACTTTTACATTCTCTCTCCTTTAATCTTCTACCCACTTGTAATTCTTTATTCATTTTTAAAAAAATTTCTTAAAAAACGTGAAATACTATCATAAGACCTAAAGTGAAACGGAGGAAGTATTATTTTATTTTTTATACTACAACAAAATTTTTCTATTTTACTTTTTTTTATTATTATGCTCAAAAAATTAATCTAATTTGATTTGAGGTGAAACACTCCTCTACACCAACGGATTCAAACCCGGCATTTGAATTGTATATCGATACAGTAGATGTCATCTTTTTCAAGAGCCCATTTTATATTTATAGCAATATAAATTATATTTTAATAGATGTGTTACATTCATAAAAAAAAAAAAAAAATTAAAATTCTTTTATTACAAAAAATTACTACATACTTACTATTTGCGGTAACTAAGGAAAGTTGAAAAGTGTTAGTGGAGAATGTGTTATGGATATGAAAAATGAGGTATAAGTAGAAAATAATAATTGAATTGTTGTTGTGAGTATGTCATGTAAATCTCATTAATATAAAAGTAATGAAAAAAAATCTATTTAAAAAAGAGTATAGTCTATAGTGGAAAGTGTTTAGTACATAGTGAGACGTCTTTACGAGACTACGAGAAAAGTGTTTAATTTGCAGAGTGAGAGGGACATAGGAGGATTATGAATTATGATAGGCCAAATTCATCTACAAAGGCCAGGCCAACTAATTAGACACGTGTGTGACCGACGTACAATCAAATGTCGGTGAACATCTTATAAATATAAATACAAATAGACGGACTCCCTCCCCCGTCACAAGAAGCCGTTAATGGTTGTTGTGCTTTCTTACTTAAAGTCATACTCACTAGTCACTACTGACCCATCTCTCCATTTATTGCTCTCTCTCTCTCTCTCTCTCTCTCTCTCAGCTTTGATATCCTCTTGAGCATAATCATATATAGATACATAAGCATATGTGCATATATAGAGAAAGAGAGTTAGACGTAGACGGTCTGGCAGCCGGGTTAAGGGTGAAAAGGATCGTCGTCGTCGGAGGAGGAGGGAACAGAAGTAGGAGGAGGAACGTAGTTATAAGGACAAAGCTGATGAGCTTTTGGCATAAGATGGTCTTCCCTGTTAGAAGAGTTCTGTTTAATGTTGCTACCCGCGTTAAGGCCCGCAAGAATGGTCAGTTCATTACCCTCTCTCTCTCTCTCTCTCTCTCAACTTACATCAATCATCTACTTCAATTTAACCCCCCCCCCAGTCTAATTCATGTGGTTCTCTCTCCACTTTCTCATCATAGGCTGATATATTTTTTCTGTATAATTTTTGGTCAAGAACAGTACCTTCAACTTTGAAACATGCAGTAAAATTTTGAAAACCACAGCCATGAAACCTACTAATTAAGTTGTGGGTTTTTTCTATTACACTTTGGATTATCTAAGGGGAATAAATTAACAAAATAAAGATATTTAGGGTTGCTTTCCTTTATCCCTCCCCTACCCCCAACAACAGTGTGTGAATTGAAATTCCCTAGAGTATTTTCTCTGATAAAACTTCATAATCTATTCTTAATTTGAGACGGAACTTGTTTTTTATATAATTTTTTTGGGTGGCAAGGGCGGAATTAAAGTGGATGAATTCTAGATTAGGTGTCATATACCTATTTCCAGGGGCGGATCTAGCCTTTTTTGAGAGCCCACCTCAATTTTTTTATTTTTTTTTTACCTAAGTCACCCACTATATGTAACTTTTTTTTATATATGAAGTTATTTTTCACTGTTATTATTGTTTACAATATTTTTTAAATACTAAGCCCACGCGGTTCCAAAATCCTGGATTCGCGCATGCCTATTTCCAACTTATTACAGTATACAACAGATATTGATGCCTAGGCTCAACTTGAGTAAACAAACACTTCCAGTGGGCACAACACTCGCTATCTTTGGACCTGCTTATTCTTTTGGTATTTCGGAAACCACTATTCGTCTTAATTGGTCAACCTCACCTTGTTTATCTCCACTCTAGATAATTTTTATTCTGTCGGCTATCCACTTCGAAGAGGTCAAATAATGAGTCTCAATAATTTCACAGGCTTGATACTATTTTCCACTCTTGTAACTATATTTTAACTGTTAATTACAAAATCTCACCAGCCAAATTATAGTACTCCGTACCTGATTGTTTGAGGTTAATTTAGTATCTGATTTTTTAAGGATAAGTCATACTCCCTCCGTCCCACAATATTATGCAAAAAGACGCCTTTTGGGCGTCCCACAATAATCTGCAAAGTCCCAAAATGGAAATGAGACCCACTTGTCTCTACTCACAACAATTACCCACTTACTCCACTTTCTCTCTCCTACCCAACCATCTACACTCACAACACATCACCTTTTTCACCTTTTACCTTAATTCTTGTGCCATCCCATTTTGTGCGCATTTCTCCGGGACGGAGGGAGTATATGATTTGACATATGGGTAATTGGGGATTAGTAACTTTATTAACATGATCATTCTCACCACTTAACCACCATCATGATCATTATGAGATTGCATGGGATTAGTTAAAATTAATACTAGGACTACTTAGATTTGAGTTGCTTTATTAAAGATTTTAAAAGAGACTAATGACTTTGGTTGCTAACAGACACTTCAAATGGGAATTTTTAGACCTTCAAGTGTATTTTTTTTTTCTTCTTTCCCTATACTATCCTCAAATAAAGATTGGGAACGAAATAATTATTTGGCCCTACTATATACCTTGGTAAATGTATCGGATAACACTATGATATTCAGGAATATGAAAAATAGTAAGCTTTAAATAGATTGTACTTACAAAAAATTGTGTTGTTTCTGTCAGGTGCAGGGCTTTTGAAGCTTCATGACGATATCCAAACGTGTGGATATGAAGATGTCCAGGTGATGTGGGAAATGCTTAGGAGGACAGAGTCAGACTTGATACCGGCCCCTTCTAAGCAAAAGCTACGGCCATTTTGGAAAATCTTTGTTTGGGACAACCATGCTCATTAATCATCCTTCTCCATAAATGATCACGCATAAGAAGCTGAATTCTTCTGGCTCTCTATAATCACAGTATTTCTCCCTGATGTCTGCAACAAGACATGGATAGAATCAGCAATCCTCATGCGTGCAACTAACAGTTTTAGTGATATGACATGTATTGAAGTACGTTCCCATGTGTAGCTATAGCCCTATGTGTATGGTGGCTATCATTTATAAATATATCAAGTTTTTTATGGTCTAAAATAAAGCCATACAGCAGAAACTCCAGTAACCAAAGTGTTAATGATTCTGCAGATATGACTGCCTGCTTATGTCAAGCATGTAATATGTTTTTCCGAACTACAGAGATGATGATGATGGATTTATTAGGGGTGTAAGTGGTTCAGTTCAAACCGCGGTTCGGAACCGAACCAAACCAAACCACGCGGTTTAGTTCGATTTTTAAGCAATAGTGGTTTGGTTCGGTTCCAAAAATTGTCAAACCGTGTGGTTCGGTTTGGTTTACAGTCTGGGCCCCCAAACCACGGTTCGAGACCGCGAGACCGAAACACCAAACCGAATCGATTAACCAAACCACCAAACCGTTCAATAATAACCGTAGATATGCATATCTTTTATATTCACCTCACATTTAGATTTGAAAATCCCTAATTCTATTCATGGATTTTAGCCTATAACCCTTTTTTCTTTTGGTTAATCTACCTTTAATAATGTTAATTCACTCTTTAGCACATACCATTACAAGTACTCAAATGACATGTTGTTATCATAAACATTGAAGCACAATTTCAAGTTGTGTTTAAATATTGAATCTGTTCGTTATGTTATGTCTAGAAAATTCCAACAAACATGACAATAAATTATGTATTCTGAAACCATCTTCTAATTAATGGTTTAAGCAGCGTTCTATTTCATGGTTTGAACCGTGGTTTGAACTGTGGTTTAAACCGCGGTTCAAACCATAAAATCAAACCGCGGTTCGAACCAAACCGAACCAACGTTTGGTTCGGTTCAGTTTGAATTTTTTTCATGGTTCGGTTCATAAATTGGCCCAAACCGAACCATTTACACCCCTAATGGATTAGACTGACTGGAGATATGAGAGAAAACATGTATTAATGCAATTAAGTACTCCCTCCATCCCAAAATGATGTTCCCATTATACAATTCAAAGTTTTTAGTGATGTGTTTACATTTCTAAGATTATCCTTGTCCCAAGTAAATATTACACCCACAGCTTTAGTAATTAAAGGGTACACATTCTTATCACAAAATTAATGTGGGAAGTTCAATGGTATTCAATTATGGAAATGAGAACATCTTTTGGGACAAACAAAAATGGCAAATGGGAACATCTTTATGGGACGGAGGGAGTGTTTGTCTTGATTATTAGCTGTTTTTGGAAAATATACCTGATTGGAAGAATCCTCTTCTGGCCAGGAATCTGATTTTAATCAATCTGAAAACTAAAGCTGTTTGTAGCTGGCGGAGCCCGCAGCTATAACGAGCAGAGTCGAGCTGAGCTTCTTGTGCATTGTCATGGAGCCTATATGTGAGCTGCACCCAGTTAATTCACAAACAAGCTATAAGAAAGTCAACTTCACTCAAGCCCAGGTCAAAAGATACTAATTTTTACATAAATTTGTATGTATTTGCCAAGCTTGTCCAAGCCAAGCTAATTACATTTGAGCTCGGCCCAAACACAACAAGAGTCCAGCGTGCTGAGTTAAGCATCAAACAAGCCGATCCCAAGCCAGTGGTGTAAAAAACAGCTAGTGGAGCAGGTAGCCTGTAGCCACCAAATAAATTGAAAGGTTCAATTCTCCTTGACAAACTAAAGAAATCATTTTCCTGATGTTACGAGGAAAATATAATAGCCTACAGATGTTTGGGCTTGAAACATTATTACATTAAAAATCAAAGATACATAGGATCTCTTATCATCCTCTCTTCCAGAAAAATGCAATTTAATGATAAAAGCAGAATACATGGCGTATGCAAATTAATGCATTAAATTATAACAGGTTTAGTCGCTTTGAGGCTGAACAGATTGATTATACGTAGCTGTCAAGAACAGAATTATGCAAAGTAAAATGCTTGAAGTTCAAAAACTACTCTAAATTGACAACTGCAGGTGACACAGATGGAACCTCTTCTTCGATGAATACTCACCACAAGAACATACAAATGCATCTGTCAACAAAAGATTCTCCAAAAAAATTCAGATAGGCCAGTAGCCACAATAAGACTTTAAGAAATCAATTCTATCACGAGTATCTAGTCCTCATTGCGTGTAGGTAAAGACAGTTTAGATTTATCACAAATCCTTATCTTGCAACTGGAACCTATCAAAGCTTGAGCTAAGAATATACTATACAGCAGATTTTCACTTTTTGGGATTAGTTTACAGAAAAAAAAAAGGCTACTTAAATGCCCATCTGTTAAGCTTGATATCTGTTGGGTGACTTGGGCAGCTCTCTTACAGTTAAAGCTTTTAGATAAGTTGTTAACTTAAATAGTCTAAAGGTATGTTTGGCGACTCGATTCCAAGCCATTGAATTGAAATTGAAATTGAAATCCAAAGAGTAAATTTAATACTATGTAATTCATTTTGTTCTTCCAATCCAATTCCAGTTAATTGGAATTGAGGTTGCCAAACATACCCTTAGCTCTTGGCAAGCTTGGACATCCTATTTGGCTTGTATGGCCCTGGTAAGGTATCTTTGTCTTTCAACGTGTGAGAAGTCACAAGTGAGGGGTATCTTTAAGCTAGAAACGCATTGTTGTGGTCCTCTCTAACAACTCAAGCTTTTAGATGGGTCTATAACAAATCACGCTATATCATTGGCTAGGTCATAATACAACATCTTTGTTCTGAAGTAGCTATATATGGTATTGCTTTCTCAGCATAAAAAATCAGTCAAGATGCTCTTCAATAAAGTAACAAAAAGGAGTTACCTGGATTTCTCCTGTTACTGTATCTCACACAAATCGCTATCTGTTTGAGCTTTCAGATTAGAAAAGTTTCAGCACTCTACCCACATATATTCAGTTAACAGGCTCCTCAGGTTGTGGATAACGTAGCACATTGGACCACCCACTATCCCAGAGTAAGAAGATGTAGATACAAATTCCCTCTTTCTGTCATTTTCACCAAAAAGGCAAAAATAAGAACAGAGATTAATAAAAAATCTCTTAACTAGCTTAAACAGGTAGCATCTATATATAAAGAAAGTTTAATAAGAAAATAATTTTTGCTTTTGAAACAATATCCTGTTATCAGTGGAGAAGCTAAATTTTTTTTGCAGAGGAGATCAAAGTTGTTTTAGGAATCAAAACTATAATTACCACATCAAATTTGGCACAAAAGGGAGTCAAAGTAATACTATAGTGCAAATTTATAAGAAATAAAGGGGTTCAAAAGTATTAAAATAAATATTTTAGTGTATTTTTCTCAAATTTAAAGGTGCTAAAATGGCAGTTTCCAGAGCTAAAGAGGGCCGAGTGAACCCCATAGGCCTAGGGTGGCTTCATCACTGCTGTTAATGCATGTGGAGCGTCGACCAAAGCATTTAAACCCTAAACTCTAAAATTATATATACATATATATATGACATTTTGTGGGATCAAGATCCGGATCTAGTCTTCTGACTGTTAACTAGGAAACCTTACCAAAACTCCAGAACACCAACAACTATTTATGTACTCTAGAAAATCCCCTTCATGAACAAAAAATGACTCCCGACCCAAACTTACAAGCAAGAGGCTTGCAATATGATTTTCAGAAGACAAGAAAGAAGAAAACAACTACTCCACATATAGAGACAGACAACATCCGCGTTGAGATCCATACCAAATGCCCACCCCACCCCCAGATGGACTGTCCATCAATTCAGCAATCCCAGGAAGAGAATAACATCATTTACCACCAAATCCCCTGCCTGCGCAACTGCTGCTTACTTCCAACACCTCATAGTGTTATCATCTCCTCACATATTTTGAACTCCAAACACCCAGAATATATTACCAGGATTTACATAGAACCAGGTTGCTACTCTTGGGTCTGGGAAGAATACTACAGTTCTACTTATCTAGATGGGCTGACTGATCACTACTTGCCATCTGGACAAATGAAAAGGCTCTTGAAAGAAGAAATCTATGTGTGAGGCATAATCAGGGATGTAAGGCTGAGTTTGGAATTGTTATCCTTCCCCAACTCCGACCCCAATAGACAAAATTTCCTCAAAACTGTACCAAGTACATTATAAGATGGGTGATGATCAAATATTTTTTAGCAAAGTTAAGTCCCGCGCAGAATGGCAAAATGACTCGGCCATGGTCCTAAACAGCTGCTTTTGATTTGGCACAAAACAAGCAAACAAAGCCAGGGTCCACACTAACAACCATCTTTTGGAGAAAATCCGTTTGTCTTATGTTTAGATTTGGATGATAAGTTCCTACTATGTTAATTTTCTATCGAGCGATTTGTAAAGCATTTCATCCTTTTGGCTGCATAAGATTTCTCTCATTTTATTTTATTTTTGATAAAAGTAGAATACTGATAGAAGGAAGAAATGATAAAATTACCTGAGGAGAAACTGTCCTCCAAAAAAAAATGCAGGGAAAAAAAAGCAAAAGATGTAGAAAAATACAATGAATCAGCCTGCGAAAACCCACCTAAAAACCAGTAAAAAAACACTTGGTGTGAAGCTTCCCTCCATCCTTGACACAAATCCATCACCGGTACACCTCCAGAGGCACCCAAAGGCAATGCACATAACGAAGCAAGAAACTGAATTCTCTCCTTTAGATGGTTGTACGATAGCAATCTCCCAAGGAAATTCTAGCAATTTGCTTCACCCATGTACACCACTAAGTCGAAAACATCTCACATCTCCACAAACGTGCAGCATATTTATTTTTCCAAAACCTTAATATCTGGTACAAAAATCCTTCTAACGAAGGTTATACCCAACTCTCCTGCACATTATATAATTCGCACCAAAGACAGCCAAAATACTGAAGAATGTAAGAAAGGATACCCATGAGACCCACTTTGACCACAGGGGATAAAATTAAAATAGGATGAGAAGTAGGGGGGGGGGGGTTGCAGAGAGAGAGGAGAAGTTCTTATATGGATAACATACAATGAAACAAAAATGTTAAAGATTTTATACAAGCATATTCATGCCTAAACTGCATGCTTAAGTCCAAAACTCATGTATGCAAAATCTCCCAAATGATGTTAATCATTAAGAAAGTAATTGAAGAAGTGTAACAACAGAACTAATCATACAAAAAAAGATAATGAAATTTATTCTAATACTTACAAATGCCTTCATGCATGAATGTCATTTAATCGAGAAGAGTAAACACAACTGTTAGAATTACTAAAGACTATTGGTAAGTCATCACTGTTTAACTTCCATACTAACATCATGAGAAACACACACACAAAAAGAAGAAGAAAAAGAAAAAATAAAAACATAAATGTCAAACATTTATTCACAAGGTTCAACCAAAAACAAGAAAGGTGAGGAACCTACAGAAACAGTAACAATACTACAGGAATATGGAAAATGACAGATTTGAAGGGAAATGAACTTACAGAGACTTGGTCCAAAACACATAAAATGTGGATTCCCATGATAACATGCCAACAGCAGGCAAAGGAGATGTTGACCACTATCCACAGATCTGAAGGCAATGAAAGTAAAGTATTCTCGGACAATTCAGGTAATAGATGAAAATTCGGTCTGGGCAAATCATGAATTGCATTCACAAAACCTGCATGTCATAGTATTGAGATGTAAAGACACTGACAGAGCTTAAAAAGTGATGATTACACAAGAAGTGTGTGCAAAAGGTACCGTGCTATCATTTTGATAGATAATGTATCAAACTTTCAGGAAAAGGGAAAAGCTTAATGAACCGACCACTTTGATAATCTGAGCAAACAACTCTCATGGCAGCCGATCGCCAATGCTCCGTACACACCTGGTCATGATTGGAAAGTATGCACAGAAATGGATGACCTTCTGCAGAACATTGATTACTAGAGCTTCTAACCAAAAATCAAAATGAAGTTGGTTAAATATTAGCTAGTGGATCCATGCATTTATATGTGAATCGTTCACTCACTGTTTCACATGGACTCTAGCTGACATGTGAAGACAAACATAAACATCAAAGAGAACATGAAAATATAACAGAAATACAAACATATGATAAACCATACAAACAAAATAAGTTGAAGGAAAATGTGGTGTGGTTTGATTCAGGACCTGTAGAATAACATGAAAATATTGATATTTCAAGCAACGTTAGTGCTGAAAATGCATACACAAGAACTCTCATTTGGCTGGCATCATTTGGCTGAAGTCATATATTGTCGGTCTCTTAATCAAGCTAGAATGATTCCTACGTTGAAACAACATGCATATGTCCTCTGACTTATGGCCTGCTTCTTTAAGGCAATTAAGCTCTCACTCAAACGACCCAGGTCTCCAAAGAGGCCAAGATACCATATACACCAGCTTTTGCAACTTTATTATTTCAAGTGGACTCTCCCACAAGCCAAAATTATATCTCTTGAATTGAACTGCTTACTTATCTGTTGCAAAAACTTTGGTGCCGACCAAAGAGGTGGGGCGGGTAGCAAGAATATGAAGAAACGGATATATTATCATAAATATGAAATTCAATCTATGATGCCAATTTACTTATGCTATTACAATACAATTGAAAAGGTCACAAGCTTCAACAAGATAAATAAAATAGTCTTCATTTTCAAGAGTTTATTCTTTGTGAAGATAGAAAGAAAGAAACAACGGAATTCTCCTACAGGCACGGGAGCAAGTAATATGTATGAGATATATAGAACTCAACAACCACATAAAGCATTATTCAAGAGAAGTATTCTCAAAATTACAGCTGATACTGCAGAAATTAAAATAAAGTTAGATACACCAATGAAAAAACAGACTTACCTTACATAGGAGGACTGCCAAAACGCCAATCAATCAACTGGTAAAATGTGTTGTTAATATTGAAATTTCAAGCAATGCTTAATGTTGAAAATACATACACAAGAACCCTCATATCATGCAGTTCCAACTTTAAATGAAGTACTGAGCTACATAATTATTCCTGCAAAACTGTTCTAAATTTCCTCATTAACTCTAAATTACAGATGAAAGCAGAAAATTTGAAGTAAGACAATTGTAATCATACAACATTGCAACCAAATATGGGCTTCTTTTCTTTAAGACCCTTTTTGATTGGTTGCTGCGGATATGGCGTGTCCAACTGAGACGAGCTCTAAGCAGGAGAATGAAAAATTATCCTGCTGTGATCTCGACCAACAGATACAGCTTCACAGTTCACATGACAGCTTTAGACCGGCCAGAGAGGCCATGAAAGAATTCCAGTATAGAGAACTAATGGCGCATAAAAGAGGCATGCTCTTATCCATAGAGACCAACTCACCAACCCGAGATCAAGAAGGAACAGCAAGTTGGGCACATTTTTTTATTCATCAAAAGCATGTGTACAGATTTTCTCTAGCAGTAAGGGCCAGTCTTCTCCAAGCTGCTGTGGGTTAAGCTCCATCGCTACCCGAAAATCTAACAAAGATATCGGGCAAGTTGGTTTTTGGTCTTGCGTGGCTTCCATAGGCCAATTGCTATTTTGTGTCTGATAATGATGACCAGGCCTTACACCATTAGCTAACTTCAAATGAGGCTGATACTTGTGGGAGATGTTCTTTATTGGCCCATGCCCTGACCTTGCCCCTTTAAGTTCAGCACAAGACCTAATTAAACCCTTCAAGTAAGCATCCAATCCGTTATTTAACACATTGGCACAGTCCATTGACACCCCTTGCAGGCCCTGTGTAGCAGCAATCTGATCCATGCGGTCCTTCAGTGTTATTGTGTCCAACAGAGCATCACTGCTGAACGTGCTAATACATTTACTGCTACTTGCCAAGGGTAACGCCCTGCGGGCCCCACCCATACTGACCGGGCAAAATGGAACCCCAAGCGGAGCATTTAGTGAACTCCTACCAGATACCTCTTTCCTACCTACCACTTTAATCTGGTCATTGCTATATACAGAAACCAAGCCGTCTGGTGCTCTGTCTGTTACGGGAAACTTAGCAGGGTGACCTAAAACCTCATTTCCGTTTTCTGTCTGTTGTGTGAGTTCTTGATCATGCTGCATCGGCCTCCAAGTATCAGGTGGAGTGGAATTCCCATTCTCCAATATAGGCGTTTCCATCACCAGAGTGTGCACTGGTGGATGGTTGACCTGCTACACTTAGCTTTCCATTTAGTCCAAGTGCACTGCGGCGATCCACAGCTCTCCGTTCGCGAACTCCTGTCCTCGCCTTTCGAGGGATAGTGGTAGAATGTCCCCATTCGACAAAGCCATAGGACTGAGAGACTGGGCTAGGGCAGGATGGGACCCATTTTGCTGGGATCCGTCGCTTGAAGGCTTTTTATTTCCAACTGCTCTTGTAGCCTCAAGCTCGTGTGCTGATGGGGGGACTTTTGCTGTACAAGCATTTTTTATAATGGATCGAATGAACTGGTTATGCAGTAGGATATTAGCCTTCCCAACTATCCTCAAACAAAGCTTATCAAACTCAACCTTGCTTAGCTTCAAACTCAGTAATCTATTTAAGTAATCAAAATATAGCTTGGACCTCTCTGGCCCAAGCTTCCGGACTAACTGAGCTTTCAATTCAGTAAGATTGATCCGTGAATGCTGCTGTGGCGGATGCATTTCTCAACACATAAATTCCATATAAAACTATCAAGATTATTAATTTTACACTAGTCTGAACAAAAACCTCAGCCCTAGTTAGATCACTAAATTAGGGTTTTGCTCCAACTCCGAAATCCCATCCTCCAAATGAGTTTCACTCCATCCAAAAGCAACCCGGGTAATGCTAAAGTTAAACACATCTTCAAAAACGAGAAAACCTAATTAGGTTGGAGGAAGGAACCAGGATTACAGTTCCCAACTAACTCTCCCTCCAAAACCCAATTGCCAAATTTTTTGAATTCCAATCACAAACCCTAACTCCAATTAAAGCAATAACCGAGAAAACCGCTGAATCTTTAAATTAACGAAGAAACCCCCACAAAAGATACCTCCCTGCAACTCCAAGTAAACCTCAAATTGCTAAATCAAAGAGCTCGTCGTAATTCTTTCAAAATAAATCGAAAAGGAACTCAATTGCAATGATACAACAGAATATTCGACTTCGGTAATTTCAGAATCCCAAGTTCAAATTCTCAAAAACCGGAATTGGAATTCAAAACAGCAAAGAGGATTGAACAGATTTAAGCTTCCGAGAGTCAAAAATGGAGTTCAAACAAAGATTGAATTCGGGGGATATGGCTGACCTT